>CM040184.1:37264906-37864906 GCA_022606455.1 Callitettix versicolor
AATTCATGATGCACTATGCCATTAATATCGAAGAACACAGTGAGCATAACCTTCACGTTCGACCGCACTTGGCGAGCCAGAATGCCTCCACTGGGATGATTGAGCCTTAGTTTCGACGTCAAATCCGTAAACCCATGTTTCGTCAAATGTTATAATACGTTTCAGTAACACTGTTTTAAAAATTGTTACTTAATGATGGATTATTCATATTAATATTATGGTTTATTCAAACACCAAGGGGCCGTTCGAAATGTCGCACTATGAAAGTTTTAAGTGTACACAGCCTTTTGAGTAGTCGCTGGGGTGGAGGCGGTAGGTGGAAAGAAAGGAAAACATGTTTAAAAAATAAATCGAAAAGCCATCGGTTTGAAATAATAATCATAAATTTATGAGTCATTGTAATATATACATTTCAGTACAGATAATTGTTTTTTAATAGAAATGTTTACAGTGCATTACAATACCTCGTAGTAAACGATATTTGATGTAAGAATGTAATCTTTTTGTACTTTTCGTATTTCATTTTCTTTAATGGATACAAACATGTTAGTTGATTTAGTTATCCTTGAAAACGCTACATACAATTGTTCGTGAGTAGACGGAATTTGGCAAATACAATTATGCTCTTTAAAATCACAATATATTTGTGTAAAAACAGTGTACAACACATGTATTTCGTAATCGAAATGCTTGTCTCGGCTTGTACGACGGGCAAGGACTGTCAGTAGGGCCACATAACTCGAGAAATATTTTTTTCGGCGAAAAACCGTTAAGGTTATTATCGCCGTCATGCGAAATGAAAGTATAAAAAATTAACAAAATTTACTTAAGAAAATAAAACTACTACAACAAACTATAATAGTAAAAATAAATTAAACAAAATTTAAATAACAGGTATAACTATATTGCAATAACGAATACTTCAGAACTAAATAACAATGAATAATGAATAAAATTTAATAACAATTCGTAAAAGTATACATAAACATAACAGAAATAAAGTTATTTAGATAAAATAAATAAATAAAATAACACAAGAAGTAACAAATATATAAATTAAATTTTATTTAAAACATTCAGACGATGAAGGAAGTTTTTAACCCGGTCAACGGCCGAGGCACTTTCTCCCAACATCGTCTGCAAACAGTTGCTCAGACCACACATAACACGCAAATTTTGGAAACCATCACAATCGAGCAATATATGTTTTATTGTGATGGTTTCCCTACAGAACTCGCATTCAGGTGGATCCCCGCGTTCCATCAGAAATCCATGCGTTAACATGGAGTGACCAATACGAAGGCGGATAATCACCACCTCTTCTCAACGACTTGCACGTATTGACGACCCCCAAGGACGAACAGTATTTTTAATTACCCTCAATTTGTTACTGCTTGTAGCTGCCCATTTCCCTGTAGTAGCTGCCATTCATTTTCCCACTGTAGAAGAATTACATGTTCCACGTGACAAAGAAAGTCAGACAAGATTACACGTTGAGTGCATGGCGGCAGAAAAGTTGCTTCCTTTGCCGCATTATCCGCTGCAGTGTTTCCAAATATTCCACAGTGACCAGGAATCCAGATAAATGATACTCTTGCACCTCGTAGTTCAAGTCTATGGACAGAGCACAGAATATCTTGAACCAGAGGGTTTACCGTATACATATCTCGGATTGCCTGGAGGGCACTTTCTGAATCAGAACAAACTACGTAATGTAAACTATCGAATTCAATAGTGTTCAGAGCCTTTAAGGTGGCAAAGAGTTCGGCTGTAAAGACACTACAAATTGAGGGTAATCCATACTTATACGTTTCGTCCAGTTAATAAAACGCACACCCAACATTATTATTCATCTTAGAACCATCTGTGAAAATTAATTTAGCAGATGGATATGAATTAATCAGTCGAAAAAACTCACGTTGATACACAATGTCTTTCAGGTATGTACACAAAGAGAAATCAAAGGTCGGCATATTGATTATCCATGGAGATACAAGACAAAAGGACCTTTCAAACATTGGGGGTAGTTCAATACGCAAGTCTTCAAAAATACGGGTTGTTCTAATGCCAACAGGGGCTGTAGCGTGCGGTCGGGATTCATAGTGTTGGTGCAACTGATTATGGAAAACGGTATTATAAGCAGGATGCCATGGTTTACATAATATATTACATACGTAACTTAATTGTAACTGCTGTCTCCGACGAGAGAGTGATGGTTCGCCAGCATCGGCGAGAATACTCACGATGGGACTTGAACGGAAAGCACCAGAAATAAGACGGATTGCAGAGTTATGAACGGGATCTAGTTTCTTTAAAATCGATGATCTAGCAGATGAATATACAATGCTACCGTAATCAATTCGCGAACGAATTACGGCACGATAAAACATCAACATACTGGTCCTATCAGCGCCCCATCGAGAACTACTAAGAACCCTCAACATATCGAGAATTTTGTTACATCCTAACTTTAACTCACGCACGTGAGGGCTCCAGGAGAGACTTTCGTCAAATATTAGACCCAAAAATCGAACGGATGGAAAAGTCCGGAGCTGTATACCATCAAGATATAACGACGGAGCTTGGATATGTCGACGGCGACTGAAGGCAATGCACTGAGTTTTAGCAGCAGAGAATTTAAAGCCAGTAAGTAGATCTCGTCCATGTCTGCAACCTATTTATTACCAGCTGAAGAGTTCTTTCAGCTGTTGCCATATTTCTGGTGCTTACATAAATAGCAAAATCGTCCACGAAGAGCGAACATCGGACAGGAGACTGCACATTAGCGGTAATTCCATTGATTGTGATAGCAAACAAGGTAACACTAAGTACACTCCCCTGTGGAACACCATTCTCTAAGTGAAATCGATCTGAAACTGTAGCTCCAAGACGTATCCTAAAGTATCTATTAGACAGGAAATTTGTAATAAAAGCTAGTATTCTGCTTTGTATACACCATGATTTTAAAATGTTCAGTATTCCTCTTCTTCAGGCCATGTCGTATGCCTTTTCTAGATCAAAAAATACTGCAACAAGTGTTTGACGCAAGAGGAAGGCATTTTGTATTGCAGATTCTAACAAAACCAGCTGATCCATAGAAGATCGACTTTGTCGAAAACCGCACTGGTCTTTCGATAGTAATTTATTAGTTTCTAAATACCAAACAAGGCGACGATTTACCATTTTTGTCTACCAGCTTGCATAGCACGCTGGTGAGAGAAATAGGACGATAGCTACTTGGATCAGTTTTCTCTATGCCTTGTTTAAGAACGGGAATTACTGTTGCTTCCAACCAATTGCCAGGGAATGTACGTACATACGATTGTATATTTCGAGAAGAAATAACTTACCCGACGGTGGAAGATTTTTAATCATCTTTCCACAGGTAAACAAGGTTATCAGGACCTGGAGCTGAATCCTTGGTGGACAGCAGTGCAGATTCTAGCTCACGTAGAGTAAACAGACTGTTCAGAGGAGAATCATCAGAGGTACCGACAGTGAAAGGCACTTTTTCTAATGCGCTTTTGAATTTACAAAAGGCAGTATTATAGGCTGCAGAAAAGGAAAAACTTGCAAAGGATGACCCTAAAAGGTTTACAATATCGGAACTGTCAGAAACCAATAATCCGTTCGCCTCTTGAAGTCCCATCAGTCCTACAGATGGAGGCGGACCACAAATGGAACGCAATTTCTTCCACACAACAGATGTAGGTGTTGTTCTACATATTGTTCCAATGTATTGGGCCCAAGAAACCTTTCTGCTTTGCTTGAATATTCTACGAGCTTTTGCACGAAGAACTTTATATTGTTTAAGGTTTTCACTTGTCGGGTTTCTGTTGAATCTCCTCAGAGCCTTTCTACGTAGACGTAACGCCTTCCTACACTCCTCATTCCACCAAGGGACAGGTGGACGTGAAGGGCGTACTGAAGTTTTTGGAATAGTTTTCTCGGCTGCTTGTAAAATGTTCTGAGTAAATTTTGACACTACAGTGTTTATACAGTCATTATATTCAATGTCTGGTGATACAAATTTCTTTATAAATTCCTCCCAATTTGCTTTTTTTCAGAATCCAACGCGACAGGCGCTGATCCGGACGAGGGAAATTACGAAATGAAATATTAATGGGAGTATGATCACTGCCGTAAAGATCAGGTAATACCGACCATTCAAACTTCGTTGTCAAAATTGGACTGCAGAATGACAAGTCAACAACAGTCCAATGGCCAGTAGATGCCGCTAAATGCGTATGGTAACCGTTATTAAGAAGACATAAATCCAATTCGGACCTTATCCTTTCAATGCGTATTCCTTTAGAGTTACGGCTTGATGAAACCCATGCAGTATGATGAGCGTTAAAATCGCCTAACAATAATATTGGCGGTGGCAACTGGCACATTAAGTCACGTACTTCATGGTTTTTGAAATTGTAATTAGGCAGTAAGTATAAGCTGCAAATTGTAAGTTTGAATGGTACGGTTATTTGAACGGCAACAGCTTGTAAAGGAGTTACTATATTCACAAGAACCGACTCGACTGAGTTGTGAACCAGAATGGCTACACCACCTCTGGCTCTTTCCTCAGCGATGAAATCTGCTCTGAAAACAGAATAACCCCTGAAACTGAAAATGTGAGTTTCCTGCAAGTGAGTTACCTGAAGGCACAGTATTAAAGGCGACATATCTCGTACAAGAACCTTCAGATCTTCAATATGGCTTCTTACTCCATTAACGTTCCATTGTATCACATTATTTTTGGAACATGCAGACACTGAATTCTTAGGTTTAATATACAACTGGATTCTTTTCGGATTCACACTTAAGATTCATTGTTTTATCAGAATCAATGGACATCGAATCACTACTGTGATTGATGTCCGACTCTGTAAAAATAGTGGTTTTGGAAGGAGGAACCTTGGAAGCAACTCCTTCCTTTGATTTTTTCTCCTTCTTTGTTTGTATTGTTTCTTTTTTAGACACAAACACTGGTGGGTATGTGTTCGATTTTTTAAGAAAATGGACTAGTCCAGAAGAAACATTTTTAGACGAAGACTTTAACACTTGCGACTTAGCTCTTACGCATAGATTGGAAGAAGATGGCTTTGCTTCCGGAATTACAGGCCTCGGATACTTTGTCACAAGGGAGTTAGTAGCGACTTTCGAAAGGTGAGTATCCTTTCCTTTTGAAGACACTTCAGAGGAAGACGTTTCAGACGATTTAGACAGCGAATCAGGAATGGAACCCGCAGAGATCAGAGTTAGCAATTGAGCTACCTGTTCCGATAATGCTTTTACCGTTTTAGTTAGCTCTTCGCAATTAGCACACGATATTTTATTACTCGACGTGGCAGCAGCAAACTATTTGCCTTCAATTATTGACTTTGAGCTTTTGAAAACCTTCCTTGCTTCCGAAAAAGATACCTTATCTTTGGCCATGATAGTAAGAATCGCTTTCTCGTCCTTAAACTTAGGGCAGTCGAAGGAACGAGCAGCTTGTTGTCTCCACCACAATTGCAACACTTTGGATCGTCTTTACATTGCTCACTATCATGACCATTACCACTACAATTACCGCATACCTGATCCTTCCGGCATGTGGAGCTAACGTGTCCAAAACCCTGGCATTTAAAACACCGTCTCGAGTTTGGAACGTACGGCCTAACCAAAAGGCGCTGGTATCCGGCATAGATATGGTCTGGTATGGTAGGTTTACCAAAAGTCAAAATCAATGAGGCAGTAGCTACTTTTTGCCCCTTATCGTTACGAAAAATACGGCACATGTCTACAACTGATTGCTTTGCCAACTCTGATTTAATCTCCTCTAGTTCAACATGGAGGAGATCTCTGCAAGTCACCACTCCCTTAGCAGAATTTAAGATTTTGTGGGGTTCCACAGAAACCTTGACCGTTTCAAAAAATGTTGTCATCTTTAGGAGTGATGAGCTCTGCTTTTCGCTGTTCGTCTGCACTAGCAAGGTCCCGTTCTGCAGCTTCTTAATAGAAGCAACAGGACCTGCTCTTCCCACAATTGCCTTGTTAATCAAAAAGGGCAATACTTTAGATAAGTCCGCCCCTTCCACCGAGTTTTTAAAAATTAAATATCTAGGAGATGGTAACTGAAGTGCTTCAGTACTCATCTCCTTGCCTCCCACATTTTCATCCTTCTCCAATGAACCAACAGACCCGTTTGACAAAGTCGAACGAGGCCTCTTTAACAGACCTTTGGCGATTTTTTTTGTAGTTTCCATAATTTGTTTTCCGAGCGATTCATGAACGAAGATGTTTCGAGCAAGTGGCACAGGGTGCACCCAGACGTCACCAGTAGCCCAGGATACTCGAACTAAAGCGAGAATCCCCAATAAATTGGGGGGGGACCTCCAAATATCCTGGAGCCGAAATACATGTCTGTCAGCACTCCAGAATATTTTAGGAATGGGTTACGGTACACAGTTACTGTTCCCCAAACCCAAGTACCACTGGCAGTCGCCCTCTATGAACTCACAGAATGAAACCTCTTGTTTCGATAGACTCAGCTATGGGCTCCGACACCCATAACTCAACATTCATGTGCTTGCCAGGCGCCTATAGGCTACTCGGTCCCAGAACTTATCCCATCAGAGGTCCTCGGCAGTGCTAGGCACCCATCAGGCCCCGCCAAACGAAACCAAGCAGTATCGCCACTCCCAGACATAACGGAACAAGTACAGCAAATTCCTAAATGTACGTGTGTGTGTAAGGTGTTTAAATCGTAAGTGTAGTGCTGTAAGTGTAAGTGTGTGTTAGACTCGGGTGCCGCGAGGTTCATCTAGGTCCTCTCAATAGGTGCAGCTAGTCTGCACCCCCTGCTGAGTGTGTAGAATGTGTTTGTGTGTGAGAGAGTGTATGTGTGTCATCACTTTGTGTTTTGTGTTGTGTGTATGTGGAGTAAATGAGTGAGAGTAGAATGAGCTAAAGGTATGAAACAAAGATTGTTTTTTGTTTTTTAGTTTAGAAATAATACCGACAAACCTAAAAATGTAAACGGTAAATTACAAGATGAAATAAACTAAATAAATAATAAAAATAGAAGGTAGAAACAATATCGACAATGTTTTAAACTGTTAACTATACATTACAAGAAGAAATAAACAGAATAAAAAATAGAAGACACACACACACACACACACAATATATATATACGAGGGTTGATCAAATATAAACGAGACTGACTTTCTAAAAACTTTTCCGTTGGACATTGAACTCTAAAGGGTGGGGTTTCAGGTAGCCTGGGAGGTTTGGGACGGGCGTAGACGGGCAACATTTCCGTTCGGACCCTTCAGTATAAAACTATACAATGAGTGAGAGTGAAGTGCACGTTTCCGTGGAGCAGAGAATTATTATTAAGTTTTTGGCCAAGGAGGGGGTCAATCCGACTGAAATCTTTCGTAGATTGGCGGCTCAATACGGGGACAGGACCCTGTCAAGAGCTCGCGTTTTTGCTTGGCACAAGGAATTCGCCGAAGGACGGGAAACAGTAGAAAACCTCAGCCATGATCGTCGCCCGACCACTTTCGTCATGGACGAAAACATTGATGCTGTTCGGAAGCTCCTGGACGAAGACAGACGTATATCGCTGCGATTTATTGCAGATGAACTCCAGTTGAGCTATGGTAGCGTTCAACAAATCGTTACATCAAACCTGGAACTCAGCAAAGTATCTGCAAGTTGGGTTCCACGAATTTTGACCGACGTTCACAAACGGAATCGTTTGGAGATTTGCCAGCGATTATTGACCCAATTTGAACGAGATGGTGAGGCATTATTAAACCGGATTGTCACCTGTGACCAAGCATGGGTTCACCATTACACTCCCGAGTCGAAACAGGCAAGTATGGAGTGGCGGAAGAGGGAAGAGAGGGCGCCTCTGAAGGCCAAATCACGATCGTCGGCCGGGAAGGTAATGGCCACTGTATTTTTCGACAATCAAGGCGCCTTTCACGTCGATTTCCTCCATCAACGACGCACAATAAATGCACAATATTATTGCGATGTTTTAGAGGCCGCAAAACAGTCTTTTCGTAGGAAAAGGAAATCTAAACCGGCGAGAAACGTCATTCTTCTTCACGATAATGCCAGACCACATTCGGCGAACGCTACGAGGCTTAAACTCGATCAAATTGGCTGGGAACCAATGGAACATCCCCCATACAGTCCAGACTTATCACCCTGCGACTATCACCTGTTCAGGCCACTCAAAGAGGCGCTTGGAGGCCAGCGTTTCGAAGACGATTCTGCGGTGGAGACCTTCGTGCTCCAATGGCTCAATGAACGCCCGAGAACTTTTTACGAAGATGGAATTAAAAAACTTCCAATCCGGTGGGAAAAATGTGTTACTCGTGCGGGAGACTATGTAGAAAAATAAGTTGTATCAAGAATAATTTGTAAGCAATAAATTTTTAAAAATCAGTCTCGTTTATATTTGATCAACTCGTATATATATATATATATATATATATATATATATATATATATATATATATATATATATATATTTCGCCGCCTCGGTGGCCTAGTTAATAGCGTACTGGGCTTTCACCCCGAGGACCCGGGTTCGATTCCCGGTCAGAGCTTGGCATTTTCACACGCTATAAATCATCCCATCATCTGTATTAGCCCAAGTGTGCACAATAGTCGGACGTTAAACACAATATATATATATATATATATATATATATATATATATATATATATATATATTGTGTTACTTTAAGGCGAAAAGCACATTGTTGCTATCTATTATCGCCTCCCTAATTATAAGTGTGAGTGTAAAGTGTTAAAGTCGTAAGTGTAGTGTTGTAGACCTAAGTATAAGTGTGTGTGTGTTAAGACTCGGGTAACACGAGGGACGTCTAAATCCTCTCAATAGGCGCAGCTAGTCTGCACCACTATGATATATATATATATATATATATATATATATATATATATATATATATATATATAAACAGAAATCGACGAGATTATATTTTTATTAAAATTCAATCAATTAATTACTTTACAAAATAATACCAGTAGGCTACAACATAATACATAAATGTGTGTTTGTGTATTGTGATCCTATCGGGTTTTATATACTCGAGTAAATAATTGACAAATTGTGTTTTGAAAGACAAGGCCAATATTTACCTTCTCTAGTTACGTTTCACACAAAGTTAATGTATTAACATTTCAAAATAATTGTGTTTTATTGACGAATTTCCACTGGAAAATGGCGCTGGAAATTGGCTACTGGCGCCAATCATGGCTAGGAACCTTGAGCACCGATCTCCAATATGTGTGTGTGTGTGTGTGTACGTGTGCGTATGTGTATGTGTTTAAATGTGTCACGTTTGCAATTTCGTTCCGATTTCATATTCAAACGTAGCACAAATATCGATTCTAGTATCAGCTTGAACAAGGTTACACGGCGAAATCCACTCAAAAGTTTTAAAAATGACGTCCATTTTAAATTCCTTTAAGAAGTCGTTCCTTTTTGTTTTTTTTCCATTGATTTTACCATAGTGATCAGTGTTAATATCCGTATAAAATAATATTTCAAATTTTTTAATTCAAGGAAAATGTGCTAAATTGCATTACATAACCTGAATATACTTATATAGGTTCTCAGTTCACGGTAAAGTTATTAAATAAAAAGTTATGTTTTGTTTATCTACACACAATTGAAATTGAACAATTTATGCTACGTAATAAAGAATTATGAAGATGATTTAAAAATCACAACATTGAACCAAAAATAAAAATCATGAATCATGTTTCTTCTTCATTTTAATTTTAATTATGATAATTAAAATTGTTCGAATACACGACAAACTAACGTAGCTAGTTTTTAAAAACATAACATAAAACATATTATAACCTATCAGCTGTTCAATGGAATCAGCTCATCGTTACGAATTAATATAAAACAATTGATCTTTTAATACAACTACCAAAATTAAATTAATGATTAAATTCGTATTTACATCGGTCAAACGTCTTCGTAGTTTCCGTAGTGTAGTGGTTATGTTGTAAGCCACACGCACAAGATTCTCATTTCGATTCCGGAGGGAAACACAGAAAATTTCTAATTATAATTAATTTAATATGAGACTTGCGACGCGCAAAATCCAGCATCACAATCAGTTCTAAAGCATGATACATGTTTACTGAGACTTTCACGGTATTGAAACACTTTTAGAAGGCCTACAACATTTTACTAAATTGAACAATGTATTTTATAAACACCGGATAACAAACGTTAACTGTAAATATCGCTGCAAGATAGCAGTGTTATTAGACGACATTTTCAAAAATATTTATTGCCTAAACTGGCTGTCGGAATCTCTCGTGTGTTTCCGTAAAACTTCGTCTTACTTCGAAATATCTTCGTGTCGTTTTCGACGATTTTACTGTACCTAAAAAATAAAAAAACGTTATACCGAGCTGAAAGAAGTGTTAATTTTAAAATTTTTATTAATGTACGAATAAAAAAGGTAACTTCACTGTTACATTCTACCACAATTTTTCCAATAATCATTGCCGATGCAAACGCTAAAAGGAGCAGAAAATATAGATCCGTAATGTAAAAAGCTAACCGGAATGCTTGAAAGCTAAAAGGTATTTTATGTTTGGCTGTGTTGGCTACACTGGAGAAAAGTTTCCGATACACAAGTGTATTAATGCCGGGGTCGCGTGTAACTTTACATCGCCACTTTATCTCTTATCAATAAAACACCAGGTATATTGTGTTCCGCTCTTCCATTATAACTTTGCACTCTGCATTATATTTTCAGTAACATTTCTGTCACCGTACTTAGCGTCAATTAAAAGTTTTAAAACGTCATTAAGCCGTTTTAGCGTCAAAACAATATTTGCGTCAATGATGGCCAGAGTTCAAGTTTGGGTTCACCGTTTATAATGAGAACAAAATTGACAACTTTCTGTTGGAGCGGATATCGCGATGAAACCCGGAATTTAAAATCAAACGAGCAAGGGTAAATCAGGGTCGACACAGATGTCTAAAACACTTGTTGTAGAACTGTTAAAATGACCATATCATGTAAATATGTATTTCTCATCGCGGAATACGGGTGTATGTTTTGCAGAGGGAAAAATTCAGTTTGCCGTCACGGAACGCTCTAATTTTGTCTAATAAAATGTATTTTTGAAAAGAAAACTTGTATGGTCGCGGTTATCAAAACATGGGTATACACATTTGCTTTCGCGTCACGCTTGAATCCATAATACACATCTCACAGCATACATTGTTCTTGTATATATCTAAACTGGAAGTGACTACTTCTAAAACAGCTGATTTCGCATAATAGCATCAATATCATTTAAACTGTGGTTTTCGTTATTGTTCTTGTTAATTTTAAAAACGTATTTTCTAAATTTGTGTAGAATCACAAATATTTATTTTATTACTATACTTAGACTGTATAACTGTCAAAAGTAGGGTTATAAGCCGATTAATTATTAAAGTCCCTTATATAGAATAAATATACTCAAATTTAGTCTATATCAGTTTAAGTTAATTTTTAAGTTGTATACCTACACACACACACACACACACACACAACGCGCGCGAAAATTTAAGATGAAAATAATTTTAAGGATTTGCCATTTCCTACATGCCACTAAATTTTTATAAAAATAATTAAATCATAATAGTGAAAAAGTATACAGTCAGGCATGCCAGAAGAAGTAGTCACATTTGTAGGCCAGTCCCGCACTGCCTAAGTTTACGGGTTTTCACAGTAGCCGGGATGATCCAGACGGCTACTGTCAAGTCATACTACCAACCGCTACAGTGAAGTAGTCGCAGTTCGGAGTACCCGATAGTAACTCACAACAAACTACCCTAGCCAAACATCATAATCGATCGTTACGACCTGCAATGATTCTTTTAGATAAAGTGTATCAAGAATTAGGTCAGACCCCTCACTATCAAATATACGTTTTATAAATCGTATGTTTTTCCTACAGAGAGGTACCGGAACGTTGGTACGACGCGTTTCGCCTCTAATCGAGTCACACACACACACACACACACACACACACACACACACACACACACACACACACACACACACACCGCACGCACGCATACACAGACCGCACGCGCGCTTGCTCGCACACACACACACACACACACACACAGCACGTATGCATATACATACACAGACCGCACGCGCGCTCGCTCGCACACACACACACACACACACACACAGCACGCGCGTGCGCGCACATACACACAAGACGAAATGTGGTAATTTCAGAACTTAAAACAATATTTTAAAATATTAAGACATGGTCATCGACATTGACGTTGGATAGGGTTAATCTTATTACGTACTTTTATATGATTTGAAGGTTTAAAAATTCTAACAGGCTACTGTATACGAAAAAAATAATTTTCGGAAATTCGTTCCCATCATTTCAGCGAGACAGCTGCGTGCCGGCAGGACAAAAAACGACCGCAACCACCTTCGTTCAACATAGTAACGAAACTGAATTTATTTATCTAACAGAAGGCAAAGCGTTTTAGTTCGGTGCCAATATATATGGCAGTGGAATTGAAAGCGGATTGTTCTCTAAAAGGGTTTTCGCCGTCCATTGAACTAAAGTGTAAATTGGAATCATGGGAGGTACTGTTGCCTCTGTAATAACAATAAAAACATTATTTTGATGGCCATGATAAATTCTTGGCATTGTTCTATCCGCGCTCACTATTGAATTCACTGGACATTTAGCTACGGTTTAAAGTTCCGGATTGCAAAGAATTTCAATAGTTCGGCATTCTCATTAGTTATGTTTAAATAGGCCTACTTTAAAATTGTTTTGAACCAATTACCGTGGCTATTGTAGCGGCTATTGTGGTATAATCCCGACCGTGATTTTGAAATTCTGAACCTAAGTCACATTTCGAAGTAGTCGTCATAATATAAACAGTATATATATATATATATATATATATATATATATATATATATATATATATACAGAGTCATTGGCGGACCTATATATATATATATTGCAAACTCGACGTGATTTCCGACGTCATTTTAACATACCGCGTAACCAGCCTGTTCCGTCAGATAATGCAATTCGAACATGGATAAACAACGTCTAGCAAACGGGATCAACGTCTAAAAAAAGAGGCAGGAGTGTAAAAACTGTTCGAATACCTGAAAACATCGTAGCTTTTCAACAGGCTATGGTTAGAAGTTCTCACCGATCAGCCAAACAACATGCCCTTCGCATTGGAATAAGTGACACATCTGGGGGTGATACCTCTTTTTGTTTTATGGGGATACCTAAAAACAAAAGCGTTTCAAGCAGGTCCACCCACAACCACTCAAGCCCTCAAACAACGAATTGTAGTCGAGATTGCGGCAATACCTGTCAACATGCTGGTCATGCAAAACGTCCAAGCCAGCTCCAAAAATGCCTTAACTGCAATTGAGGACATTTGGAAGATATAGTGTTAAAAAAATATTTTTTCGTATTATAATAATAATTGCTATTCTTGTATTTTCAATTATTTACTAAAAAAATATTAATTTTTTCAACAATCAATTACTTTATTTAATTATCCCGTTTCACTGGCGGACCCTGTATGTATGTATGTATGTATATATATATATATATATATATATATATATATATATATATATATACACACACACACACACACACACACACACACACACACACACACACACAATTCCTAACACGCAACGTTTAGCACCACGTTATAAAAAAATTATAAAACCACATTTAAAAAATGTTTTAAAACACATTAATTAACATTTAAAATTTAATTTTGATGACTTTAATGTAGACAGAGAAAACACAATTATTAAGAAAATGTTCTTAGTGTTTCCAAAAACATTATTTAAAAGCACAATGTAGGCCTAATCTTATTTAAATTAACAATTATACCTGTACAGACTGCCTTTTAATTAAATCACATAGATTTCATTTTAAATCGCGGGGTCTTTTATTCTTAATTGAATTCTTTGAATTTTCCTGGAATTTCACCTTACTTGTAAATTTTATAATAAATTTGATGCCACTTGAATTTTTTAATTGTTTTATGCACTAAAAGCCTTATTTCGCGCATACACGTCTACAAGATGCTGAGAGGTTTCAAGTAGAGTTGACTCGGTAGCTGCAGTGTGCTAGTTCCTTCTTACACATGCAGATTCTTCTTTTGGCTTTATAAACAAATTCATTTAAATTACGAAGAAAGCACTTTATACATAAAAAATTATTTGGCTTATTTCATTCGTTTTAGCATTTTAAATGTTTAATTCTATAATTATTTTATTTAGTATGTTTTCCATTCACTTTTTTATAAAGCACTAATCAAGCAGTTTATCTATGGTTTGTAATCTATAGTGTATCATATAATTTTATAACTATGATAGTTTTACATAAAAATTACTAAAAGTTACCGCACCAGAGAACTCCTGATTCGCCTCTTCAGTGTAGTAGTGGCGAAAAATCTCTAAATCCGTATTCTTTGCTCAGTTATAGGTAAGTGGTTTATCTATGATATTTACTCTAAAGCCAATCTATGTTGGCGTTAATTTTATAACTTGTAATCGCATTACGTAAAAATTACTAACAGTTACTGTACTGGCGAACATGTAAGTGCCGTAGTGAAGAAAAACTTCGGAATCCGTATTCGTTGCTCCATTATAGTTAAAGAGTTTATCTATGGTCTGCATTTCAAAGTCTATCTATGTTAGCGTTAATTTTATACCTTCTAATTGTTTTAGGTACAAATTACTAACAGTTATTGTATTGGCGAACTTGTTCATTCTATTAAGTACCGTAGTGGCAAAAAACCTCGAAATCCGTATTTGTCGCTCCATTATAGTTAAGTGGTTTATCTATGGTCTGTACTCTCAAGTTTATCTATGTTGGCTTTAATCTTATAACTTGCGCTCAAATTACTATTAATTACTGTACTGGCGAACCTATTGATTCTACTAAGTGCCGTAGTGACGAAAAACTTCGAAATCCGTATCAGTTGCTCCTTTATAGTTAAGTCGTTTATCTATGGTCTGTACTCTAAAGTCTATCTATGTTGGCGTTAATATTACATGTTGTAATCGCTTTACGTACAAATTACTAACCGTTACTATATTGGCGAAAAACTTCGAAATCCGTATTCGTTTCTCCTTTATAGTTTTTCGGACATATCGAACAGGCTGCGAGTGCGTCATCTTCTGACTGACCAATCTGTCAGAAGATTGGCTTTCGATTTTAACTTTTTAAAACTGTGACCGTCTTCAGTGTTCAAGGTTTATTGTCATTCTATTTTCCCCCAAGTCGGCGTTGATTTGAATAAGGTCAATGACGAACATTCTTTAAAGTTCCATTTTTGGTTAACATCTACAAAGTCATGCAAGACTTGGCTACATTCATGCCTGTTTTTCCCAAGGTTATAGACAATGTTTAGATTTACAAATAGCTTCCTAAATATATAGTCATACTCGATATTTGTATGAGTGTAATTTTAAATATTTTGTGATAGTACACGAGATCAGCCTTCAGTACTTTACTGTTGTGTTCTTTTAATTTACAAACAGATAAAAAGTCTCTCATCCGTTACGATTTTACTACCACTTTATAATTATTTAATATAACAGTATAGAATTGTAACGATCGTGTTTGTTGTCCAATTATGTAACAACAAATTTGTAAGCTAATTTATTTCATTGTCGTTCGTATTTCGCTCGTTAATTAATTCATTTCAATTAGCGTCATTGCCATTACGTAAAATTTTGATAGTTTGAAAACGGTGATTTTTTTCCCAAAACAACTATAAATCTTTTTGAACAGTAAAGAAGTTTTCAATGTGTAATATAACAAACAGTTTTGTTAGGAAAATGTCTCATTATATTCACATATAAATATTGCTGGATTCTTAGCCCTTTGAGACGGCTAAAACAACGAATCATATTTGAAGCAAGATTGAGCAACACTAAATAAAACAAATATATTTTTTTAAGTGAATTATTATTTTTACGCCCTCTTAATGGGTCCAGTACATTTTTGGTAGCGCAGTTCTATTCTGGCTGATTTTGTGTAAACATTGCATTGAAATTCGGGATGAATTTGTTTCGTCGTCTCTTTACACAAAAACTGAGCTCTAGGGAAATGTTTTAGAAAATTCAACCCTAATTGAGTAAAACCGTAGTTAGTCTTTAAATTATATCTGCATTTGATCTCATTTCACCATGAAACACTTTTTTTGGCTACTTTCCATTGGTGCTATTGGGAGAACAACAGTAAGAACCAGACAAGGAACTTTATGAGAGCCGATCCTGACCTTTAGAAGTCTTTTTGAGGAGGTCGTTGAAATATATATATATATATATATATATATATATATATATATATATATATATATATATATATATATATATATATATTATATAATAAAACATTTAGTCCGATTTGATTCAAAATTGTTGGACAGATTCGTCAAACAGTTTCAAAATGGCGACAATTTTCAAGTCATTAAAAATTAATAACTTGCTCGTTCTGAATTTTTTTTTGAGGATCTCATTTAACTATCGTAATCAGCGTTAAAAACTGCACAGATCAGCATTTTGAATTCTCAAAATCCGTTGAAATTAAGAAAGTTAATTTGACTGCGGTCAGGTTTCGTTTTCGAAATTTCAGTTTAAAATGTCAATATATGCTGATTTTGATTGTGAACTATTTTGTAAATTCGCTTCCATCACGTAAGCGAGACAGCTGCTTGCGTGATTATTTAAATTAAAATGCGTTATTTTTTAATTAAACCCCTAAATGTGCTGACCAATGATTGATTCTGTTCCTATTACTTCGATGCTGGTTGTTATATTATTATTATAATATATTATTATCGTATTATATCATTATAATTATTATATAAATTATACTATTATCTTATAAATATACAAAACTCATTACGTTAATCACAGTTATACGAAGATAATAATGTATTTAATGTAATTACTGTTTATTTGCCTAACAGATAGCGTTACTAAAGCAACGTGAAAACATGCCAAACGTGAAGCTTATAAAAACAGTACTTTATAAAGTCAAAAACCCACAATTTCACTTTAAAGCGGGTTTAGCGAAATGGGTTTTGAAGTGGTTTGAGGAAATCAACACGAACCGTTAACAGTTATTTTATCATTGCGAACTTTTCAAGCTGCAAAATAAATTGAAGTTTTTAAACGGTGCAGATGAAACGACCGCCGTTTCATAATGGAACAGTTATTGTAACTACGAGGAACAAGAAATACTTGTAATATTTGAAACAAGAGAACACGGCTAAGGAATGTCTTGTTCTGAGATGGTGCTCTGAATACCTGAGATAGTTAATAGTGACGTCATAGGTATGGCGGGATTAAAATATCCTGAGCAATTAGCAGAGACGTTACCAACACGGCATTGAAATTACGAAGAGCTAATTTTGTTATAGTGAAAACTCCGTCTGTTTAATAAAAGAGATCAAGGTATAACAGATTATTTTTCAAAGGCACACCCATAAGAATATAAGCAAACAAGTTTTTCTTGAAATATTTAAGCATCATCTTTTAAATAAAGTCTCCACATGATTCTGTTTTTACCCAGTTGGTCGCTCTTCGTGTGATCATTATGGGTTCTGTGTTTTCCTGTTACAGATGGGAAAGTTAAACTTCCGACTAATATTCGGAAAGATACACCATCTTTGAAGTGTAAATGGCATCTTGAAGCACTGACGGATTAACGCAATTTCGAGGGTGGGGCGGTTGGTTGAATGATTCAATTTAAAACAGAGCCAGTTAGGGAATGACAATTTTTGAAAAATTAACTTCAAAAACTAGCACTATTAAGCTGTTTTGAGACTGAAAACGCGTATAAAATAATGGGAAAAAAAATACTCCATTTTAGACAAAAAAGTCACTTAATTTTCTTAGAATTTACATAGCCTTTCCTCTTCTCAATATAACTATCTATAATAGTTTATAAATAGTTGCAATTACTCAAGTTGCTTTACCCTTAGCCGATCCCTCGTCCTGAACAAGTCCAGTTAAGCGCCACAACAATTTTTCAACCAAGGTTTGATCAATTTTAGAGTCGAGAGAGATCTTTCTATTGTTGCAGTTAACGTAGAAAAACAAGAGAGAACCAGCATAAAATACCTAATTGATTAATCCGGCCGTTCTTACCTTCAGTACAAACATTTCAAAGTGCACAACCGTACATATATACATAATGACAAAATTACATTATCCCGATCTGAAATTTGTATGTACTCACGTAAGGGATAATACGGCTTTCGGAACCCTCAGAAGCATTTGACTCTTTTCTTCGAAGCTGCAATGCTTCCACCATAAGGAAGTCAAATTGGATCTTTTACATTTTTTATTTTATTTCTTTTGTCTCGGGAGATTTTTGACGATCTTTTAAAAATCAAAATAAACTTCAAATCTCTGTCACCTGTGATAAAATTTAGGCTAGGTGTGAAACATAATTTTTTGTAATTGTAATATGAAAATGATTTGCTTTATAAATCACATTACTAAATAGTGTTATGTACAATATCATCGTGGAAACAGAAGGGAATTTTCGCGTACCACATTTAACAGAACACACAATCGTATAAATTTCTTCAACAGGTAATAAGTTTGCAAGAACTAATGCGCCTGTATATTATACAGAGTGAGTTACATTTCTGGGAAATGGTTTCGCTAATTCATTACGTTACCTTGCATCAAATGTTTCCACAACGAAGTCATAACATCTACCGACATTCCGGGGCTGCTGCTTTAAATAATTGTGTTGCGTTCCTGATGAAATGAGCAAAACTAGCGGCGAGGATAATATGTATCTGTCTTCTTCCGGGCGGAATTAAACGTCTTGCAACCGAATACAAAGTAGTTAATCAGCCTTCCGGCTAGTTCTTTGTTTTACAAACTTATAGTCTGAAGAAACGTTTTCCAGTTATATTTTCAACTTTTTTTTATAGTGTTGGAACAAAGTTTTAAAAAAATGTCTTGGAAGTTTTTTTTCCTTCTTAGGGACTAGGTTGATGGTCAGGTTTTACAATTTAATGTTTGAAAAACTACACCAAACAAGATCCTTGACTACGATCTTCCAAGATCAACCCAATGGTTTCAACTACACCAACTTACTTAAGGTCATAATCAAAGCTGAGCTGCTTTTAATATAAGTTCATTGATACTTAATATTAGTACTTAATAGTAATTTTGAGGTTGTAAATGTTTGTCATAGTTGTTTATACAAAATATTTTTATGTTTATAGAATGATTTCAGTGCCGAAGTACTGGTTTATTTTGTTGATAGAGTTGTTTGTTTGCAAGGTCGGGCGTGCGTGTGTGTTTGTGTATTTTCATTATTCTTATTATAAGAAGTATAGAGAAGCTATGATGATCGTTAAAAAATATTTAGATCTCTGAGTTTTTAGTACCCGTAAGTTCAAAAAAGTAGTTTTCAATAAAACTTTAACCGTATGTCCATCCGGTCTTTGCGAGTTGCATCTCTGCGGACTAATTTTGATGAAATTTAGCACCTAGTTCTCATTTCCCTACATTTATTTCTCTTCGGGACTTTTTAACGTCATTTTTCGGTCAAAAAAATTCAATTTTCTAGACATATAACCTGTTAAAATTTGATTTATTTTTTTAAATTGATTTAAAAAATTCAGGTGATTTTTTCGCCGTTAGTATACAGAAACCATTTAACAGAAATTCAGCATTACAGTTTGTACAGGTGTTGACCGCTGCACTTACATTTAATAAGATTCAAATTGAACAATATGTATTCGTGTTAAACTGTGTTGCATGAAATATTCATGGCTGCAGCACAAACAGCGACGGGTCGGGTTGCAGCACTTTGCGAGGCTTTGGTTACTTTTGTGATCAGTGGCGTTTTAAATTGCAAACATGCCTGGCAAGAAGCGGAAACAAGTTCATTTTATAAAAAAATTCGCATCGATACTTTAACGTAGGTATTGTCTATTTTTTTAAATAAGATATAACATATTACCCAGAAACGATGGCTTTTATATTATATGCAAGTATCAAGGTCATGAGTTCATGACATGTAGTTACTTTAAAAAAAAAATTAAGCGATTTGATGGATGATCAAGATTAATTTACGGGCTGTATTTAAAAATGCCTTCAGTTGTGACAGTCATTAAGTGCATTGACAATTTCACTGCACCTAATCAGCCAGGCTAACGCGCGTTTATGGCGAGTCGATCTACGTCAACTTCAAGCCAGCCGATTTTACATATAAACAAATCGTAAAACAGTGATTCCCGTTTGTAAAAAAAATTACAAACGGACAGCGAACGGACGCAGGAACTAGAACATAACTGTTTTCCTGTAGTTAGAAGAATTTATGTGCACAAGTTTTTAATTTAGGACACATTTTCCTCGAACTTAGAAGGGAACAAACCAATGATCATGCCTATATAACTTCTAATTTAAAAATAAAAATCATGTATTATGTTTTTTCTTCCTTTTTATTTTAATTACGATAATTTGTTCGAAAACACGGACAAATTAACATATCTGGTTTTTAACAACATAACCTAAAAATTATT
This sequence comes from Callitettix versicolor, assembly GCA_022606455.1. Taxonomy (NCBI): domain Eukaryota; kingdom Metazoa; phylum Arthropoda; class Insecta; order Hemiptera; family Cercopidae; genus Callitettix; species Callitettix versicolor. Next base: position 37,285,548 of record CM040184.1, read on the forward strand.
ATAGCCTATCAGCTGTTCAATGAAATCAGCCGATCGTTACAAATTAATATAAAACAACTGATCTTTTACTATAACTACCAATATAAATTTGTGAACTCGCACCACGCGACGCTCAAAATCACACATCATAACTAGCCCTAAAACATGACATATATTAAAATCTTTAAATATCTTTAAAAGCATAAAAAAAGTTACTACGGATAAACGCTTGAGCCAGTCTGCTAATCCATCCTTATTCCATCGTCGGCTACCACTTTTTTTTGTTTTTTTTTTTGTTATTTTAAGGTGAAAAACACATTAAGGCTATTATCGCCTCCCTAAATGTAAATGTGAGTGTAAAGTGTTAAATTCGCAAGTATTGTAAGTGTAAGTGTGTGTTAGACTCGGGTACTGCGAGGGACGTCTAAATCCTCTCAATAGGTGCAGTTAGTCTGCATCCCCCTGCGGGGTCGTCGGCTACCAAATTTTCCTATCTGACGCATGTCATTTGTAAACCGACTTGTAACTTTCAAACCATTACATTGACTTAGTAGCTGTAGAACAGCTTTGCCTGTATAACGATTAATTACTAACTGTTGAAAACTAAAACTGAACTAAATTGATTGGTGCTTGTGCGTCCAAACTTCTTAGACTAAAAACGTACTGCGGAGCCTCGTTCTGACAGCCCGGAATGCGTTCGTCGCAGTAAATCATGACAATTCAACAGAGATGACGGTTTGACGGAACCGTTAACAAAGCCAGTACAGGACTGACAACTTGACAATGAGACAATACTCCAGTTTCCTGCATTGTCTTGTCTGAGCAACTAGACTGGAAGTACTGATGAACAAACAAATGTGAACGTGTTTTAAGATTTTAATCACTTTTATAAAAAGCAAAAATAAATGAATGGTATTAATATTATAAGTTACGTTTTCTGGAATATATACAGTGTGCCCCACGAAGAGGTTTACACATCATATGATCCTCCACTATTGTCGCATTACTCCATTGATCATTTTAAAAGTACACTCACTCACGCGCACGCACGCACACAAATACACACACACACACACACACACACACACACACACACACACACACACACACACACACACACACACACACACAACAGAGAATCGATTAACCGTCATTCTTGGGGTCGTTGGTGTGAAGAATGACAAAATAGACGGATAACGGACATAGACTTCCTAATTTTGGTGATCGATAATAACAATATACTATATTCTGTTTACAGCAAATAATGTTTTATTATTATTTTGTAAAATGTAGTATTAAACACCTTAAATTGTCTATTTAACTCTAATTATGTAATATATGCACATTTTGTATACATAGATCTTTAAGAACACAGTAAATTATTCATTCTTAACCTTCTCAAAAGTATTCCCGTAACAAATAGGAAATCACTCAGACAACGTACGTAACTGTTACGTAATCGACTAATACGCTGAATGGTATTATCGTAAATAATGTGAGAGCGAAAATATGTTTCAACAGAAACATCTATGCGCTCTTTAGGGATTTTTTTACACTATTTGAAGGGCTTCCAGATCCATCCACTAGACGATAGGATCATTCACTTTTCGATTATCAATGTTTACTTACAGTAGCAAGTGTCATTTAGTGTCAGCTGCCCGCCTATGATATAAATATGTTATGTCCAGTTAGTTTGTTTTTTTTTTTTTGTCTAGAAGGGTACTTTTATACTATGCATTACAAATTATTAAAAGTTAACGACGAAAGACTGTTTAAAATGTCAGATAATAGAATTAACCAGACCTGACGGTTAAAGTGGTGACGGTTTATTGAGACTCTACTTATGATAAACATAAAGGCATGCATACACACACACATGCATGCGCGCGTATATATATATATATATATATATATATATATATATATATATATATATATGTATATTCAGGATCGGTGATTTGCATTAAAAATCGATGACTGTCCAATAGTTAAGTTTTGCAATGAAAATTCGCTAATAATCAAATTAATGTAATGCCTGACTGTAATACTTCAAATAAAAAAGATAAAAAACCGAGTAATTAAGGCAAAGTGCTTTTTTAAATATATGGAAATGAATCACATTTTCCCGTAATATATTTCTGCAATACCCACGTCTGCAATACCTCATCGTACGTCAATAAAATGAAATTATTGTTTGTTGCAGTTCTGTGCCGGTTTAATACAATCTCTCAACGCTAGGGTGTACAGTTATCTATCGATTTGTTACGACGACGCAATTTAATGGGCTCTGTTAACAAACAGCTGATATGTATACGCTTATGTGACATTTAGCTTATATTTTTTTTTTTTTTTTTTTTTTTTCCGGCGAAAAACCGTTTAGGTTATCATCGCCGTCACGAAGGATTAAAGTATATAAAAAAAAATTTAATTAACCAAAATTTTACTTAAGAAAAAAACAACAATAAAAACAACAACAACAAACTATAACAGTAAAAATAAATTAAAAATTTAGATAACAGATATAGATATATTACACTTAAGAACTAAATAACAATAAATAATGAATAAAATTTAATAACAATTCGTAAAATAATGCAAAACATAACAGAAATAAAGTTTTTAAATAAAATAAATAAATAAAATAACACAAGAAATTACAAATACAATAAATTAAATTTTATTTAAAACATTCAGACGATGAAGGAAGTCTAGAACCCGGTCAACGACCGAGGCACTATCTCCCAACATCGTCTGCAAACAGTTGCTCAGACCACACATAAAACGCACATTTTGGAAACCATCACAATCGAGTAATATATGTCTTATTGTGATGGTTTCCCTACAGAACTCGCATTTAGGTGGGTCCCCGCGCGTTCCATCAGAAATCCATGCGTTAACATGGAGTGACCGATGCGAAGGCGGGTGATCACCACCTCTTCTCTGCGACTTGCACGTATTGACGACCCCCAAGGACGAACTGTACTTTTGATTACCCTCAATTTATTACAGCTTGTAGCTGCCCATTCATTTTCCCACTGTAGATGAATTAAATGTTTTACGTGACAAAGGAAGTCAGACACGATTACACGTTGAGTGCATGGCGGAAGAAAAGTTGCTTCCTTTGCCGCATTATCCGCTATAGTGTTTCCAGATATTCCACAGTGGCCAGGAATCCAGATAAATGATACTCTTGCACCTCGTAGTTCAAGTCTATGGACAGAACACAGAACATCTTGAACCAGAGGGTTTACCGAATACATATCCTGCATTGCCTGGAGTGCACTTTTTGAATCGGAACAAACTACGTAATGCAAACTATCGAATTCAAAAGTGATTAGAGCCTTTAAGATGGCAAAGAGTTCGGCTGTAAAGACACTGCAAGTTGAGGGTAATCCATACTTATACGTTTCGTCCAATGAGTAAAATGCACACCCAACATTGTTATTCATCTTAGAGCCATCTGTGAAAATAAATTTAGCAGATGGATATGAACTAGTCAGTCGAAAAACTCACGTTGATACACAATGTTAGGAGTGTTGTCTTTCTGGTATGCACATAAGGAGAAATCAAATGTCGGCATATTGATTTTCCATGGAGGGACAAGACAAAAGGACCTTTCAAACATTGGGGTAGTTCAATACGTAAGTCATCAAAAATACGGGAAGTTCTAATACCAAGAGGAGCAGTAGCATTCGGTCGAGTTTCATACTGTCGCACCAATTGATTTTTGAAAACTGTATTAAAAGCAGGGTGCCAAGGTTTAGATGATAAATTGCTTACATAAGTTAACTGTAGTTTCTGTCTCCGTCGAAAGAGTGAAGGTTCCCCAGTCTCGGCTAGAATGCTTACAACGGGACTAGAACGGAAGGCTCCAGAGACGAGTCGTATTGCAGAGTGATGGACTGGGTCTATTTTTTTTAATACGGATGGTCGTGCAGACGAATATACAATGCTGCCATAATCAATCCGCGAACGAATCACCGCACGGTAAAACATCAGCATACAGGTCCTATCAGCGCCCCATCGAGAACCACTAAGCACCCTCAACATATCGAGAATTTTGTTACATCGTAACTTTAAATCACGCAAATGAGGGTTCCATGATAGTCTTTGGTCAAATATTAACCCCAAAAATCGAACAGATGGAATGGTCCGAATTTCTGTACCATCGAGAAATATTGAAGGAGTTCGGATCTGTCGACGGCGACTGAAGGCAATACATTGAGTTTTGGCGGCAGAAAATTTAAACCCAGTTGAATTCGTCCATGACTGCAATCTATTTACTGTAAGCTGAAGTGTTCTTTCAGCTGTGGCCAAACTTCTAGCACCAACATAAATTGCAAAGTCATCCACAAATAGAGAGAACAGCGAACAGGAGACCGCACATTAGTAGTTATACTATTGATAGCAACGGCAAACAAAGTCACACTAAGTACACTTCCCTGCGGGACGCCATTCTCTAACCGAAAACGATCTGACAATGTAGATCCAAGGCGTACTCTGAAATATCTGTTTGAGAGAAAATTTTTAATAAAACCTAGTATGTTACCTTGTATACCCCATGATTTTAATGTATTTAGTATTCCTCTTCTCCAAGCCATATCATATGCCTTCTCTAGGTCAAAGAATATTGCAACAAGTGTTTGACGTAACAGAAAGGCATTTTGGATTGCAGATTCTAATAAAACTAACTGATCGATGGAAGATCGCCCTTGCCTAAAACCACACTGGTCCTTAGAGAGTAAATTATTATTTTCTAAGTACCAAACAAGACGGCGATTTACCATTTTCTCCACTAGCTTGCATAGCACACTAGTAAGAGAAATAGGGCGGTAGCTGTTTGGATCAGTTTTATCTTTGCCTGGCTTAAGAATAGGAATCACTGTTGCTTCCAACCAAACATCAGGGAAAGAGTGTTCCTCAAACATACGATTGTATATCTTCAGGAGGGAAATCCTCCCCGATGTTGGAAGATTTTTAATCATGGAATATACAAGGTTATCAGGGCCTGGTGCTGAATCTGAAGAGGATGACAGTGCAGATTCCAGCTCTTCTATTGAGAAGGGCGCGTTCAAAGGAGAAACAGATGTACCAACGACGAATGGTATTGCTTCTTGAGTATTTTTGAAACGACAAAAACCATTGCTATAGGAAGTAGACGAAGAATAATCCGCAAAATATAAACCCAATGTATTAACAATATCTCGAGGATCAAAACTTATTATTCCGTTCCGTTGTTTGATGCCCATCAAGGAAGTTGATGGAGATGAACCAGAAACGGAACGGAGTTTCTTCCAAACAGTTGATACTGGTGTTGTTCTTGATATTGTGTTAATATACTGGGTCCAAGAATTTTTTCTACTTTGTCTAAATATTCTACGAGCTCTAGCTCGGAGAATTTTATACCTCTCAAGATTTTCACTCGTTGGTCGTCTGTTGAACCTTCTTAGAGCTCGTCTACGTAAAAGCAAGGCATTCTTACAGTCCTCAGTCCACCAAGGAACGGGGGGACGAGATTGATGAGTCGAGGTTTGAGGAATAGTTTTATGTGCTACGTCTAAAATATTTTCAGTTAAAGTTTGTACTATTTCATTAATAGAGTTAATATCTTCAATGTCAGGTGATACAAATTGTTCTGTGAAATCCACCCATTGTGCCTTTTGTAGAATCCACCGCGGAGGGCGTTGATTCGGACGGTGGAATGTACAAAGTGAAACATTAATCGGAGTATGATCGCTGCCGTACAGATCAGACATCGCCGACCATTCGAACTTCGTTGCCAAAATTGGACTGCAAAAGGTCAAATCAACGACTGTCCAACCACCTGTAGAAGACGATAAGTGTGTTGGGGAACCATTATTTAAAAGACATAGATCTAATGTAGTCCTTATATTGTCAATTCGGTTTCCTCGTGAGTTACATGTAGTAGAGCCCCACGATGTGTGGTGAGCATTAAAATCACCCATCAATAGAAAGGGGACAGGTAACTGAATTAATAAGTTAACTAAGTCGTTGTCTTGGAAGGCATAGCTAGGTGGTAAATAAATGCAACATATGGTAAGTTTAAATGGTACGGTAGTCTGAACTGCGACAGCTTGTAAAGGAGTTACTATGTCTACAGGGACGGCATCAATAGAGTCACGAGCTAGTATGGCTACTCCACCCTTCGCTCGTTCTTCCGTTATGAAGTCGGCCCTGACAACAGAATACCCTCTTAAATTGAAAGTGTGCGATTGGTGAAGGTGCGTCTCTTGAAGGCAAATGAATAATGGAGACGTATCGCGTACAAGAAGTTTTAAATCTTCAATATGACTTTTGGCTCCGTTAATGTTCCACTGTATCACATTGTTGTAAATGGAAGGCGTTGACATTGAAAATTAATACTTTAGTTTATGATAGGATTCATATTTTCAATAGAGCATGCTTTAGATTGGTCAGAATCAACAGACACAGAGTCACAACTAATGTCAGACTCTGATGATTTTTTGGTTTTGTTTACAAGAGGTTTAGTACTAGAACCTCCTTTAGAAGTTTTTTCATTTTTTTTAACAAGGTTTTTCCCTATAGTCGAATTTTTATTTTTAGGTCCAACAGTCGGTGGACAAGTGTTTGATTTTTTTTTTAAAAAGTATTCCAGTCCTGGAGTGGTTTTTTTGTCCACAGGCTTCAACACTTGCGACGTTGTCATTCGTGGCTTGGTCACTGGAAATTTAATATCTTTTTTAAATGTAGGCTCAGGAGTTACTTTTACAGGAGAAAGCAAAGTAGGGCCTTCCTTCACAATCGGAACCGAAATTTGTGCGACATTGGACGTTAACATAGCTAACAACTGAGCAACTTGATCAGTAAAAACTTTTACAGTTTTGGTTAGCTCATCACAATTCACACAAGACATTTTTGATTGGCTGTAGCAGAAGCAAACGATTTTCCACTTATAAGAGGCTTGGAGCTTTTATGGATCTTCTTGGCTTCAGAAAAGGATACCTTATCTTTGGCCATTATGGTAAGAATGGATTTTTCTTCAAGAAACTTGGGACAGATCGAAGATCGAGCGGGATGATCACCGCCACAATTCACACATTGTGGGCTAACTTGACAACCTTCACCAGAATGACCTTGATTACCGCAATTTCCGCAAACCTCAGGCTTCGTGCACGACGAACTCATATGACCGAAGCCTTGACATTTAAAACAACGCCTTGGATTCGGAACATATGGCCTCACCGACAGCCTTTGATAACCAGCATAGATATAATCAGGTATTTTAGGTTTTCCAAATGTCAAGATCAAGGAGGTTGTGGGGATTTTTGTCCCTTTTCCATTCGCATTATCCTGCAGACATCAACTACAGCTTCTGAAGTCAACTCCGTCTTAATTTCACTTAGATCTACATGTAAAAGATCTCGGCAACTTATGACACCTTTTGCAAAATTTAAGGTTCTGTGGGGTTCTACAGATACCTTGACTGTTTCAAAGAAGGAAGTCATTTTTAATAGCGACTGGGTCTGTTTGTCGCTATTTGTTTGTACAAGTAAAGTCCCGTTTTGTAGTTTTTGATAGAAACTACGGGCCTGCCCTACCAACAATGGCTTTATTAATTAAAAACGGCGAGACTTTGGACAAATCCTCTCCTTCCGTTGCATTTTTACAATTAAGAATCTCGGAGAAGGTAACGTAAAGTTACCATCTCCTTGAACATTTGGTTTAGTCTCTTTTGCTATTGCTGCACTAACATCACTTTCTACAGACTCGTTTGACAAGGTCAAACGATGCCTCTTTAAACTCATTTTGGCGTTTTGTTTGTTGTTCTCCATAGTTATTTTGCCGAGCGATTCATGAATGCAGATTTTTCGAACAACTGGCACAGGGTGCACCCAAACGACCAACAGCAGCCCAGGATACTCGAACTAAAGCGAGAACCCCAATAAAAAAAAAAGAAAAAAAAAAAAAAAAAAAAAAAAAAATTGAAAAATGAAGAAAAAATGGGGACCTCCAGATATCCTGGAGCCGAAATACATGATCTGTCAGCACTCCAGAATATTTTAGGAATGGGTTCCGGTACATCGTTACGGTTCCCCAAACCCAAGTACCACTGGCAGCCGCTCTCTATGTACTCACAGAATGCAACCATTTGTTTCGATAGACCCAGCTATGGGCTCCGACACCCATAACTCAACATTCATGCGCTTGCCAAGCGCCTATAGGCTGCTCGGTTCCAGAACCTGTCCCATCAGAGGTCCTCGGCAGTGCTAGGCACACATCAGGTTCCACATACTTGGTCCCGCCAAAGGAAACCAAGAAGCATCGCCACTCCCAGACGTAACGGAACAAGTACAGCAAATCCCTAAATGTATGTGTGTGTGTAAAGTGTTTAAATCGTAAGTGTAGTTCTGTAAGTGTAAGTGTGTGTTACACTCGGGTGCCGCGAGGTTCGTCTAGGTCCTCTCATTAGGTGCAGCTAGTCTGCACCCCCCTGCGGGTGTGTATGTGTTTGTGTGAGGGAGTGTGTTTGTGGATGTTGTGTGTTGTGTGTATGTTGAGTAAATGAGTGAGAGTAGAATGAGCTAGAGGTATGGTGGGGTCGCTAAGCCCATCAGCTGCTCACGTCAGCTGCCTCTGCCGGCATTTAGCTTATAACCGTGGGTGTTTAATCAGAAATTATTTCTTTCAGGAATAAAGTGTAACTTAAAATTCTGAACGAAAGATTTGTTTTAAATGTTTCTGATATAATGTAGTATGTTTCATTTGTTTATTTAAAGTGTAACGAGATAAACTATCTTTTATATATAAACATACACACATGAATAACCACAATTAAAACATTTTCAGGAAGACTTGAATGTCTTTCGCGGGCCTTAAACGGTAAATGTTAACGTTATTACAGTGAAACCTCGATAATCCGAAGTTATTGGGACCGGAGGTGGTTCGGACTATCCAACACATACTTAAATGTGGCTAATGACATTGTTAATTGTACAGTTGTGTACTTGAGGTTTAGAAATGATGATAGGGATACAAAAAAAAGTACAGAAAATCATTTTACTTAATACTTGAAAATGTTGTTATGCGGAAATATAACAGTGTGCAAAGTGTTTCATTCTGAAAAAGGTAAGTTATGATAGGCGTGGCTGACGGTTAGAGAACATGAATCCAGACGTCGGTATTCACAGAATGTAAATATTTAAAACAATGTAAATATTCAAATAATGTGAATACTAAGCGGCATATTCGTTCTTTCAATATTTGCACGAAAACGCCACTTCGATTTTAGGTTACAGCTGATAAGGGAAATCTTTGTTTTGCATTATGTATCATCTAAAGAAGATAAAGGGACCCTGCAACTGCTCTTATCAGTACAAAGCCGCGAAAAGCGGTGTTTCCCACTGTGTTTAATTAAAACGGCGGCACTTCCTAGTTTCTACGCGACAAACGACCAACCTACGTGCAAAGAAGATGAAATTACAAAAAAGATGTATATATTTGCAAACACACAAACAGACGAAAATCGAAAAGATTTTGAATGTTTGATTGTTTGAATGTTATTTGATTGTTGTGAATAAAAAATGGGACTCCGTACATAACCTTTATCTAGGAATATCATTCAAAAAACGTTTTAAATTTGTTTGATGATGTTTTATGAATAATAAACATAAATTATTAATTTCGACTTATTTTCACTGCTTTTATTTGTAAAAAAAAAATTAAGCAGTGCGGGACTGGCCGACAGAAGTGACTACTTCTTCTGGCATGCCTGACTGTATACTTTTTCACTATTATGATTTAATTATTTTCATAAAAATTTAGATGCATGCAGGAAACGACAACTCTTGAAAATTATTTTAGTATTAAATTTTGTGTGTGTGCGAGGGTCTTCAGTAAACAAGGACATTGCCCCGTCTCGTCCTTCAGATACAACAATGGCGAACTTTTTCCAACTCCTTAATACTTCAGAGTAGAAGAGAACACGATTAAGAAGCTAAAATATTCCTTCACGAAGGCTGCAAGAAGAACTGGTGTGAATCTGTGCGTTGGAGTACTGAAGTCACCGGTTTGTACTGAAGAACCGGACTAGAGATTGGAGTGTAAACATACACACATGTATAAAACATTTATTAACCGTTCAATGTGTTCTTGAGATTACGATAGTGTTATGCAAATCTTACCACTCTGACTGCAAAATAAAGTTCATTTTCCAAAGGATATCGTCTAAAAACATGAACAATAGCATTGCGCTAGCCGCTTGTATCAGGAAAGGTTTAACGTCGCCGGATTGTATAATTAGGGGCAGTCGTATTGTAGTTCGTTACCCACAATTACAGAGCCACAATGGAACGGTGTATTTAAATGCAGAGTCCCATTCAAAGTCTGAATTCATTTTAAAACGTTCTATTCAGTTCCTAATGAGCCGACTTTACGTACAACGGATTAAAGTTGAGTAGTTAAGGGGCGATTAGAGGCGGATTGAATGTAGCTGAAAAAATAGTGGGAAATGTTGAAACATTTCAGTCTGTTTGATACAAGAATTAAGGTCATAATGAAGAAAGAAGAGTTTAAAAAATATTTATTTCAGACGAATTAGACTAATGAAGCTTGACAGAGGCAGTATAGCGATTCCACCGCTCCTCTAGCTGATACTACTCTCATTCATCTGCTCAAGACACACATTCAGTACTCTACACAGCTTGGGGTCACTTAAAAAGCTCCCTCAGCCTTACCAATTAATACAGAATCTACAAGGACACTTCTTGACTGAAAAAGCCAGCTCATTTTATTCAGCTGAGAACGCTACTTGGAGCACCAGCCGTTAGGCAGCGCTGCACGTTTTTTTTCTGCATTAGCCTTATCCATACACGTTGGGCTCTGTATGGGCCGACTTCACTTTCCTAGGTACTCATGTAAAATATAACGAACGAAACCTTATGACACAAGAAATGCTGGCCAAATGGAGCACAAACTTATCATTTCTACGATAAGAGTCAACACAAATTAAAATAGAATGATAATTTTTAGAGCTATCATCTGTAAACACGTCAATAATGAACTGAAAAGTTACCAATAAGAACGTGTCACGGGTGTTTCTTGAATCCTTTACAAATCCTTGACTTTATGAAGGATTTAAGGCTTGCGAAAGCACCGTAACCGAGCATCTCGCGAATATATAAAGGTAGCAGTGCAGTAATAACCCTAGAAATGCATTCATTCGTACACTAATGAAGGTTGTGGATCGAAGCAAAGGACGGAAAAACTAACCGTAGTAACTAGGCACGAACCTGCTTAATGTTATATCTATCCGCTATCACACCGTCTGGGCTCGGAACACGTTGATGTAGATGAAGAGATAAAATGACCGACGCTAAAGACAATATATTAAGTATTTTAAAAAGATTAGAATAATGCCTACAAATACATGTTTAAAATTTAAGTTCGTTTATCACATAATACTGTATTTTTAATGCTGCAGATAGTGTAGGTGTAACGTTCAGTTAGTTGTCAGGCAATATTATAATGTAATAGCAATTTAAATAAACGTTTCGATGAAAAAGGGCTTTGCAAACAAACTTGTTATACAATTTAGGCTACTCGTGAACCATAATTTCTTGTATTTGAAATGTGTACAAAATCGTGGGCTGTACACCATTATCTATACAACTACAGTAAAATATCTCTATTGCGGATCTCGCTATAACAGAAATCGCTCTACAACGACAAATGTATTAGTCTCTTTTCACAAATATGTATTGTAACTCTCTCTATTAAAGCTAACGAAATTCCAAGAATCTCTCTAAAGCGGCGATACACGGCACACTTCCTACTCTTTTACCTTATTTCTCAGTATGCCGACACGTCATTCGAGTGTTAAAAGCAGTGCGTAGTGCGTCAACTGAATCGAGGATTTTGTGACTAGTACATCTTACAAGTAGTACATTATTTGTTTATACTTTTATAATACAATGTTATGGCGCTCAAGCGGAAAATTTAATCGTTAGATGTAAAAGTTAGAGTTTGCGTGAGTTAGAGAAAGGTGCGAAGCAAGTAGTGTTTGCTGAAATTTTAATTTAGCTGGTTCTTCTGTTGGCACGATACTGGAAAATAAAAATGAAATAAAGGCCTATAATGAAGAGCCTTCAAGAAAATTCGAAAGCCAGAATTTGAAGGAACTGAAGCGGTTCTGCAGTAGTTCCAGCTAAATATTGATTTTCCTCACAATTAAAGTAATTTTATTCATACAGTATTACTTCAATAAATTTTACACTCAATACTTTAAATTAAAAATAGTGTATAACACATTTGATTAATGAAAACACATTGTATAGGCCTACATGTTTTGGTTGAACTCTCTAGCGGAAATCTGTTTACAGCGTCGAAAGCTAAGGTTCGCTTCAATGCCGCTATAGAGAGATTTTGCTGTATAATAATTGAGTAGAAATTATTTTGTACAACAAAGTCTAGAGATCCACAGAATCGTTTTTTATATTCGACGTGTCATTCAAAACCGCTAATTAAGCAGTTTCGCAAATAAAACCCAAATATTTGTTTGATTTATTGTGAAAATCCGAAAAAATATCATTCGTATGAAATATATTAAAAATGCATTTTTCTGAAAATATTTATTTTACTTTCGGCCAACATTTAATCTATTTTTATAAAAATTACGTACTGTAGTGCCTACATTTAATAATAATAAGGTACATTACTATGGTAATTGTATCATATGAACAAATGAAACATTTGATAATAATTTAACAGCTGCTGTCTTTGTAGAATTTAACCTCCAAATTAGCACTGTTCTTATATCGTGAACAATGTTTAACTGTTTTTGTGAAGTGGACAATCGAAGTGGTACAAAATATACAAAAATAAATTAGATAAAATGTACATACTACTCTTGTATTTTTTAAAACACAACTGTGTCTATATTGCTAGTTCACAATTAGCGTTATATACAGTATCTTTCATATATTATTACGCTAAAAATTCCGATTGGTTTTGTACCAAAAATATGGACCTGCGTCATTGAAACTACACATATGGGGTAACTACAGGTTCGTCAGAACACCAGGAAATTGACACGCCTCGTACTTTTACATTTTAAGGTCTTACAATAAAATAAAACCTACTTAAATTCAATACAAGTTTTGCAAACAAAATTCTAAGAGCAGTACAAAAGTTTTCCCGTAAGAGTGCAGCACAGTGCAGGCATATGTGACACAAATAATTGTGTGTGTACCAAAAGAGTTGATTGCTAAAAAAAACAAACATTTTTGAAGGTGACCGAATCAGTTTTGAAAGTAGAATCGCTAAGACAATCTAGGCCAGTTCTAAAAGGTAAATAATATTAAATAAAAGACTCTACTTTAAAAAATTAAATACTGCAATCTAATTTAGGTATGTAATGTAAATCCATCCGGTTATATTAGGTTTCATTTGTAAATCTTTCAATAAGATACAATATTAGAAATCATTTATTAATAATATAGGCTACAATGTTAAATACGAAGGTAAGGTAAATTATTGTAAGGTATCGTATTAAAAAACCTAAAAATAATAATAAAATAACTAAGAATTTCTTGCTTTACATCGTTATAGGTTATTTCTTTCTTTTCCCATTAACTTCAAGAGATCCCAATAGTTAAATTTAAAGTATTAGAATGATAACCCTTATGAGAGGTGAGCGATCGCTGCTGGTTTTTTTTTTTTTTTTTTTTTTTTTTTTTTTTTTTTTTTTTTTTTTTCCGGCGAAAAACCGTTTAGGTTATCATCGCCGTCACGAAGGATTAAAGCATATAGAAAATTTAATTAAACAAAATTTTACTTAAGAAAAAAACAACAATAAAAACAACAACAACAAACTATAACAGTAAAAATAAATTAAAAATTTAGATAACAATTATAGATATATTACACTTAAGAACTAAATAACAATAAATAATGAATAAAATTTAATAACAATTCGTAAAAGTATGCAAAACATAGCAGATATAAAGTTTTTAAATAAAATAAATAAATAAAATAACACAAGAAATTACAAATACAATAAATTAAATTTTATTTAAAACATTCAGACGATGAAGGAAGTCTAGAACCTGGTCAACGGCCGAGGCACTATCTCCCAACATCGTCTGCAAACAGTTGCTCAGACCACACATAAAACGCACATTTTGGAAACCATCACAATCGAGCAATATATGTCTTATTGTGATGGTTTCCCTACAGAACTCGCATTTAGGTGGGTCCCCGCGTTCCATCAGAAATCCATGCGTTAACATGGAGTGACCGATGCGAAGGCGGGTGATCACCACCTCTTCTCTACGACTTGCACGTATTGACGACCCCCAAGGACGAACAGTATTTTTAATTACCCTCAATTTGTTACTGCTTGTAGCTGCCCATTCATTTTCCCACTGTAGATGAATTAGGTGTTTTACGTGACAAAGGTAGTCAGACACGATTACACGTTCAGTGCATTGCGGAAGAAAAGTTGCTTCCTTTGCCGCATTATCCGCTACAGTGTTTCCAATTATTCCACAGTGGCCAGGAATCCAGATAAATGATACTCTTGCACCTCGTAGTTCAAGTCTATGGACAGAGCACAGAATATCTTGAACCAGAGGGTTTACCGAATACATATCCTGGATTGCCTGGAGGGCACTTTTTGAATCAGAACAAACTACGAAATGCAAACTATCGAATTCAATAGTGTTCAGAGCCTTTAAGATGGCAAAGAGTTCCGCCGTAAAGACACTACAAGTTGAGGGTAATCCATACTTATACGTTTCGTCCAGTGAGTAAAATGCACACCCAACATTGTTATTCATCTTAGAGCCATCTGTGAAAATAAATTTAGCAGATGGATATAAACTAGTCAGTCGAAAAAACTCACGTTGATACACAATGTTAGGAGTGTTGTCTTTCTGGTATGCACACAACGAGAAATCAAAGGTCGGCATATTGATTTTCCACGGAGGGACAAAACAAAAGGACCTTTCAAACATTGGGGGTAGTTCAATACGTAAGTCATCAAAAATACGGGAAGTTCTAATACCAAGAGGAGCAGTAGCATTCGGTCGAGTTTCATACTGTCGCACCAATTGATTTTTGAAAACTGTATTAAAAGCAGGGTGCCAAGGTTTAGATGATAAATTGCTTAAATAAGTTAACTGTAGTTTCTGTCTCCGTCGAGAGAGTGAAGGTTCCCCAGCATCGGCGAGAATACTCACGACGGGACTTGAACGGAAAGCACCAGAAACAAGGCGGATTGCCGAGTTATGGACGGGATCTAGTTTCTTTAAAATCGATGGTCTAGCAGATGAATAAACAATGCTGCCATAATCAATTCGCGAACGAATTACGGCACGGTAAAACATCAGCATACAGGTCCTATCAGCACCCCATCGAGACCCACTAAGAACCCTCAACATATCGAGGATTTTATTACATCGTAATTTTAAATCACGCACATGAGGGCTCCACGAGAGCCTTTCGTCGAATATTAGACCCAAGAATCGAACGGATGGAGAAGTCCGAAGCTGTATACCATCAAGATATAACGACGGAGCCTGGATCTGTCTACGGCGACTGAAAGCGATACACTGAGTTTTAGCAGCGGAGAATTTAAAGCCAGTAGTTCTCGTCCAGGTCTGCAACCTATTTATTACCAGCTGAAGGGTTCTTTCAGCTGTTGCCATGTTTCTGGTGCTTACGTAAATAGCAAAATCGTCTACAAAGAGAGAACATCTGACAGGGGACCGTACGTTAGACGTTATGCTATTGATTGCAATAGCAAACAGAGTAACACTAAGTACACTCCCCTGTGGAACACCATTCTCTAAGTAGAAACGATCTGATAGCGTACTACCAAGACGCACCCTAAAATACCTATTACTGAGGAAGTTTTTGATAAAATGCAGAATCCTGCCCTGTATACCCCATGATTTTAATGTGTTCAAAATTCCCCTTCTCCAAGCCATGTCGTATGCCTTCTCTAGGTCGAAAAAACAGCTACTAGTGTTTGACGCAAGAGAAACGCATTTTGTATTGCAGATTCCAAAGATACTAATTGATCCACAGAACATCGTCCTTGCCTAAAGCCGCACTGGTCTTTGCAAAGTAAATTGTTGGTTTCCAGATACCAAACAAGGCGACGATTTACCATTTTTTCTACCAGCTTGCAAAGAACGCTAGTAAGAGAAATCGGACGATAGCTACTTGCATCAGTTTTATCTTTACCTGGCTTAAGAATAGGAATTACTATTGCTTCCAACCAAGCGTCAGGAAAGTATGTTCATCGAATATACGATTGTATATCTCGAGGAGGGCAAGCCTACCTGACGCTGGAAGGTTTTTGATCATGGAATATACGAGGTTGTCAGGACCGGGAGCTGTGTCCTTCGTTGAAGACAGTGCAGATTCCAGCTCATGCAGAGTAAACAGCCTATTAAGAGGAGAGTCGTCAGAAATACCGATGGTGAACGGCAATGGTTCCACTGCACTTTTGTATTTACGAAAGGCAGCGTTATACGCCGTAGAACAGGAATAGCTAGCAAAAGATGATCCTAATAAATTTACAATATCGGAACACTGAGAAACTAACTCTCCATTCGGCCGTTTAAGACCCATCAACTCCGTGGATGGTACACGGCCAGATATAGAGCGCAGTTTCTTCCAGACGACAGATGTTGGCGTTGTTCTGCATATTGTTCCGATATATTGCGACCAAGATTCCTTTCTACTTTGTCTAAAAATTCTTCGAGCTTTAGCTCTAAGAATTTTGTACCGCTCAAGATTTTCATCTGTCGGGCTTTTGTTGAATCTCCGTAGTGCTTTTCGGCGTAGACGCAAAGCCTCCTTACAGTCCTCATTCCACCAAGGAACAGATGGACGTGGTGGGTATGCAGATGATTTAGGATAACATCCTCGGCTGCGTGTAAAATCGTATTTGTGAATTTCTTAACCACTGTGTTAATGCAGTTCACTTCAATGTCTGCAGGTACAAATCTTTTTGCAAATTCTTCCCAATTTGCCTTTTAAGGATCCAACGCGGCAGGCGTCGTTGCACATGAGCGAAAGTACAAAATGAAATATTAATGGGAGTATGATCACTGCCATACAGATCTGGTAACACCGACCATTCAAACTTTGTTGCCAAAACTGGACTACAAAATGTCAAATCGACAACTGTCCATCCGCCAGTAGATGCTGATAAATGAGTTGGAGAACCGTCATTTAGAAGGCACAAATCTAAGTTTGACCGTAGTCCTTCAATTCGTATTCCCTTGAGTTACAGGATAAGGAACCCCATGAAGTATGGTGAGCGTTAAAATCACCTGTCAATAAAATCGGTTGTGGCAACTGAGATATTAAATCATATACTTCATGATGTTGGAAATTGTAACTAGGCGGCAAGTAAAGGCAACAGACGGTAACTTTGAATGGAACGGTAATCTGAACGGCAACAGCTTGTAAAGGAGTTATTATATTGACAGATATGGACTGGACAGAGTTGTGAACCAATATGGCTACGCCACCTCTGGCTCTTTCCTCAGTGACGAAATCTGTTCTGAAAATAGAATAACCCCTAAAATTGAAGGTGTGGGATTCATGCAAGTGCGTCTCTTGGAGGCACATTATTAGAGGAGATGAATCTCGCACAAGAACTTTGAGATCTTCCATGTGGCTTCTTATCCCATTAATATTCCACTGTATCACATTGCTATTAATTGGAAATGCAGACATTGAAATAAAATAAATTAATATAGCAGCGGGTTCTGTTCGTTTTTATCATTTACTACTTTTGATTTATCAGAGTCTACCGACATCGAATCACTACTGTGATCAACAGACACAGAGTCACAACTGTGACTAATGTCAGACTCTGATGATTTTTTGGTTTTGTTTGCAAGAGGTTTGGTAGTGGAACCTCCTTTAGAAGTTTTTTCCGTTTTCTTTACAGGTTTGTTTACTGTGGCAGAATTTTTATTTTTAGGTCCAACTGTCGGTGGACAAGTGTTTGATTATTTTTTTAAGAAATACTCTAGACCCGGAGTGGTTTTCTTATCAACGGGCGACGGGAGGTTTCTTAGTACTTGCGACGTTGTCATTAGAGGCTTCGTCACTGGAGATTTAGACTCTTTACATGAACTAGACCCAGAAGTAACTTTAGTAGGAGAAATCAATGAAGGACCTTTCTTAGCAACAGGAACCGAAATAGGTGTGACATTGGAGGATAACAGACTTAACAATTGAGCTACTTGATCCGTCAAAACTTTGACAGTTTTGGTTAGCTCATCACAATTCATACAAGATGATATTTTTGGATTAGATGTGACAGCAGCAAAAGATTTTCCATTGAGAACAGACATAGAGCTTTTGTGAACTCTCTTGGCTTCGGAGAAAGAAATCTTATCTTTGGCCATTATCGATAAAATTGACTTTTCTTCTTGAAACTTGGGGCAGTTTGGAGATCGGGCAGGATGCTCACCTCCACAGTTCACACAATGTGGGCTAGCCTGACAACCTTCACCACTATGACCCGCAGTACCGCAATTGCCGCAAACCTCGGGCTTCGAACACGAGGAACTCATATGGCCGAAACCTTGACATCTAAAACAACGCCTTGGGTTCGGAACATAAGGTCTGACCGACAGCCTTTGGTATCCGGCATAGATATACTCGGGTACAGTGGGTTTTCCAAATGTAAGAATTAAGGAGGCTGTGGGAATTTTTTGTCCCTTATCTACTCGCATTATTCGATTTACATCGATTACTCCTTCCGAAGCCAATTCTGTCTTTATTTCTTGGGTATCAACGTAAACAAGATCTCTGCATGTTATGACACCCCTTGCAAAATTCAAGGTTCTGTGGGGTTCCACAGATACCCTGACATTCTCAAAGAATGATGTCATTTTTAGCAGCGACTGTGTCTGTTTGTCGCTGTGGGTTTGAACTAGTAAGGTCCCGTTTTGTAGTTTCTTGATTGAAACTACGGGACCCGCTTTTCCAACGATTGCCTTATTGATTATAAAAGGAGAGACTTTTCCAAGATCAGCTCCTTCGGAAGAATTTTTAAAAACGAGAAATCTAATAGAAGGTAACATAGCGCTACCTCCTTCTTCTACTTTCGGATTACTGGGTAAATCTCCAACATCCTCACTACAAACAGACTCGTTTGACACGGTCACACGATGCCTCTTTAGACTCAGTTTGGCGTTTTGTTTTTTGGTATCCATAGTGTTATTTACCGAGCGATTCATGAATGCAGATTTTTCGAACAACTGGCACAGGGTGCACCCAAACGACCACCAGCAGCCCAGGATACTCGAACTAAAGCGAGAACCCCCAATAAAAAAAAAGAGAAAAAGGAAGAAAAAAAAAAAAAAAAAAAAAATTGAAAATGAAGAAAAATGGGGGACCTCCAGATATCCTGGAGCCGAAACACATGTCTGTCAGCACTCCAGAATATTTTAGGAATGGGTTCCGGTACAAAGTTACGGTTCCCCAAACCCAAGTACTACTGGCAGCCGCCCTCTATGTACTCACAGAATGCAACCATTTGTTTCGATAGACCCAGCTATGGGCTCCGACACCCATAACTCAACATTCATGTGCTTGCCAGACGCCTATAGGCTGCTCGGTCCCAGAACTTATCCCATCAGAGGTCCTCGGCAGTGCTAGGCACACATCAGGTTCCACATACTTGGCCCCGCCAAAGGAAATCAAGTAGTATCGCCACTCCCAGACGTAACGGAACAAGTACAGCAAATCCCTAAAATGTACGTGTGAGTGTAAAGTGTTTAAATCGTAAGTGTAGTGTTGTAAGTGTGTCTGCAAGACTCGGGTGCCGCGAGGTTCGTCTAGGTCCTCTCATTAGGTGCAGCTAGTCTGCACCCCCCTGCGGGTGTGTATGTGTTTGTGTGAGGGAGTGTGTTTGTGGATGTTGTGTGTTGTGTGTATGTTGAGTAAATGAGTGAGAGTAGAATGAGCTAGAGGTATGGTGGGGTCGCTAAGCCCATCAGCTGCTCACGTCAGCTGCCTCCGCCGGCGATCGCTGCTGGTGGCATCTTGGGGTAGAGTCATTTAATAACTGTAAAAATTGTCAAGTAGTAACTTTCAAAGGCAGTAAGCAATCGTTCATAAAATTACTGTATAATCGTATAAATTTCTTCAACAGGTAATAAGTTTGCAAGAACTAATGCGCCTGTATATTATACAGAGTGAGTTACATTTCTGGGAAATGGTTTCGCTAATTCATTACGTTACCTTGCATCAAATGTTCCCACAACGAAGTCATAACATCTACCGACATTCCGGGGCTGCTGCTTTAAATAATTGTGTTGCGTTCCTGATTAAATGAGCGAAACTAGCGGCGACAATAATCTGTATCTGTCTTCTTCTGGGCGGAATTAAACGTCTTACAACCGAATACAGGGTGTTAACCTTCAGACAAGCTCTTTGCCTTAATAATTTGTAAACTCTGAAAAAACGTTATCAGTTAAGTTTTTCATCTACCTTTTTCGGGTAGTGTTGGAAGTTTTAACAGATCGCCGGATTTTCTTTTCCTTGTTTGTGACTGGTTTGTACTACGGGCTGATGTACACGTTTTAACTCTTAATGCATTTAAGGTGGCTTATACCAAGATCAATGTTAAATAAACCAATGATTTCAATTACACCAATGTTGTACAAGGTAATAAAGCTATTTGGTTACGTTTGATATAAAATCATTGCATTTAATAGTGAATTTTAGATTATAAATATTTATTGTATTTGTTTAATAGGCATTATAGCCTACTACGAGTACTATATATATATATATATATATATATATATATATATATATATATATATATATTTATATTTATTGTACTAATGATTGCAGTGTAAAAAACTAGCTTATTTTGTTGACGGTAGAGACACTGAATATTAACGTACAAGAATAACAACCCTTACAAGAGATTCTGAGCGCTCGTTGGTAGTGGTATCTTTAGGCAAAATGTTCAACTACAGTTAAATAGACAATACTACTGTCTATTTTCTCAAGTGTCTGCATCACATGTCCTTGCAGCCTGCAGCGTTCGTAGCGGCAAATAGTCAAAGCACTTGGACTTTAGCCACTATATCAAGCACGCTTTTTATAATGGTTGCTGTACTCCTTGACCATTTACACTCCATGGTAGAGATAATGTATGTATATGCGCGCATGCGTGTGTAAGCGCGGGCACTCAAGCGTATTTTTAGAAGATGTTAAGCACGTAGTTTTCGTTTTGTCTACCTACTAATTAATTTTTGAAGCTGTTTTTTTGTCACAACTATACACGAATTTACCAGATGCATATAAAGTGCATCCGTTAAAATCAGTGAAATGAATTGTTTAGACGGTAGGTACTTTATCTATACTGTCCACAATGGCATTCCAGTTTCTGTTAATACATGTTATTAGATTCTATTAAATTCCACGAAACATGTAGTTCTCGTATAAAAAATCTCGGGACTTTTTTCCATTTTTCCAAACATTTTTCAAAACAGAACTCCATTTTGATGGATTAAACCGAATTTTCTTACAATCATTTATCACGGTTTTCATAAAATTCAGCTGATTTTTTCGCCGTTAAATATATAGAAACCACTGAACAGACGTTTAGCATTACAGTTTGTACAGACATTGGCCGCTGCACTTACATTTAATAAGATTCAAATTGAACAATATGTATTCGTGTTAAATTGTGTTGCATGAAATATTCATGGCTGCAGCACAAACAACGACGGGTCGGGTTGCAGCACTTTGCGAGGCTTTGGTTACTTTTGTGATCAGTGGCGTTTTAAATTGCAAACACGCCTGGCAAGAAGCGGAAACAAGTTCATCTTGTAAAAAGAAATCGTGTTTAACGTAAAGAGCCTAAGTAATACATTAATTTTACTTAAAAGAGAAATAAGTGCCAGTACTAATAAACAGCAAAATTTCCAGCTGAACTGGAAGTCATACATTACAAAGAAAAGAAAGGAGTTTGAGATTAAGTTCAAGAATATGTTTATCTGACTGTCGGTTCTTTATCTTGGGCTCCGGTATTCCTTAATTCGTGAAAAAATTCCTTCAAGACAGATTCAATAAAATGATTGTGACTTGCTGAATCGTAAAGAGTGATTTGTCCATCGTACAATGTAGATAGTGAAAACTGCTTCTTATTTATAAAAATATCTGATATTTTGAATTGTATAGAAAATAGAACTAATTTTATTAGAAGTCAGAAACTGTGTGGAATGCGTGTTAAGAACCAACCACATCAGTTTTGTTTCAGAAGTGGTTATCAAAAAGAAGAAAATTTAAGATATCAACAAAAAAACCTGTAATGTTGTTTTTTTTTTTTAAATCACCAAAATTTAATAGTATTTCATAAATAAGAACTCCAGTGAGTGTATTTAAAAACCATCCTGAAAGTTAATGTGTGGACCAAAAGATGACGTTCTAAACCAAAACTTCACGAGTCCTATAAAAACTTAGGTTATAAAAAAGAAAAAGAAGTGCCAGTACTAATGAACAGTAAAATTATTCCATACAGGAATGTGGTGAAATATTTGGAAATGAATTTTGATTCAAAGCTGAACTGAAAGTCACACATTACAAAGAAAAGAAAGGAGTTGATATTAAGTTCAAGAATATTTATTGATTATCTAGAAATAATGAAAAACTACGCAGTGTAAGTAATAAATTACTTTTATACAGTCAAATTCTTAAGCCTGTGTGGAGCTATGTACTGCAAATTTCGGGATATGTCAAGAGAAGTAATACAAAGAAAATTCAGATTATTCGAAGCGAAATACTTCGGAGAATTTTAAATGCGCGTACACAAGCAATGAAAATATCCACAGAGGTCCTAAAGTGAAAACGACTGTTGATGAAATCAAGTCAGTAGCAACGAAGCATTAAAAACGACCCCAAACCAATCTGGCAGTGTTCAGCAGATGCTAGCACATAGCACTTGGTGCAGTGATAGCATATCAAGCTGACAACCAGAGTCATTCAGTGGAATGAACATTTGACAGAGAGAAATCTACTTTTCCCTTAACGTCCATGTTCATACTTTATGCCAATTAGACTAATGAGGACGAGGAATCAGTGTTAACGGTAAGAGGGAAGCAACGGAGACAACTGCGGCACGAACTAAAAACTTTTAGGTGTGCAGTTGATTGACGCAATAGACTGACCCGTGCTTTAGCCACTTCGACCACCGAGCCCCGAAATCCTTTTAAAAAACGTCCGCTATTTTGTATCTTGCTGAATTCGTAATTATCTTACACAAAATCCGATTCGCTTCCATCACGTCAGCGAGACAGATGCGCGTCACGTTTATTTACCTAGGAACAAAATTTCTTCTGCGTATGACGTTTCAGTCGCAACTTAAAAGTCAACGACGCAACGATCGTAGCGAATAATTAAAAACAAAAGTGCAGACTTAATTAGCGTTCAGAAACGAGTCGGATATTTCATTAAGTCTTCTGAAGCGGAACCGTTAACTTCCCTACTTTCACAAGTACACCCGAGAACACACGGGGTGAAGACATTCCTCTGCGACACTCGACTTGACGTCTACTCAGAAAACATAACTTCAGGCTAAAACAAGTCTCTCGGTGAAGTTCCTTAAAGGCATTCAGTACAGAAAATTTTAGCGTCAACGAATTTTAAAAGTGTCGTACAAGCAGAACATAACAAGAACGGAATATTGGGCTGTTGCTTAGCTCTGTTAACGTCTGTATAATTGTGTCAGTCGCTGACGCAAATAAAATGGTTTTCCAAAAAAATATTTAATTACTAATTTCTTCTTTTTTAAATTTTAATTTAAACCACAAAATAAGCATAGATTACGATTTTAAACTTTAAAATTACACTGAAAATAAAAAACAAAATAATAACCTTTTTTTGTTATTTTAAAGCGAAAAGCACATTGAGGCTCTTATCACCTCCCTAAATGTAAATGTGAGTGTAAAGTGTTAAAGGAGTAAGTGTAGTATTGTAAGTGTGTATGTTAGACTCGGGTACCGCGAGGGACGTCTAAATCCTCTCAATATGTGCAGATTTCGTTGCTAATTTATACTCGTAAATTACACTTTAGTGTTAATTACAATAGTAAAAACGCATTTAAAAAAGCACATGTGTGGAACTCAGTGAGTTACCGACAGAATTAAAGCTTTTGTTAATATTTTTGCTGAATATATAATTACTCTGAAAATATGTTTACAAATACATTGTTTTGTGTAAATAAATAAATACGGGGACCTAGCTTAGATATTATTTACTGTAGTTATAGTAAAATATCAGTTGTTTTATATTTATTCGTAACGATCAGCTGATTTCATTGAACAGCTGACAGGCTATTAAAAACTATCAATATTAACAATTATTACAAACGCTTACATTAATTTCGAATGTATTATAAACAAAGTGCACATATTCTACAATTAAGGAAAAATACCGAAACCAAAGCAAGACGTTTTCATATAACACGCGTGTACTGTTATCGAAAAGGAGGAAGAAAAATAAGAGATAGGAATAGAGAGACGAAATTCGTGCACTCGTTCGTTCCATATTTCCGTTACATTAAAAAGGTTCGGGACACCTTCTATTCACTTCTGTCGCCAAAACTAACACTAAAAGCTTAGCTGAAAAATAATACAATAAATTATGAATTTATGATGACCGCTATTTTAAAATGTTGAACACATTTTTTGGGTAACGAAATTGTACCGTAGAGATTTTTGTATTAACTTTCAATCAAGTCGAAACAAATTGTGTGTGTGTGTGTGTGTGTGTGTGTGTGTGTGTGTGTGTGTGTGTGTGTGTGTGTGTGTGTTAGTTCAGTCGTTAAAAATTTTGGACGTTTTTGATTAAAACTTGGACACGAAACACTATTTTGGGACAAATTCGTTATTTAGGAAAAACGTTAAGTTTCAAAATGGCGGCTATTTCATATTTTTTTAAAAATTATTAATTTTTTTTGCAATTTACACCACCGTTATCACATTTAAAGTTTAGCATTATTAATGTTTAAAATCGATTGATGTTTCGGTTCACTTTTGAGTTTTCAATGTAATTTCATAGTTTAAAAATTCGCTTCTATAACTTCAGCGGGACTCTGCGGTTATCTGTCCGAATACAAACTAGCACTATATAATTTTAAAATTATTTTCACACTATCTTTTACTTACTGTAAGCTGACTTTACTAACTTATATGGCATAGGCCTATCATTCACGTACCTGAAAACAAAAAGAAAACATACATTAAATAAGACACGTAACCACCTAAAATGAAAAATACTAATGTACACTATACAATAATTTGCAAAAACTGCCGCAATAGGGGTCAAAAAGCATTTATAAAACATATACACCGCTCGATAATTAGCCACATCTAATAATTGATTACATATTCTCTATTCATTTAGCTAATATGAAGGGGTACAATTCATTTTATTATGTGTTCACGAATAACGAAAAGCCAGTTCACATGCAAGAAACACAGGTCCCATGGTGTAATGGTTAGCACTCTGGACTCTGAATCCAGCGATCCGAGTTCAAATCTCGGTGGGACCTTACTATTTTTTGATTACACTGTTCGATCAAATTTGACAAAAGGAAACAAAATTATATAATAATAACAAATTGAAATTATGTACTAAACAGATTAAGTATGAAAAAGGCTGTACAAGTTTTGGTTTTTGCGAGCCATATATTATTTTTAGGAAAAAAATACATTTTTTTTTAATAACGCACGCACGCGCACGCTTGAGTTTAACTCATAGCAATTTGCACAGAATATAGGTGACAAAAACCATTAACTCCCTCTCCTGCGCTATAAAAACTTATTTTATTTTAAAAAAACATAATCAAGACGAGTTTCTCTTAAATTAAATTATTTTGGCAAAACGCCAAGCGCTGCTAATTATAAACTCTTTCAATGCCGACTTACATTTCTTTTCTGTTGAAAATGCGAAAGAAAACATGGAGGTCAGGGTTCATTTTCGTACTTTCAATGCAATAAATAACTTTAACAAAGGTATGTAGATTTTAACGCTGAATTGTCAAAATAAATTTTGAAAACAGTGTAACAAAAAACAAACAATTTTTGGAAACCCCTTATCATCACGACAGCTAGACTGCTGCGTGCCGCAGTTTTACCGAAATAAAGATTATTACCGTAACATTAAAAAAAGCTTGGCAGTTTAAGCGCAAAAAACTGAATACTTGAAAAATTGCAAATATACACACATTTGTGTTGTACAAAACGCAGGATTAATGAATTTAAAATAAATCAGTATTTTAATACTTCCAGGATTTAATTACTTCGTGATAGATCATTAGGCCTATTAACACACCATGAAACAAAACGAAACATATACACAATGAGTTAACGATATTTTTTATTATATCATAAAGACACACCTGTTTAGCTAACGTGATGGAAACGAATTTCTAAAAGCATTTTTTTCATCTTAACCTCTTTTTGAAACTCTGTTTTCACCACCATTAAAATCTGCACATTAAATTTTCAAATTGCACTGAAAGTACAAAAACGAACCTTGTCAGATGTAAATTAAATTTAATTTTAACGAATTCAAACTCTGTGATATTTTGAGTTAATATCGCAAAAGATAACAATTTTTATTCGGAAATATATAATATATTTTTTTATAATATATAATATAATTTATATAATATATATATATATATATATATATATATATATATATATATATATATATATTATAGACTTAGGCGAGTTGTGGGTAATTAATTACGGTTGATATAGTATATAATATACAGATACTAGGCTATAACCTAATATCTGGCTATAGCCTATATATATTATGGTTATAATAAGGTTTTTTTAACGACCCGTTTCCAGTCCTTGTCTAAGGCGTGGATAGGCTACTATTTCCTGTACAATATTTTCGCGAATTTCGATAAGAAAACGACATAATGGAGCGGCCATCATGGTAACACCCAGAAACTATACCATGAAATGAGCGCTGATTCTTATCTTCAGATCACGTCTTAAGAGGCCGTTTAAAAAAAATTTAACGTCCCTTTAAAAATTTATTATTTCAGGATTCCAGGCCTGTTCTTACCATCAAGGCCGTTCCAAAATCTAATTATCTATTGGAAAATCAACGAAACGGTTACCTCATGTATAACTTGTCGGCTCATATCATAACGTTATAAAACAAACACCAACCTATACTAATATCGTACATTAATGTAAGGAATTTATTAATACGACACCCCTAGTACAATGCAATAACAGCCCTAACATATTAATTAGGTTAAGAAGACGTGTCTTATCTCTACGCAAGCCCTCTGCATGCAATCGCGAGAGCTTTAAGTAAATCTCTACAATTTGTATGTAATTAGAAGACGAAGCCGTCTTATCTTGACGGTTAATTAAGTCAGACACTTTGAAGTCTAAACATACATACTCGTCTTTTAAAGAAATACTTTGACAATCGATGTACATCCGTTCGACACAATTGTTTGTAGAAGAAACATTGTACCGACGTTTCACCGAAAACGTATCTAGAATATTTTCTAAGTTATTGTCGCTTCAAATATGAAGTCGAACTCGAAGTCAGAACAATGTTCCTTCTATAAACCATTGTGTCGAACGGATGTTCACCGGTTTTTAATCCATGAAGGAATACGTATAAACGTACAAACGCGCTCGCACACATACACTCAAGCACACACACGAGCGCGCGCATACACACACACACTTTTGCGGAAGTAAGTCTAGTCTCTGACTTTGAGATCAGCGAAAACCAGAGCAGCAACAGATTAATAAGTGTTGCTTTGTGTGTGTGTGAAAGAGATAGATATATAGATAGGTAGATAGATAGATAGATAGATAGAGAGAGAGAGAGAGAGAGAGAGAGAGATACGATAGATAGATAGAGAGATACGATAGATAGATGGATAGATGGATGGATGGATGGATGGATGGATGGATGGATGGATGGATGATGGATGGAGAGAGAGAGAAAGAGAGAGGGGGGAGATAATATGTAGCGTTTGCAATTTTAGTCCGAATCGATTCAAAAAATCCGTTTAAAAGTTTCAAAATGGCGGTTAGTAAAAACCTCTTAACAACCGTAACGTTTGTAGTACACATACTCTTAGAAAATCTAATTTTACTGCCGTAATCATCGTTAAACTCCATTCAAAACGAATCTGACAGCGGTTAGAGATTATTTTCAATCTACGCAGTACTCTGGTATATCAATAAATTTGAAAAAAATCGTGGTACTGTATATGATTTGATACGTCACTTAATAGAAATCCGCTTCTATCACTCAGCGAGACAGCTGCGAGCTACGATTCTTTATTGACTTTTCACGTGGGCATATCTACCAGCAGCGTGTAAGACATGGCTGTTCTACAGCCTGCTTTACAATATACATGTTGTGTTACAAATCGCCTTTAGATGTGATTAATTATACAGGAAATGTCTCGCCTGTGAAACAATTACCGTACAAACTTAAGAAATCCAGTCTGGTACTTAAATTATACACACCGTTAATGCACAAACCATGTCCGCCTTCTTGTTACCCCAGTTCGGAAGTTAAATCAATAAATCTATACTTCAATTAAAACGGGAAATGCGTTTTAAATCTAGATTATTAGATAATTACGCGTTAGCCCAACAGGTCTACATTGATTACAATATTTTTTTAATTATAAACTTTTGTTGAACAAATCATTTCACCGTTACGAGTGTAAAATAATTGAAATTAGCATTTGAAATTTTCAAATCTCATTGAACATATCTCAATAAACTCTACTTAATGTACAGGTTTTGTGTGTTTGAAGTTTTTTTTCCTCGAAAGACCACAGCTTTGTAACAGTTGAAAGGGTTTTACTGAGTAAAGAAGTTCTTCCTTGTTAACTATTACCAAAATCGACATTAACGCCACGTTTTAATCGAATTAAAACACTAAGAAACACAGACTACTGTGTAGTGTTGTGAAACATTGAAATTTGTTTGTACGGTTATAGAAGTTTGTGCAATGTTTGTACTCGATTTCTTACTATGAAAACCGAGAAAACATACCAATAAATTAAATCAAATGTTTGGCTGAAAGAGGCAAATTATACAATAGGCCCTATAGCTGCAGTTGTTTCAAGTTAGTACAAATACTAGTATACAGTAAAATCTCTTTATAGCCGCATTAAAGGGAACTTCACTTTTCACCGCTTTAAAGAGATTTCCGCTATAGAAACAGTTCAACCAAAATGTGTTTTTATTTGTAAAACGTGTTATACACTAATTTTAATTTGAATATTTAGTTAAACTCACTGAATACTGAAATAAAACTATATCACGTAAAGTCTTGAAAAACAAAACAAAATGTATGAACAAAAATACTGTAATTGTGAAAAAGGCAATATTTTGCCGAAACTATAACAGAACCGCTTTATCAGTTCCTTCAAATTCTGGAAGGAAAGAACGTTTTTTTTTAACCGAAAGATAAAAATAACATAACCCAAATTAACCTAGCCTAAATGGGCCTATAGACTGATAAGAACGAAAGAAAAAACATTTGATTTAATCTCTCCTAGGGACAAAACCTAGCCTAAATCGGCTTTTATTTAGACTGATATGAACGAAAGAGAAAACATTTGTTTTCACCTCTCCGAGTGACAAAAAGACAGAGCCCACATTAAATCGTCCTTTAGACTGATATGGACGAAAGAAGAGCGTGTGTTTTAACCGCTCCGACTAAAATAAATAACAAAACCTAAACTAATCTAGACTCAATCGGCCCATAAACTTACAAAGCATAAAGAACACGTGTATTAACCGCCACGAACGGAACAAAGAACAGAGACCAAATTAACCTTGCCTAAATAAGCCTTTGAAATTCGTAGAGACTTAAGAAAAACGCGTGTATTGACCGTCACGAGAAACAAAAAAAGAGCCCAAAGTAATAAACCCTAAAGAGAACAATCACCTCTAAAATCAGCGTCGATATCTCGGCAGCCGTTGTTCCTAGAGATGCTCTCCGCAAGGTTCATGAATTATTTAAACAGATTTCTAAAACCTTTTACTATTCACCATCGCTGTAGTAATCCAACGCTCCCCAGGCTACCATTACTATAATATGAGAATGCTTTTATTGATCGCATGCACTTGATCAATTTGTAAATTGCGCATTTAACGTAAGGTGATCAAACAATTGTAACCATGGACATTTTAAAATGTTCGTTTTAAAATGGAAGCTAATTTAAACAGTTTAATAAAAATAATTCTAAATTTAAAAAAATTACATTATTTTCAATATTTAACGTTTAACGAAAAACGAAAAATTGTGATATAATTATCAGGCCAACACACTCAACCACGAGTAAAAACCGTCAGGTAGCCAAACTAAATTCAGAAGCTGATAAAAAAATTGAATATGTAAGCCAACCATTTTTTACGTTTATCCCTGAAATACTGCAACATAATTTGAATTACAGTAATCGATAAAACATTTTTTTATTCGAGTATTTTATTTGACGTAACAAAACTAACCTGATATTTTCCTAATAATTTCTGCAAATCCGCAAAACTACTGTCCCGAATGATCTTTTATTGCCTATATAAATTTTTGAAAGCTCCTTGCATCTCGGACTTGTTGAGTGCGACGTCACAAGTTCAAGTGCTTATTTTCCATGCAATTCGCCATTTCCTTTAAACTGAAAGTGTCTACGTTTAACTGACATAAAGGAAAGAAGTTGATAACTTATTATTACATTGTAATAATAATATTGCAGATATAATAATATAATATTACACAGCAGTTGTTTCGCTGACATGATAGAAGCGAATTACCAAAATAATTCTATTTTATATTACTATTTTTTGAAATTTTAATTTCAACATCATAATTAACATTAAAATCTTTATTTATTGAATTTTTAAAAATTTTCAACATTTTAAAATTACGTAAAAATACGTCAGTCAAATTAAATTGCTTAGTTTCAAACGAACTTGAAAATACAAAAGCTAATTTACGCAGTTTTTAACGCTGATTACAACGGTGAACTCGGATTTGCAAAAACGTTTACTTAAAAAAATATAAATTTTGAATTTGAAATGCCGCCATTCTGAAACTTTTGAACCAATTTTCGTTAGTTAAAGAACTTGTCCAAGATATTGCAATGTACTTACTTTTTGGAAATACGTTTTCTTACGTTCACGCTACAGTTGTGTGTCGTAGTTATTTTTAAGTATGATACTTGGAATCTTCAAAAGTAATCTGATAAGTCGAATTTGAAAACAGGTTTTTTACCGATTTCTGTTACAGAAACTACATTATTATTTTTCTTTTTTTATCAGAATGATAAAGAAATAAATTTAACAGCGAAAACAGTAAAAAAATATTCAAGGTGTTTTGACTTTGGTTACTACTTATCGAAATTTTCAATAAAACAGAGATCGTTAATTTGTAACAAATAGAGAACAACTGAATGTGAGAAAGTGTGTGCAATGTCCTAATGCCAATTAACTCTTGGGTCGGCGTGTTCGAGATGGTTAAGGCACCGATCAGTCTGCTGCATCTCCGAACTTGCACACCTCAAGGTACAGATACGAGGTGGCTATTTCTCGTTGCATGCTTTCCTTCAGCTGTTAACAAAGCCCTGCCCGGATATTGCGGAGGAAAATTAATAATTCAACAATAATAATAACCAGGGGAAAAGAGCGAAATTTCGCACTACGAACGTTTTAAGTAGAAACAGCCTTTTGAATAAGAGTAGTCGTTGGGGTAAGGGCGGTAGTTGGAAGGAAGGGAAAACATGTTTAAAAAATTAATCGATAAGCGATCAGTTTGAAATAATAATCATAAATTTATCTGTGATTGTAGTATGTACATTTCAATACAGATAACACGTGTGTTTTTTTTTAATAACACTTGTTACAGGGCATTACAATACCTCGTTGTAAACGATATTTGATGTCAGAATGTAATATTGTACATTTTGTATTTCATTTACTTAATGGATAAAAACATGTTAGTTGGTTTAGTTACTCTTGAAAAGTCTATATAATTTTGTCCGTGAGTAAGACGGCAATCCTTGCTCTTTAAGTGTTTGTCCCTGCGACTTGTTAATAGTGATAGCAAATGCAATTTTAATATGTTACTGTCTTCTAGTCAAAAGCATGTTTGAAACCTCTAACCGTATTTTGACATTTTAATTGTACTTCGTATTTTATTAACAATAGATAAATGCACGATGGAAGGAGAAATCGCAAATGTATTTGTGTAATACCAGTGTCTGAAACATATGTTTGGTATTCGAAATGTTTGTCCCGGTTTGTACAACGGGCAGGGATAGGGGACTGTCAGTAAGGCCACATAACTTATAAGTTCAATGACTTTTAAGTAAATATTGAAAATGTTCTAATGACGTTGCGCAAAAAAGTGGCATTTGTAATGGGATTGTTTATTCGTGATTAATACGTTAGCTTCGTAAAATATAAAAATACTGTCTGATTTGTGATGCCGCGCATGCGCATCCAAGGTACCATTTTGCCTATGACAATTAAAAATGTCTATTATGTTAAAATTTTCCACAAACAGTAGGTTTAACGCAAAATCGTTTTGGAATGTCAG
Source organism: Callitettix versicolor (assembly GCA_022606455.1). Lineage (NCBI taxonomy): Eukaryota > Metazoa > Arthropoda > Insecta > Hemiptera > Cercopidae > Callitettix > Callitettix versicolor. The sequence goes on from CM040184.1 coordinate 37,318,167, forward strand.
AAGCCGTTTAAAAAATCTGTCTAAAGATACCTCATTTATGCCTGTACGAATAGCATGTGCTGAGAAAAAGGGATGTTGACTCGAAAAATAATATATATGATATCTCATTCTAGAAACAACTGTAAGGTTTTTATAGTTTGTTTCAAGCGCATGCGCCAGTTGTAGGCTTTCAACCGGATCGGCATAATACAAGTTCAAGAGTCTGTAGCGCAGAAAGTGAATGCAAATTTTGTCGATGCCTGATTCAATCAAGATTGGTCACGTCTCGCCGCTTGACTGCAGGATCGAAGCAAACACGCGGTCACGACAAGGTAAAGTTTGTAGTAAGAATGAGAATCGATGTCACTGAAACTTCGAATAAAATAAATCGATATTTTTTTGTGAAAACACTGATGACTTGTGAAAAGTAGGAAGAAACGCAAACTTAGCTTCAATAATGCATACTTTAAACGTATTACTATATCCTCAGACGTGGTAAAATTGTTTGCGTAACATCAAGTACCAACAAGGATAAAACACTTCAAATCTGTGCATAAAAACATTGCAAGTATCGCATGAAGAGATTCAAAAAAACATCAGTGTATAAAAAAACATCCGACAGCTCATTATCGATGTTTTTAAAACATCTACCGAGGCCACGCAAGTGAAGCAGATTCAGCAAGCGGCAATGGGGTGAGGACGATCCCTTTCTGTAGGTTGGCACATTTCAGAATTTGTTTCCTAATAAAAAATAAAGTAATAAATATACTAAAATAAAATACTTTATTACGTGTTCGTTCTAAAAATATAAACGTGAATAACTGTAAGTAATCACTGCACGCAAATGTCTCGCTGACATGATAGAAGCAAATTTGAAAAAGTATTTTTTTAGGCCTGTCTTACAATTTTTTTGAAATTCTGATCATAATCAGCATATTCTAATAAAACTTACGAAATTATATTTAAAATAGGAAAATTAACCCTGACTTTCTTAAAATTTCTTAATTTCAACGGATTTTGAAATATCAAAACGCTTATGTATGCAGTTTCTAATGCTGACTACGACGGTGAAATCATATTTTCAAAAACATATAAGAAAATAACGTTATGAAAAGATTAGTAACTTTTAAAGATTTTAAATGACCGCCATTTTGAAACTAATAGTTAACGAAATCGTGAAAGTTACTACCATAACTCCGTCCCCAGTGTGAATCAAATCGGACCAAAATTGCAAACATATGCGCCCCCCCCCATATACAATAAAATATATATAAACTTAACGAACCTCAAAAAGTGATTTACAGGTCAGGATCGGTCTTAAATGAAGGTCGGGTCTGGGATTTTCCATGTCTCCAATAGCTTATTTTCCACGAAACATCTATAAAAAACGAATAATTATCTAGACCAAATGGTTATTAAATGCTGAGCGGAGCGGACTACGAATTGGAAACATTGTATTTTAAGGTAAGTGCAGCCATTGAAAGCGAAACGAAACTGAGCAGAGTCAAGCGGCTCCGCTTCGTTTTCAATGGTCGCACTTTCACTGAAAACAACAAGTTAGGTTTCGAATGCGTAGTCCGCTACGCTCAGCACGACTCCGCTCCGCGTTTGGTGGCCGCCCGGAAATATATGTCTTTTTTCAAGACCTTTTCAAAATATGTCTTAGTAGTTGCTAAAAAATTTAATATTAAGATTTACACCATTTTTGATTAACATTTTTCACTATAACTCGGTTATCTTTTGTCCTAAAGAAAACACTGAAAACAATTGTATTTGAAAGAGGAAATATGTTCGTTTTTTTAACAATTAATGCTTTTAACACTCGAATGACGAGTTGGCATACTGTGAAACAGGGTAGACGAATAGGAAGTGTGCACGTGCTTAGTCGTTATATAGAGGTTCCTGAAATTTTGTTGGGCTTAATAGAGAAAACTACAGTACATGTTTTTACCATAGGAATGGGAAGGGACCAACATATTTTACCGTTATAGAGAAATTTCCGTTATAAAGAGCACCGCAATACAGAGATTTTACTGTATAAATGTTTACTCGGTAAAGTAAACATTTATGTAAAGTAAACAAAGTGTGATGTCGTTTGTGTTGACATGTAACCACTTTAAACTCTTGCCCTTTTTTAAAATAATACAAATACAGTCTTTATTTCTTGTACATTTTTTTAAAACAGTAGATAAAGAAAAATACGTGTATAAAATATGAACTAAATATCTTTTCTACTTCTAAGACTGCAATGTTTTTTTTTCCAAACGGCGTATTGTCTCTCCAAAAGTGTAACGCCTAATTTTAAAAACACCCTGTATAACCTACCTACGTAAAACCCCACACTCGTAAGAAAATTAATGCTTACCTCAATTAACAGCAAAACGTACAAGGGTACTCATAACAGCTGTTTTCAACTTCTTAAAACTTGAAGTTACATAAGCGCACTCTTTATTAAACAAAACTTGGCAACTTCTACGGGTGTAAATGATTTAATTACCACCGCTAGCATCAGTCTTTGACAAGTTGGTGATTGATTTTCCAATAAGCTTATTAAAGCCCCTCATAAACAGTGTTTCTGTAACAAGCGGGCGTAATTCAGGAAGCGGTTACAGGACAACACAAACGACATTACACTTCAACGTGTAAACATATATACAGTAAAATCTCTCTATTGCTGATCTCTTTATAACGGAAATCTCACTATAGTCCCTTCCCGTTGCTATAGTAAAAACTTGTGACTTTCTCTATCATGGCCAACAATATTCCAGGAAAATTCGAATGTTAAAAGCAATGCGAAGTGGGTCAACTGAATCGAGTGTTTTGTGACTAGTACATTTTACAAGTAGTACATTTTATATACTTTTACAATACAGTGTAATATCGTCTAAATGGAAAATTATCTCGTTAGATTTAAAGGTTATAGTTATTCGTGAGTTAGAGAAAGGTGTGAAGCAAGTAGATGTTTGCCGAAATTTTAATTTAGCTAGTTCTTGTGTTGGCAACACGTTGAAAAATAAAAATAAAACAAATAATGTCTATGGTGAAAGGAACAGCTCCAAGAAAATTCAAAAGCTAGAATTTGAAAGCATTGATAAAGCGGTTCTGCAGTAATTTCGGCATAATAATAACTTTTTCTCACAATCGCAGTGTTTCAGTCATACAGTATTATTTAATAAATATTGTTTTTGTAAGAAAATGTACTTTACGTAGTTTTATATGCTTTCAATAAACTTGCTTCAATAAACTAAATACTTGAAATTAAAAATAGTATATAACAAGTTTTGCAAATAAAAACACACTATATACACATTTAGGTTGAGCTGTCTACATAGCGGAAATCTATGTATAGCGGCGAAAACTAACATTCCCTCCAATGCCACTATAGAGAGTTTACTGCATAAAGAAAGATAGACGAAGGTTCTCTTCTCTCTCTTAACCAGCGACGAAACCTTTCTCCAAGTGAAATGTCGTTTGTGATGACTCATATTTGGGTTAACAGAAAGAAAACAATACCATGAACATATAAGCCATCCGCCTTTTTCGGTTTTTTCACTAAATAATTTATACCTACACTACGGCTTAACCAATTCAAATTGAAATTGTTCACAGTTTTGATCAATTTAAAGACCTAGCTTAACAATGTGTTAACAATTTGATCACAATCAAATTTTGTATCAAAGGTTGAAGGAGGTCAGACCAATATTACAAAAACGATATTGCACACGTACACGCACGCACACACGAAATTCAAAAAGTAATCTAGAGGTTAGGATCGGCACTCATATTTAAGGACCCGGATCTTACTATAGTGGCCTCTGCCCAATAGGAATTAGCTAATAATCAATGCATTCCTAATTATAAGTTTCAAAATGGCGAGGGTTTAATAATTTTAATGAACATTTTTCGAAAACAGTAATTTATAAAAAAATACAGAGTAAATTTTTGTAGCTCATTTTATTTACCATGGAATTGTATACTCGTACTATCAAAACTATAGGGCCAGGGTATCCGTAAAAACAGCTTCCACTTGTATACACTTGCTGGAAATCAATGGCCATATGATACATTCTGATGCTTTTAACAAAGTTTTGTTAACAAAAATCTTTAGTTCTTTCCCTTCAACGAAAATTCTTACTCAAGAGTTATAAATCCAGTGTTTCTAAAAACATATCGACAAAACATTGCACGTGGTCATCCAAAAAACATAAAATCTAATTACAACCCTAAATCAAACCAGATTTCTTTTCACCTCGATTGTAAAATATATTCGCGCAGAACCATTTGTTAAACACTTTTTGATGCATTTGAATGCGACCATTAATTTCAGCTTAGCGCCAAAATGTGCTTCGCTTGGCCTTTAGCAACTAATGGATGTTGTATCAGAACGGACTTACGGATCTAGTGATAAAAACTAATGGCTTCAGTGACGTTACGGGTAATAGATGTCCGGTATTGCTAAAGCTTTTACTGCGAACTGGTGCATGAAATGACTGTCAGTCAATATTGTGTGCGAACGCGACAGACCTGTTGTCAGGCGGTTTTACACGTATTAGAACATAAAAAGTTGTGATTAAATTGGAATATACTGGCCGAGTTTTAACCCCCTACAAACATACACTGCATTTCATTGTTGTATACATGCAAATATTGTACTGTATTTCCTCCGTTATCTTTTCTAAACCATCGTATTTTAATTCTTAAGTAAAGTCACTTCATTTCTTAATTTAAACCAGTGAAAAATTTTAGATCTTTTTCAGCAAACCGCACCGATCAATCGGAGCCAGTTGCCAAAGTCATAGTGCATGATGAAGCCAACTTCGTGTGAGGTCCTGGAGGAAACAAGAAGGAACTTTTTGGAAGGAGGTCTTTGGACCTCAGCAACCAGATCAGGAGTTCAACAAGGACACTTAATACAAGATTTTGGAGCTCGTCAATGGCACTGGAGTCAGCTTAAGATGAAGTCATAAAGGTACACAAAATGCTTACAGCTGACGTGCGGGAACCACAGAACATCTGTTAATACCCAAAGGAAAAACCAACTTTTGTGTCTATACCATGGCGGGGGTTGTAAAATTCCTTTTTTTCTGGTTCACACGCAACTCTCTCCGAAACCATTTTTTTTTCACTTATGAATTATCGCTTGAAGAGACCACATGTGTTTCTAAGGTGCTGAGTGCAGTTAACCCGCACTTATGCCGCATTTCTCTCAGAAACTGTCTGAACTTGGTTCTCAACTTTACCGGACGAGGCTCGAATCTAATTCTATTAAAACCCGTAAAAAGATTAAGTACGGAAACTTTCCCGTCGAAGCGTCTAATGTTCGGTATGCCGGTGCGTCAGTCAAGCTACTTAAGAAACCAGTACGGTACCTCCTCTAGCCAGAACTACAGGATCTTCTACAAACATCAGCCAGATGAAATTCTCACATACTATTTCTGACACCTTTTTTAAGAAGTATGTATAGTCCAAAATGATCAACGGAGGAATGAGAAAATAATGGAGGATCATATGCGTAAATCTCTTCGTGGGTTGCACTGTATAAAAAACCCCTTAATGATCTGCATTTTTTCATGATCAGTATTTATTGCTCAGACAATGACACATTTAGACTGTTATTTTCCCAGTAGGGCTTCGCCCCATTGGCTTTCAAAGTTGCATGTTACTCTTATAGAGTAGATTTTATTTGATGACATGATTACATAAACATGCTTCATTAACCGAAAGTTCATTTAGGTTAATGTATCACATACAAGTGTTTTATTCCCAGATGTTTACACTTATGTTCAAGCAGATTTTCTGTGGGGGATCACTCAAGTTTAGTATGAAAATAATCGGGACGCGGGACGCGCACCTGTCCCGCTGACGTGAGCCAATTTCAAAAAATATGTTTGCTTATACTACCTTTTTTTAAATATCGATTTCACAATAATAATCAGCATTTAAGTACGCATACATTGGCATTTAAATATATTTAAATTATATTGAAAAAACGAAAATGAACCTTGAGGCAGTAAAATTATTTTTTGAATTCCAACATACTTTGAAAATTCAAAATGAAAATGTTTTTTTTATTACTGTGGTATAATCAGTTTTTCAAAAAAGGCATATGGAAAAAATCAGATTTTTTTTAAAGGTTCGAAATGACCACCATTTTGGACTCTTGAAAGCTTTTGTTGGGTAACGAAGTTGCTCTTACAAACGTGTGCGCGCGCACAGACACACACCCCAACACACGCGCGCGCGCATACAAACACATTACAAACTGTACATAAAAAATGAATAAGAGGTCAAGATCAGTTGATCGGCGTCGGAGGTAGTTATGTTAATTCCTTCTTTGAAGGCGACAATAAAAACACCATACATGTTAATATAGTTACGGTAAAGTAACCTACTTTCTGACCACACTATATTTAACAAAGTTCTTTGTGTAGCAGTTAAAGTTAGTTTTGAGCAAACTTTATGATCGATCACTGCACGGCTGCTTGCAGATTGTATTAACACTTGCAGTACAGTTACCTCGAGAGCTTGACCTATCTCTCCGATCTCAAAACAGTTTAACTCTGCACTCCTGACAAGTTAACTATAAGCTACTTACAGGCTACGTATTTAATGCCCTGTTACCTTATATCTCTGTGAATTGTTAAGCGATCGCGACAAGCAGCTGTCGCGCTGACGTAATATATAAGTATGAAGAATTTCCAAAAGTATTCTTCCTAATCTTAACACTTTTGAAATTCCGATTTTACCATCATAATCAATATTAAAACCGCATTTTATACTAACAAATTACACTGAAAACAAACCTTGACCACCATAAAAATGTCAGTTAAAAAAATTTAAATACTCAAAATATGCAGTTTTTAACGCTGATTCGATGGTGAAAGTCGATAGAACCAAGTTTGACTGGATATACATTTAGCGGCGATACCAGCATGTTGTGGCAAGTCAATCAGCTTTAGGGGGACAGCAGAGCGATACTGATATTAATTACTAAGCGAGTCAATTCAGTAGTGTACTGAGGTAATTATCGTGCGAAATACCTCTCTAGCGTATAATTGTTAAGGGAGCTCGTAGTTAGTCTGCAAGACAAGGGGCAGCTCGTTTGAATCGAATCTGCACGTTGATTCCAAATTACTTAACTCGTACCAACTTTTAGGACTGGTTTTGATGGATTTTGCAGGACGCGTGATGCAAGGAACATACTTATATTGATATATGACAGTATATTTTGAGCGTTGCAAGTCTAATATTAAATTAATTATAATTAAGAATGACTGTGTTTCGTCCGTAACCAAACCAAGGACCTTGCGCGTGTGAGGAACGCGTGATAACCACTACGAAGAAGCTTGACCGATTTAAGTATATGAAATGTATTTCATTTCATTTAATTTTGGTAGTTATATTAAAAGATCAGTTCTTTTATTTGAATACTTAAAGATCAGCTGATTTCATTCAACAGCTGATTGGCTATAATAAGTTTTAGGTTATGTTGTTAAAACTAGCTTTGTTAATTTGTCGTGTTTTCGAACACATTATCGTAATTAAAATAAAAAAGAAGAGAAAACATGATACGTGTTTTCATTTTTGATTCAAAAAGAGTTTTGTTTATTCCAGTTGTCCTTTTTCCGAGTTATCGGTTCCTAAACTTAAACTTTATCTGTGATAGAAGCGAATTCACGAAATTATTTTTTTAACTTGGCCTTTTTTTTGAAATCCTGATTTAACTATCATAATCAGCATTAATATCTACACTAGTCCTGCATTTACGTTACACACGCAAATTACTTGAAAATACGAAAAAGAAACCCTGTCTGCCGTCAATTTCTTTTTAAAAATTTAAACTGACTTTTTTAAAATTATAATTGCTAATTCATTTTAAATTAATTAAAATTTAACGATCTCCCTAAAAAGTGGTCTAGAGATCAGGATCGGTGCTCATTTTAAAATCCAGTATGGTCTCGTATCTGACGAGTGCTCCAATAGCTCATTTTCAAACGCAAATTCGCTAATGACCTTAGCACTGTTGTAACCTATATTTTAGGAAAGCTCACAATTAAGTAATTATAATTTTAACACTAAGTACCACTTATTGAGCAAAATGCAAAAAATCGCCCGCCTCTGCCGGTAAGAATAGCAACCAACATAAGGTTAACTATAGTGTACGGTTGTGTATAGTTGCACGTCGTTATTCATATCGTCGCCGAAACAGTGAAATATTGATTTACTCCATGCCTTCAACAGCACAATTTAATATGCTGGCCGCGTATTCCGTTTCAAATCTGTTCTTAGAAACACAAAACGTCGTATCCGTTCCGCTATTCATCCGGTCGTCAAAAACAAAAACAAAAAGTGGAAGAAAAATACAGAAGCATCGGGACTGCGGTGCACGAGAACGTAGATCTTTTTCTGAGGAGTCCATAAAATTTATTTAATTGCTCTCTCTCCCCCCTCTCTCTCTCTCTCTCTCTCTCTCGCGCGCGCGCGCGCGCGTGTGTGGCAAGTGACTCAATGATTCAAACTTGCCCGAAAAATCGATTACGGTAACAGCTTGGGCGCGCTCGACAATCAATACAAATTCGTCCAACACTTTCAAAATTACGGCCATTTGAAATCTTTCAAAGTTGTCACAGCTTCATGAACAGCAAATTTGAGAGTACTAAGTCTCACAAAAACCTGTTTTGTTACATGAGTCCAAATCACGTTGATTAGAGATTTATTTAGATTTTGAGTTTTCCCTGAAGACATTTTTCTAATAACTCTACTTTGAAAAGATCTTGAAAGATTGGTTTTATGACGATTATTATGTTTTCAAGCAAATGAAAATGTTCTTGGTGACAATATGGCTTGAGTTGAAGCTTGCTAAGTTGAACTAGCACCAGGTTGTTTCATTGGTCAACATTACATGCAAGTACTCAGCTCACATAGCCTTTTTCATATCTTTTACAGACTTGCTATTCGCCTTAATGACCAATCCATAGTATGATTGTAGTTTTAGGATTCTTAAAATAAATCAGCCGATTCTTACTTCCAAGCGGTGATTGTGATTTACACTAACACTCTAACTATTACCAAACGCTAGCAGACAATAATAAAAATTGCTTACAAACAAAAGCAAAAACTAAGATAACAGCTGATACAATGACAAAATCAGATGCTGATGTTTATACTAGAATAGCCAACATAATAAAACATAAAAGCAATGACACAAACTGGGAGGCACTACACTGAACAGAACAAGGGCCGAATTTCTGTAGAACATACATAACAAATTTTTTTTAGGCACTTCCCATTATAGTATACAATTATTTTTTACATCATTTTAAAGAAAACTTTCTATTCTATCAAAATAAAAAACTAAAAAAATTAAAAATTATTCGAATTTTCACCCAAGTGGTCCTTTTAAACAAGCTAAGTATAACAGTTCACATAGAAATTAGATTGTAAAATAAACCTTACCAATACATTACAGATTGATCCTCCGGTAAAACTGGTTAACTGAAGTGGTAAAACTTGCTGTTCGTTTAAAACAATTATTGCACGACATCATTTATTACCTCAATTATTAACTTATTATTAAAATATACAACGATATCATTGTAAAAAGAAAGCATATTGTATAGGCTATCATCGTCTGAAAATTACTTTTGGGGCAGTTAAAACTTTTATTCAAACCATGTTGATTTCAGTAATATCTTGGACAAGTCCTTTACCAAGAAAAATCCTATCTACCGTTTCAAAATGGTTGTCCTTTGGAACTTAGAAAAGAAATGTTTACTTTCACTCGCACAATTCTTCGAAATTCTGATTTCGCTATCATAATCGGCATTAAAATATATTCCCAGTTAGGATTTGAAATTTTGAAATTACTTTAGAATTACGAAATTAACCTTATTTTGTTAGTCACCCTGAAATAAAATGATAGGTGAATGTGATAATGATAGTTTATTAATGAGGCGTTAGGAATACAAAATTGTAATTTTAGTTATTAGTTTTACATATTGTAATAAGGTCAAAGCCAAAGAATGAACACTATTGACAAAGACACAGAAATATTACAAAACTGCTTACACACTGCCTGTTGTAGTAAACAAGGTATGTAGAACAGCAGTTCGAAGAAAAGCTTGGGGAAGAAGTAGGTGGCACACCGATTCTGAAAGGACCGGAAGATCAGTTTATTCCGGGGGAAACCGAAGGGTCGTAGGACAACTGTACGTCAGGAAGTATTATTACAAGAGGACATTCCAGTCAGGGGAACAACGAATCGGCAATCTATAGTTTTTTGCAAAAAATAGATAGTTTTTTCGTATACTTCTTCCCCCTTTCTCTACAATCTACATGGTTTAAATAAACTGGGACACGGTTTTCCCGATAGGATCTTGAGACATATTTCAGGGAACATTTTGATAGAATAATACAATATTCTTGGGGTTGTTATCAACTGTACTTGTAGCCGTGATAACATAAGAGTAATGTAATGTAATGAAATATATTAAAGGGCTTTGTTGACTACCGATAGTTAATTCTTTAGAGCAGGGGTCTCCAAACTTTCCAGCCTTAGGGCCATACTGATTACTCCAGTAAGTTCCGAGGGCCAAAACCATATTATCATTGTTGCCGGTGGTAAAAAGTGAAATAGTCCACTGATGAAAAAAAAGTCCGAAAAAGTACGCAACGTTTAAAAAAGACTGCAATTCGGACTAAAGTCCGCAAAACGGCAACACTGCATATTATTAATTTTCCTGTCATTATCTGTAATTTCTAGATTAGTCGTAGAGTACGAGCCATGAGGGTAACGTGACACGACATCTGGTGGACACAAGCGGAAATAGGTAGTACCTTCTATCGCTAACAGATGGCGCTAATAGCACGTACAGAATAATATCGTTGGTTCGAGAAAGTTCTGGTGTCTTCCACTCACTTCTAGATGGCAGTAATTGGAATATATAAGAAGGAGTTTTCAAGTATGCTAGCTCTCCGCGGGCCGGATGTGGCCCTCGGGCCGTAGTTTGGAGACCCCTGCTTTAGAGGATCCGAGTTAGGGGATCCCGAATTGTTAACATAAGCTTAATAAAGGTTTTTATAATTATTTGTACAAAATAACATGAGAGTTGTACATTAAATTGAAAAACCGAAATTTCATTTATTAAGACAAAAAAAATCTTAAAAAGTTGAATGTATTATTTTCATTCATATCTAGCTTCTATTCGACATAATTCCACTTTACTCGGGACAGGTAAGAAGTGTCGATCGTAAATTTAAGGGGGAATAGAAGGAAATGTAACGTTGATTGAAAAATCTAATTTCGAAGTTAGGGGTGTAAAAAAATTTCATTAACTCGATTCCAAATAAGTCTTTCGTTTCTGCAGTGAAAACAATTATCATTTTGGCAACAATCAACTCGTAAGTGTCCTGCCACGCACTTTTTGCAATTTATTTGATTTTTTGGCGGGTCTTAATTTTTTTTTATCGTTAAAAAGAATACCTACAGTGTAATTATTCCTATAACATTTAAAAACCCAACTGATTATTTTCAAAACATTAAAAAAGTAAATTACCTTGTTTCAAAAAAAAAAAAAAAAACACAGACCAAGTTTCTGTACAGTACATGATATTTTTAGAAAACTTCCACTGGACAATATCTGGAAACATTTTTGGCTTGCGTAAATTGAAGCCGTTCCTTTCTTTTATACATTTTAAAAACGCGAAATTGTCATGGACTTTTGAAGCAATAGTGAAATTTACACTTTGTATCTTTCACCTTAGCAACCATTGTGGGACCAAAACTCGTTTAATATTTGACGTTGATTTTCAAAATACGTACGTATAACCTCAAAATTTTGCCACTTCCCGTTTGTGTCGTATTAATCTTTCCGTTATTTTCGTGGTATACATTTTAAAAAAGCGACATGTCACGGCTTTTTGAAGTAGTGTCATTTACACCTAGTATCATTCTTCTTTGTATCCATGGTCGGACCCAAATTCGATTTTTCGTCTTCCTCTCTGTTTTCTTTAGTAGCGCCACGGCAAGATAAGCGCTTAATGCAGTAGTATAACAAGTCAACATTATTCGATCCATTACAGCTACTTGAGTAAACATAACCCCAAAATATATCTAGTTATTAACCCAGATATTTAAATAAATTTGACGAATATAATATGATTTCTTTGAAACTATTCTGACAAATAATTGAACATATATGGTCTAAATATTTGACAAATACCTTTGATAGTGTAATATGCCCTAGGGACAGAAATATTATTGTTGGAACCCTTTTCAAGCGAGACAGCTGCGTGCCGCAATATTTTTTTTTAAACTTTACAAACTATATGTTCGATATATGTATATTTCTTTAAAAAAACAGTTTGAGCGCATTTTAAATAACAAATTTCATTAAATGTATGAAAATTTATACAACATTCTGAAACGTTTTCATTTCACGTAATAAAAAATCACGACACAATCTTTGAAGACAAGATTCGCTCCCTACGCTTATAAATATTCCAATATGGAGCTTAATGAATAGCAGACAAAATATTCGTACATTAATAACGAAATACCCGTTACAGTGTATTCGATATTAAATCGCGGACCGTACGTTGAACAGCCAGCGTGCCTTTATTGTTTCCTTTCTGCTTTCCAGCTGCAAGTTTTAATATTATGCAAGTGCTCAGCTCAGTAATAAAGCTTAATGCTGAACTTAGTCGCAAAGAAACTTTCCTCACAAACTGTACCAATCCGTAGGCGTTGTTGGTAAACTGAGATACAGGGTGTTTGTATAGTACTGCAAATTAACAGTCACCCTTTCTTACTGTATTCAGTTTCAATGGAAGTTAAACCCTTCAAAGTACGTCCCTTGCACTTCTATACCTTCCGCCAACCGATAATATTATATCCGAAAAAGTCTGGAAATTTTTTTTTTGGAATAGCGTACATTTCCTCCGTCGCGTTCCATTGCGACGACTGTGCTTTTGCCTCCCGATCGTATCCGTACACACTGTGTCCATAAACTCAGGATCACTGTTTTTAGTGTCCAGCAGGTCCTGTACAACGTCATGCATATAGGGCATACATTTTGCAGCCACTTTGTGCATGTTTACTGATCTCACCTCTTCGGCAATCTCTCAACGACCATCTACCAGGAGCCTTTCAACAACAGCTGCGTTCCGAGCGGTTTGTAGCCTCCCAGAACGTTGTTCACTCTCCACCGACGTGCAGTAATTTTTTAATTGATTGAACCACTCTTTAACCAAAAAACTGCTGATTTTAACAAAATGTTTTGCTTTGCGAATCACCAAGCTTTCGTCAAAATTTGATGAAGTATATGCTCAACTCGTTCAGTCATCTTAAAATAAATCAAAAATCCAACGAACACTTATAACAGCAAATCACTCATCGGTCAGAAGGTAGCGACTGGTACACTCAAACGCAGTCAAGAAGTTTAAGCATGCGCATTAAACTGTCTCTCCCTCCACTGTGCAAAATAGCATCACTACTACGCACGGAAAAATTTACGGTCAAACACTTTTTAGAAAAAACTCGTTTTGTGTGTGTGTGTGTGTGTGTGTGTGAGTGTGTGTGTGTATGTATGAAAACTCTACACCCCACTCCATCCCACTCTCTCAGTTAAATTCATAAATGAACCATATTGTAAACGGGTTCAACATTTTGCGAAAATCGTATCTAACATCTTCGACTTTATTCTCGCTTTGAATCTGAAATCGACCCCTTCTGAAGTTATGTATAGCCTAACTTTTTAAAATTGTTATATACTTTTTATATATAACTTTTTTTTAACTTTATATATACAAATTCAAATGACTTCAAAAAAACTAAAAGATCAGGATCGGCTCTTATTTCAGGTCCTTGGTTACTATGATGGCTGCTCCAATAGTTAATTTTCTAATTGAAATCTGCTAAAAACAGTAACGTATCTTCGGTGCACATCCTATATATAATACGTACGGTCATATATTCCCATTTTAAGCCGCCGGTAAAATTAAAATATTTAACCCAAAGAAACAAAGCACACATAGCCTAGTCTGGGTTGAGATATGTATATGTCAGATAACAGCCAGTGATATATTACGCCCCTCCCTCCTTTCTACCCCTTTTTACAAATGCCTCCCGTGTTAGCAATGACTTCACATAAGAAAGTACCTTGTTTTCATATTTCATGGGGCACAAGTTTGAACAAAGCAAAATACGAGGTTATGTTTTCTCCTTATTGCAGAAAAGCAAATCCAAGTTGAATGTATAAAAGTAGGATCTTTTGGGGATGATCTATAGGTTGGTTATGGTGTACAGTTGTAACGTAGTAGCGAGATAGTTTACAGTACCATACAATGCCAACCCTACTTTCCTGAATATTAATTAACATGTTAGATGTGTAAGTGTACTAGCTGCTGTCAAATAAGGTGTTCAGTGTGCGTGCTTCAAGTTGTAGTAAAAACAGCTACGTGCATGAGTTCGTTCCTTGAGAATGTGCCGCACACCTTGCAAGGCTCTACCTCATTACAACACTCCTCAACATATCTCTTAAGTCCACGAGATCATTCATTCAGAGTGAATCGCTACCTAAAGTGCCGCAGTCCTTCTTCTGAGGCCCTACAATACAACCCTCACAGAATATCTCTCTAAAGTGCAAATTTGTACTCCATAAGAACGTGCTAATCGCCTCTTAAAATTCTGGAGACCTTCTTCTGGGACTCTACATCAATCCAAAGCTCAGAATATTTCTAAAGTGCATGAGTTCATTTCTTGAGTGTGCTAATCGCCTTCTGAAGTGCTGTAAATTTTCTTCTGAAGCTTTACATCATTCCAACGCTCCTCAGAATATCTCTAAAGTACATGACTTCATCCCTTAAGAGTATGCTAATTGATTCCTGCAGTGCTGTGGGCCTGCTTCTGGGGCTCTACATTATTCCAAGGCTCCTGAGAATATCAAAGTGCACAAGTTAATACCTTGAGAGTAAGCTAATCGCCTCCTAAGGTGCTTTATACCTTTTCTGAGGCTCTACATTCGTCCAACGCTCCTCAGAATATCTCTTAAGTGAATGATTTTATTCCTTCAACTAGTGCTAGTCGCCACTACACACTTCTTCTGAGAGAAATCCAACGCTCTTCAAAATATCTCAAAATGCATGAGTTCATACCTTGAGAATATGCTAATAGCTTCCTGAAGTGTCTGAAAGTTCTACATTTGTCCAGCGCTTCTTAGAATATCGCTTAAATTCAAGTGTCCATTACTTGAGAGGGCGCTATTCGCAACCTTATGCTACTTATGAGGGGAGTGCAGCGCTGCTCAAAATATCTCGTAAATGCATGAGTTTATTCCTTAAGAGGGTGCTAGTCGCATCCTCTCGAGCTGTAGACCCAGCAAACTTCGTTTCAGCAGTTAAAAATCTTGGTCAACTTTAAATCTACAAACCATCACTTTTTATCACTGACTACACTTCTTAAAAAATCTGATGCTATCATTGTAATCCGCGTTAAAATGTGCAAAAATAGAACTTTAAGCTTTAAAATACGTGGCGTTATGACATTTATTTTGAAGACGATCAGACATTCAAACATATTATATTCTTGAGCGCAGCTTTGTGAAAATAGTACAAAGAACTAGAATTGAATAAACAACTTCACATAACTGATCGGACTGTAAGGTTGAAAGGTTAAGCCATCCATTGTTACAGAACCAGTTTCTTTTCTCAAATGAAACATTTGATAATGACATGGTTAAGGGTTAAGACGTTGCAAAACTTAAGTTTCTCGACTTCCGAGAATTTCCCGAAAGTGTTTAGAAGCTGCGCTAAGTGGCGAGATGTGAAGGGGTTGGGTAGCTTCCGGCGGGGTACGGGAAGGGTTAAATTATACCTCATTCTAAGTCCTCCAGTAGACTCATTAGTGCCGTGGATTGTTGTTTGCCAGGGAAATTAGACGTACTAAAATATGCAATACTGTAAGTTTTACATGTTATGCACACGTATACGCCTAACTGAGTTTATTTGAAGTATAAAGCTTCTGAAAGAGAACTTCTAATGCATAGAAACGTCTTATTTCAAATATTACTATCTGTGTGTTGCCAATATTTTTAGTCATTTGGAAATGACTTCGTTGCGCAATTGTAAGTGAAATATGTAATAGGGTCAACATTACAAAAAAAAAACGTTAAATTAAGCTGATAATACTAAAAATAACCCTGAACGCCATCAGATATCATTTCGTATTTTCAATGGAATATATAAATTCATAACGCTCATTTACGCAGATTTCAATGCAGATTGCGATAACGAAATCTGTTTTTGTTTCAAAGAAGTGTGAAGTAGAGAAAATGAGGTTTATTAAAATTTACACAATTTTTCCCCATAATCACTATACCTCACGATTCTTATTGTCAAAGTTATAACGCTACGTGCTCAAAAATTAAATAAAAATAATAAATAACACAAAAAATCAAAATAACAGTTTTTAGACGTAGGCCCTACAGGATAACAGCTGTTTTAAAAACCTCTGTATAACCTAAACATGTAAATAATCGCGACACGCAGCTGTCTCGTTGAAGCTATGAAACCAAATTTCCAACAGTAATTTTTTGATATTTTATACTTTTTGATTCCATGTTAAACTGGAAATGGGCGGGAAAATAACAAAAGTGGAAGATCATCGTTAGGAGAAACTAAACAGAATGGATTTCCAGGGACAAGCAGACGAAGACCAGCGCTACCTATAGAGAATACAAGCAATGAGAAGGGTGATGTGGTTCGGAGTATAAAAAGACTATGCAGATTTTAAATTCTTCAAAAACACAAATACTGAATATAAGTCTATTATTTTCTTTGTGTTAGTTGTTCTATTTTGTTATTAGGTTAGTACCATCGGAAGCAATTTTTCCGATTAAAGTGCATATTTAGCCTTACTTCACACGCGATTCAGACACTTTCAAACGTTTAATTTCTTATTCTCTTGTATTCTGTTACTATGTTTCATTTTATATCGTCAAAGTAAATTGACTGTCAACAGTATATCACTAATAAAGACCCCACAAAAAACAACGGGTTCAAGTCAGGGCACCAGGCTGGACTATACTCCCTCTATGACCAACCCAATGGTTAGCGAACTGATAATCCCATAAAGTCCTAATGTCCTGAACATAATGTGGAGAGGATCCGTCTTGGAAAATACGTACATTTTGGCGACCATTTCGTTTAAAGCGGTAAAAATTCCAGTTTTCTCTTGTTTTACAGAGACGTTCAAAGTAAACCTATACGTACTACTTGTGATTTTCAAAAAACTCCACACCCCATCCCCACTATAGTTTGAAAAAACCCAAAATCTACTTTGTTCGTTCCTTTTCTCAGTTAAAATTTATTCCATCGAGCAGTACTGAAATATATCAGACACTGATTATTTTTCAGCCACCCTATATAGGCTTAAAAAGAAAATTAACGAGATTAAAAATAACATCGAACAACTAACAATATTCTTTAAACATTTCCAGACACTAAAATCAACAAATAGAACAGAAAATTAATTTCAGTAACAGCGATATAAAAAAATTTAACGACCTTTCAATAGGTGTTCTAGAAATCAGGATGTGCGCTCATTAACCGCATTCCTGGATCTTACCATTAGAGCCGCACCAAGAACTCCAATAATGGAAGTTTGCTGATAAACAGCGACGAATTATTAAGAGGTGTTGTAGTTTTAAAACCAGAATCCACTGATGCATGCGTTTCTACGTTTCGAAAATGTAGGAACGAAAAAAAGACTACAAAACGCACTTGCCCACACGATAACTTGACTCGGTTTGTAAGTTTTCACGATAATTTGTTATTGTCTGCTTGCAAACAGCATGTGTTTAATAATAACAATTTTTTTAAATTGCTAAATTTAACGGACGATTAAGTTTGAAGTAGTTCTAGTTTAACACGATTTTCTTTTCTCCTCAAGATGTTTTTTAGTAGCTGTCTTCCATACTTCCTGCAAACTCAATTGTAGAAAAACTTTTTTTCCCATAAGTGTTAAAAAATATTAGTTTTTTAATAGCTAAATTTAAAGGACAATTAAGTTTTTTTTCCGGCGAAAAACCGTTAAGGTTATCATCGCCGTCAAGCAAAATGAAAGTATAAAAAAAATAATAAAATTTACTTATATAAGAAAATAAAACACAACAAACTATAATAGTAAAAATATATTAAACAAAAATTTAAATAACAATAAAATTTAAATAAACAATATCAAATACTTAACAACTAAATAACAATGAGTAAAATTTAATAACAATTCGTAAAATATATATATATATATATAAACATAACAGAAATAAAGTTATTTAGATAAAATAAATAAATAAAATTACACAAGAAATAACAAATATATAAATTAAATTTTATTTAAAACATTCAGAAGATGAAGGAAATCTAGAACCCGGTCAACGGCCGAGGCACTATCTTCCAACATCGTCTGCAAACATTTTTGTTCAGACCAAACAAAACACGCAAATTTTGGAAACCATCACAATCGAGCAATAAATGTTTAATTGTGATGGTTTCCCTACAGAACTCGCATTCAGGTGGGTCCCCGCATTCCATCAGAAAGCCATGCGTTAACATGGAGTGACCAATGCGAAGACGGGTGATCACCACCTCTTCTCTACCACTTGCACGTATTGACGACCCCCAAGGACGAACAGTATTTTTAATTACCCTCAATTTGTTACTGCTTGTAGCTGCCCATTCATTTTCCCACTGTAGAAGAATTAAATGTTTTACGTGACAAAGAAATTCAGACAAGATTACACGTTGAGTACATGGCGGCAGAAAAGTTGCTTCCTTTGCCCCATTATCCGCTACAGTGTTTCCAAATATTCCACAGTGACCAGGAATCCAGATAAAATATTAAAAGATACTCTTGCACTTCGTAGTTCAAGTCTATGGACAGAGCACAGAATATCTTGAACCAGAGGGTTTACCGAATACATATCCCGGATTGCCTGGAGGGCACGTTTTGAATCAGAACAAACTACGTAATGCAAACTATCGAATTCAATAGTGTTCAGAGCCTTTAAGATGGCAAAGAGTTCGGCCGTAAAGACACTACAAATTGAGGGTAATCCATAGTTATATGTTTCGTCCAGTGAATAAAACGCGCACCCAACCATCTGTGAAAATAAATTTAGCAGATGGATATGAATTAGTCAGTCGAGAAAACTCACGTTGATACACAATGTTAGGAGTGTTGTCTTTCAGGTATGTACACAAGGAGAAATCAAAGGTCGGCATATTGATTATCCATGGAGGGACATGACAAAAGGACCTTTCAAACATTGGGGGTAGTTCAATACGCAAGTCTTCAAAAACACGGGTTGTTCTAATGCCAACAGGGGCTGTAGCGTGCGGTCGGGATTCATAATGTTGGTGCAACTGATTATGGAAAACGGTATTATAAGCAGGATGCCATGGTTTACATAATATATTACATACGTAACTTAATTGTAACTGCTGTCTCCGACGAGAGAGTGATGGTTCGCCAGCATCGGCGAGAATACTCACGACGGGACTTGAACGGAAAGCACCAGAAAGAAGACGGATTGCAGAGTTATGGACGGGATCTAGTTTCTTTAAAATCGATGGTCTAGCAGATGAATATACAACGCTGCCATAATCAATTCGCGAACGAATTACGGCACGGTAAAACATCAGCATACAGGTCCTATCAGCGCCCCTATCGAGACCCACTAAGAACCCTCACTTAGATTTTATGACACATATCGAGGATTTTATGACACCGTAATTTTAAATCACGCACATGAAGGCTCCAGGAGAGCCTTTCGTCGAGTATTAGACCCAAGAATCGAACGGATGGAGACGTCCGAAGCTGTATACCATCAAGATATAACAACGGAGCTTGGATATGTCGACGGCGACTGAAAGCAATACACTGAGTTTTAGCAGCGGAGAATTTAAAGCCAGTAGTTCTCGTCCAGGTCTGCAAACTATTTATTACCAGCTGAAGGGTTCTTTCAGCTGTTGCCATGTTTCTGGTGCTTACGTCAATAGCAAAATCGTCCACAAAGAGAGAACATCTGACAGGGGACCGTACATTAGACGTTATGCTATTTATTGCAATAGCAAACAAAGTAACACTAAGTACACTCCCCTGTGGAACACCATTCTCTAAGTAGAAGCGATCTGATAGCGTACTACCAAGATGCACCCTAAAATACCTATTACTGAGGAAGTTTTTGATAAAATACAGAATCCTGCCTTGTATACCCAATGATTTTAATGTGTTCAAAATTCCCCTTCTCCAAGCCATGTCGTATGCCTTCTCTAGGTCGAAAAAAACAGCTACTAGTGTTTGACGCAAGAGAAAAGCATTTTGTATTGCAGATTCTAAAGATACTAATTGATCCACAGAACATCGTCCTTGCCTAAAGCCGCATTGGTCTTTGCAAAGTAAATTGTTGGTTTCCAAATACCAAACAAGGCGACAATTTACCATTTTTTCTACCAGCTTGCAAAGAACGCTGGTAAGAGAAATCTGACGATAGCTACTTGCATCAGTTTTATCTTTACCTGGCTTAAGAATAGGAATTACTATTGCTTCCAACCAAGCGTCAGGGAAAGTATGTTCATCGAATAAACGATTGTATATCTCGAGGAGGGCAAGCCTACTGACGTTGGAAGGTTTTTGATCATGGAATATACGAGGTTGTCAGGACCGGGAGCTGTGTTCTTCGTTGAAGACAATGCAGATTCCAGCTCATGCAGAGTAAACAGTCTATTAAGAGGAGAGTCGTCAGAAGTACCGATGGTGAACGGCAATGGTTCCACTGCACTTTTGTATTTACGAAAGGCAGAGTTATACGCCGTAGAACAGGAATAGCTAGCAAAAGATGATCCTAATAAACTTACAATATCGGAACACTGAGAAACTAACTTCCCATTCGGCTGTTTAAGACCCATCAACTCCGTGGATGGAACACGGCCAGATATACAGCGCAGTTTCTTCCAGACGACAGATGTTGGCGTTGTTCTACATATTGTTCCGATATATTGCGACCAAGATTCCTTTCTACTTTGTCTAAAAATTCTTCGAGCTTTAGCTCTAAGAATTTTGTACCGCTCAAGATTTTCATCTGTCGGACTCTTGTTGAATCTCCGTAGTGCTTTTCGGCGTAAACGCAAAGCCTCGTTCCACCAAGGAACAGATGGACGTGGTGGGTATGCGAATGTTTTAGGGATAACATCCTTGGCTACATGTAATATCGTATTTGTGAATTTCTTAACCACTGTGTTAATGCAGTTCACTTCAATGTCTGGTGATACAAATCTTTTTGTAAATTCTTCCCAATTTGCCTTTTTAAGGATCCAACGCGGCAGGCGTCGTTGCCCATGAAGGAAAGTACAAAATGAAATATTAATGGGATTATGATCACTGCCATACAGATCTGGTAACACCGACCATTCAAAATACCAATTCAGTCCGTTGCCAAAACTGGACTACAAAATGACAAATCAACAACTGTCCATCCGCTAGTAGATGCTGATAAATGAGTCGGGGAACCGTCATTTAGAAGGCACAAATCTAAGTTTGACCGTATTCCTTCAATTCGTATTCCCCTTGAGTTACAGGATAAGGAACTCCATGAAGTATGGTGAGCGTTAAAATCGCCTGTCAATAAAATCGGTTGTGGCAACTGAGATACTAAATCATATACTTCATGATGTTGGAAATTGTAACTAGGCGGCAAGTAAAGGCAACAGACGGTAACTTTGAATGGAACGGTAATCTGAACGGCAACTGCTTGTACAGGAGTTATTATATTGACAGATACCGACTGGACAGAGTTGTGAACCAATATGGCTACGCCACCTCTGACTCTTTCCTGAGTGACGAAATCTGCTCTGAAAATAGAATAACTCCTACAATTGAAGGTGTGGGATTCATGTAAGTGCGTCTTTTGGAGACACATTATTAGAGGAGATGAACTCGCACAAGAACTTTTAGATCTTCGATATGGTTTCTAATCCCATTAATATTCTACTTTATCACATTGTTGTTAATGGAAAATGCAGACATTGAAATATAAGAAATTAATATAGCAGCGGGTTCCGTTCGTTTTGGTCACATATTAATTCAGATTTATCAGATTCTATCGACATCAAATCACTACTGTGATTTATGTCGGACTCTGCAGATGTGTTTGTTTTGGAAGAAGCCGCTTTTGAAGCGGCTCCAATTTTGGTTTTTTTATCTTGCTTAGCTGTACTTTTAATCAATTTGTTTTCTGAAGTCTTAGACGCAACTACTGGTGGATATGTGTTTGATTTTTTTTAAAAATAAGCGAGACCAGGAGAAACGTTTCTCGAAGCAGGCTTTAGCACTTGTGACTTGGTTCGGGTCCCCAAGTTCGAAGCTGATGGAATTACCTCGTGACTTGCAGGTTTTGAAGTTTTAGTCACAAGTGACTTTGAAGCTTGAGTTTTAGCGGCAGTTGACTTAATGTCTTTCGAAATGTTGTTTACAGGGAAAGAAGATGTTTTAATAATAGGAACAGGAGTTTTACCAGAAGAAAACAGAGATAAGAGTTGAGCTACTTGTTCGGTTAAAACTTTTACGGTTTTTGTCAGCTCTTCACAGTTGCAGCAAGAGGCCTTGCTGCTAGACGCGACAGCGGCAAAAGATTTTCCCTCAATATTTACTCTGGAGCTCTTGAATGTTTTCTTCGCCTCTGAAAATGAGACTTTATCCTTAGCCATAATTGCTAGAATTGCTTTCTCGTCCTTAAACTTTGGACAGTTAAAGGAACGAGCCGGATGATGCCCACCACAATTGGAACACTTTGGATCATCCAAGCAATTGTCACTATTATGGCTACTGGAACCACAATTACCACATATTTCGGGTCTTCTGCATGCAGAACTCACGTGTCCAAAACCCTGACACTTAAAGCATCGTTTTGGGTTTGGCACGTAAGGACGAACAGAAAGCCGTTGATACCCAGCAAATATGTATTCCGGGATAACAGGCTTTCCAAAAGTCAATATGAGGGACGCGGTTGGAACTTTTTTCCCGTTCTCGTTCCTCAGAATCCGCTGTACGTCTGTTACCGACTCCAATGCTAATTCCGACTTTATCTCCTCCAGGTCTAAATGGAGGAGATCCCTGCAGGTTACCACTCCTTTAGCGGAATTCAATGATCTGTGTGGCTCCACGGTAACATTTACTTCATCAAAAAATGAGGTCATTTTTAAGAGCGACAAGCTCTGCTTGTCGCTACTTGTCTGCACTAACAGCGTCCCGTTTTGTAGCTTCTTAATAGAAGCTATGGAACCTGCTCTGCCCACTATAGCTTTGTTAATGAGGAAGGGCGACACCTTAGACCGGTCTGAACCTTCCTCTGAATTTTTAAATATTAAAAATCTTGGCGATGGTAGCTGAAGAGGTACAGCACTCATCTCCATCTTCTCCAGATTTTCACAACTCCCATTATTATCAACAGACCTGTTCGACGTAGTCGAACGAGGCCTCTTTAACGAATTTTTGGCGTTTTGTTTTGATTTAGTTTCCATAGTTTCATTACCGAGCGGTTTCACGAATGAATGTTGATATTTCGAACAAACGGTACAGTGTGCACCCAAACGTCACCAGTAGCCCAGGATACTCGAACTAAAGCGAGAATCCCCAATAAATTGGGGGGGACCTCCAATATCCTGGAGCCGAAGTACTCCACAATCTTAGGAATGGGTTCCGGTACAACGTTACGGTTCCCCAAACCCAAGTACCTCTGGCAGCCGCCCTCTATGTACTCACAGAATGCAACCATTTGTATCGATAGACCCAATTATAGGCTCCGACACCCATAATCCAACACCCATGTGCTTGCCAGGCGCCTATAGGCTGCTCGGTCTCAGCACTTGTCCCATCAGCGGTCCTCGGCAATGCTAGGCACACATCAGGTTCTATATACTTCGCCCCGTCAAAGGAAACCAAGCAGTATTGCCACTCCTAGACATAACGGAACAAGAACAGCAAATCCCTAAATGTGCGTGTGTGTGTGTGTGTAAGGTGTTTAAATCATAAGTGTAGTGCTGTAAGTGTAGTGTAAGTGTGTGTTAGACTCGGGTGCCGCGAGGTTCATCTAGGTCCTCTCACTAGGTGCACTCCCTGCGGGTGTGTACGTGTTTGTGTGTGAGAGAGAGAGTGTGTGTGTATGTGTGTTGTGTGTATGTGGAGTAAATGAGTGAGAGTAGAATGAACTAGAGGTATGGTGGGGTCGCTAAGCCCATCAGCTGCTCACTTCAGCTGCCTCCGCCGGCAGGATAATTAAGTTTGAAGTAGTTATAGTTCAACACGATTTTTTCTCCTAAATATGTTTTTTTGTAATTGCCTTTCATATTTACCGCAAAAAAAATCATATTTACTGCAAACTCTTTTGTCCCAAAACTTTCTTTTTATTCCTCAATTCTTTTGCCCCATAAACAAAGTTCGTCTCGATGAGTTCAAACTACCATATATAAAAGTATAAATTTTATAAATTCACTAATAAATTCCGAGGCACTATGATTAACAAAAAACTATTACACCCAAAATATTACAAATTAGGCTGAACTTCATTTCCCGATGTGTAATGTCAGTGAACACACAGCGCCACAGAAAACTGAATATCAACAGAAGGATCACCGGTATTGGCGAGTTGTTAACTGGGTTTATAGTTCAGATTTAGCACGTAAGATCGCGCAGTGTTTCACTTGCAGCGGTGTTGTCAGTTGGTGCATGCTAACCATTCTCCCCGCAAACACTCGCCAGTTAGAGATGAAGATTAGACGATTTGGCAATACTGCTCAATGTGCTACGACTGTAACGCATTCAAGCATGTAATATTATTGCGTGACATTTTTGGTCAAGATAGAGGAGCTCCAGCCCGTAAAGATACAAGTAAAAAAAAGTGTACTTCAAAAAGTGTAAACAGTGCATAGAAACTATGCGCCTGCGAAGTGAATACTTGTTAATGACCCTGCTTAAACCTTTATCAAGGATCGAATTTAAACGAGATTTATCACTTGTACTTACCCCCTCGTTTGTAAATTTTTCGTTACGTTAATACTGTTAAGTTACCCTCACTTCGATTTCACTGCACTATAAAATTTAGTGTACCGGGCGTAAATAAGTATTTCCTTTTCTTCATCTCATGCTCTTTTCCTGCTCAAGTATTCGTCACTTTTCGTTAAGTTACTCTCAATTAAATTTCACTGAAGCATTAAAATTTCCGTGCCGAACACGCAAAACACACACACACACACACACACACACACACACACACACACACACACACACACACACACACACACTTTCCATCTACGCTACGCAACTCCCATTCACGCTCTTTTCTTATTCATGTATACGTCACTTTTTTTGCGTTACTCTCAATTCGATTTCACTGCACCTCAAATTTTTTTTCGTTTTAGGCATTTCAAAAACATGTCAGTGATTCCGAAAGCTTTCAAAAGAGTTTTATAATTTTTGTTCCCGTCGATGATTCGTCCTTGTCAAAATGCCTTAACGCTAAACATAGTTTAATTGCTTAGATAAATTTTAAGGAAACAAACAATGGTACGCATTTAAAGCCATTACGTTTCTACAATCATGTTCCTATGTTGAGTATTAAAATGTTTGATCATTTGATTTTCAAATCAGAGTGTGGTACGCATAATCTGTCAACTTATAATTTTGCCAACTGGAATTTCCACACAACGTTCACTCTAAACCCAGACGAGAGCCCGTAGCAAACGGTAACTAGGAAGGCGGGAATTGTGGGAAGAAAATTATCACTTGAAAAGAACCCCGAAATAAATCACAATACTTGCCTTTCCAGGGGCGGGCGTATTGCCAGTAACCATGTCCACACACTTCACAGTCACCCTCAGCTGTTCCCTGCACGCGTCATATGATTTACTTCAATCATACATACAATATGGCGCCATACGTAACGGCCGTAGGTTATGCTTCAATTATAGACGTTGCACTACTTTTCTACACATTAAACTAAAGCACTCTTAAGCACAAAAAACGAGTGTGATTACAAAAAACGATAATAATCGAGGCACGCAACTGTCTCGCTGACGTAATACAAGCGAATTTCCGCAAATATTTTTCTTTTACTCTTTTTAAAATTTTGATTTCACTATCATAAATAGCTTTAAAATCTGCATATATTAGCATTTTAAACTAGCATCAAACAACAATAAAAGTACAAAAAATGAACCCTGACCGACGTGAAAAAGTTTCTTAATTTCAACGGATTTGAAAACTCAAAATGCTAATTTATGCAGTCCTTAACGCTGATTACAATGGAGAAATCGGATTTTCAACAAACAAAAACACACTTAAGACAAAAAAAAGTTATGAATTTTTAAAGAAGTGAAATGACCGTCATTTTGAAACTTTTGAACTAATTTCGCTAATTAACGAACTTGTCCAATTTATTAACCTAGTCGATGTTTGTGTGTAAGCTTGAGTGTATTTTGATCCTAATCGATTCAAATTTAGCACGAAAATCTATTTTGTTGATAACTTTAACAAGTTCCTTACTAAAATTAGTTCAAGCGTTTCAGAATGGTAGTCATTCCAACAAAAAGGAATTACAAATTGTTAATGTAACGAGCATTAAAATCTGTATGAATTAGCATTTAAAATGGTTAAGTTCCTTTGAAAATACGAAACTGAACCCAGACGGCGGTCTGGCTGTTGTTGGATGTGCATCTGTTATTAGAAATTCAACTTACCACGTAAGCGAGAAATTCGACAAATTTTTGGTAACTGCTCAAATACATAGAATAAATGCAATTACTAATACTTAAAATATCAGTAAACGTCTCAGTATATTCTTAATTAATTGCCTGGCCAGCCCTAACTATCTAGCTCACCATCTATTTATCTCCCTACCTATTTCACTGTCTCTTTATCTTTGAATCACTATCTATTACATTATTTATCTCACTATCTCTTTATATCACTACCTATCACAATATCTTTCTCGTCATCTACCTTACTATTTATTTATCTTATTAAATAATTCACTATCAATTTATCTCTCTCTACTTCACTGTCTGTTTATCTCACTATCTATTTACATCACTATTTATCACATTATCCACGGTATATAGATACGGTAGGGGCCACGGTGGGTGTGCGCAGTAGACTACCGCGCGCGTGACGTCACTGAATCTTCATTGCTACGTTCTGTAATTTCTCGTTTAACAATGCGGTGTTCTGTAAATGTAGTTGGAGATTCGGTGTGTTTATGTGAGTGTTTGTTTTAAGTAAAAGGTCTTTTTTGTGTAAATAAAAGGTGATAATTGTGTTTTGTAGTCGAGGTTTAATAAGTGTAAGAAAAGATTTAATTAGCCTATGTTTTGAATCCTAAAAAATACATAATTTGTTTTGTTTGCTGTTGTATAATTGTGTATGCATAACAATGCCTAATTGCGCTATTGCCAATTGCTATAATAGTGATAAGAATTGTAAAGGGAAAGGAATTACATTTCACAGAATTCCAAAGACAAAGGCATGAGAAAAGCGTGGGTTCATGCGTGTAAACGAGCAGATCATTTTAATTTTGATAATGTTAAAGTCTGTTCATTTCATTTTAACGACGATGATTTCGAAAGGGATTTTAAATCCGAATTACTAAATACGAAACCTAAAAAACAGCTGAAATCCTGTGCCATTCCACGTTTTAACATTCCCACCGTTGAAAATAAATTTATCAATTCTGAAAGAGCTGCAAGGATTAAAAAACGTGAAAACCAAGAAACATTAAAAAAACTTATTGACGAGTCCGATGGAAATCTACCAGGTAAATCACCTGTAATTGGAAATGACGTTGGTGCAATTGTAACGTGTAATTCTGTAAATGAAACCCACCCTTCCTTAGTCAGTAATTTTAACACAAATATCGTTGTAAATAATGCCTCTGTAGAGGAAATGAAATGTTTAAGAAATGAAAATTTAATTTTTAAGGAACAAATTCAATTTGCATTACAAGAATTGGCCTCGGTTAAAAATAAAAATGTGACTTTACAAAGCAATGTTACTAAGTTTAAGAATATTTTTTCTGATAATATGTGTTGAAACATAAGTTCTAAGAAATAAGTATGTTTTATTTTACTGTTTGCATAATAGGCATACGCCTATTTGCTATTTAATTTGTTGTTAATTTTTTATTTGAGATGTGCATTTTCACAGTCAACCACATAATTATCACGAAAATCCGCAGATACGTAATTCATAGTGTGATGTGCTTTTAACTTTCAAACAAAAAATAACCTGGAATTTTTCAAGCTATAATTTACTTTACTTTAATATTATGTAATACTGTATAAAATAAAAAGTTTCCGTTTTGACAATTAGCGAATTCAGTAAGTAAAGTAATTAACAGCGTTATTAATGTTAGATATAAGGAATTATTATTGTAATTACTATAATACAGCTACTAACACTAACATTACAAACTGTTTTCTAGTGAATACTACAACTGAGCTAGATTCAATCAGGGATTCGATGACGTACTTCAGCCGGCAAGTGGTGGTGGGGACATGCGCGTGGCCCCTACCGTGTATCTATATACCGTGACATTATCTATTTATTTCACAATCTACTTGTATCACAATATCTATATTACTATCTATGTACCTCACTACCTATTATATTATCACTTATATCACTATCGATCACAATATCTATCTCACTATCTACCTCATTATTTATTTATCTTTTATCTAATTGACTATAAATTTATATCACTACCTACTTCGCTCACCATCTATCCATCTATCTATCTATTTCAGTAACTATTTATTTCATTATCTGTCTCACTATCTACCTCTCTATCTATTTATCACACTATCTCTAACTATCTAGCTCACCATCTATTTATCTCCTACCTATTTCACTGTCTCTTTATCTTTGAATCACTATCTATTACATTATTTATCTCACTATCTCTTTATATCACTACCTATCACAATATCTTTCTCGTCATCTACCTTACTATTTATTTATCTTATTAAATAATTCACTATCAATTTATCTCTCTACTTCACTGTCTGTTTATCTCACTATCTATTTACATCACTATTTATCACATTATCCACGGTATATAGATACGGTAGGGGCCACGGTGGGTGTGCGCAGTAGACTACCGCGCGCGTGACGTCACTGAATCTTCATTGCTACGTTCTGTAATTTCTCGTTTAACAATGCGGTGTTCTGTAAATGTAGTTGGAGATTCGGTGTGTTTATGTGAGTGTTTGTTTTAAGTAAAAGGTCTTTTTTGTGTAAATAAAAGGTGATAATTGTGTTTTGTAGTCGAGGTTTAATAAGTGTAAGAAAAGATTTAATTAGCCTATGTTTTGAATCCTAAAAATACATAATTTGTTTTGTTTGCTGTTGTATAATTGTGTATGCATAACAATGCCTAATTGCGCTATTGCCAATTGCTATAATAGTGATAAGAATTGTAAAGGGAAAGGAATTACATTTCACAGAATTCCAAAAGACAAAGGCATGAGAAAAGCGTGGGTTCATGCGTGTAAACGAGCAGATCATTTTAATTTTGATAATGTTAAAGTCTGTTCATTTCATTTTAACGACGATGATTTCGAAAGGGATTTTAAATCCGAATTACTAAATACGAAACCTAAAAAACAGCTGAAATCCTGTGCCATTCCACGTTTTAACATTCCCACCGTTGAAAATAAATTTATCAATTCTGAAAGAGCTGCAAGGATTAAAAAACGTGAAAACCAAGAAACATTAAAAAAACTTATTGACGAGTCCGATGGAAATCTACCAGGTAAATCACCTGTAATTGGAAATGACGTTGGTGCAATTGTAACGTGTAATTCTGTAAATGAAACCCACCCTTCCTTAGTCAGTAATTTTAACACAAATATCGTTGTAAATAATGCCTCTGTAGAGGAAATGAAATGTTTAAGAAATGAAAATTTAATTTTTATGGAACAAATTCAATTTGCATTACAAGAATTGGCCTCGGTTAAAAATAAAAATGTGACTTTACAAAGCAATGTTACTAAGTTTAAGAATATTTTTTCTGATAATATGTGTTGAAACATAAGTTCTAAGAAATAAGTATGTTTTATTTTACTGTTTGCATAATAGGCATACGCCTATTTGCTATTTAATTTGTTGTTAATTTTTTATTTGAGATGTGCATTTTCACAGTCAACCACATAATTATCACGAAAATCCGCAGATACGTAATTCATAGTGTGATGTGCTTTTAACTTTCAAACAAAAAATAACCTGGAATTTTTCAAGCTATAATTTACTTTACTTTAATATTATGTAATACTGTATAAAATAAAAAGTTTCCGTTTTGACAATTAGCGAATTCAGTAAGTAAAGTAATTAACAGCGTTATTAATGTTAGATATAAGGAATTATTACTGTAATTACTATAATACAGTTACTAACACTAACATTACAAAATGTTTTCTAGTGAATACTACAACTGAGTTAGATTCAATCAGGGATTCGATGACGTACTTCAGCCGGCAAGTGGTGGTGGGGACATGCGCGTGGCCCCTACCGTGTATCTATATAACGTGACATTATCTATTTATTTCACAATCTACTTGTATCACAATATCTATATTACTATCTATGTACCTCACTATCTATTATATTATCACTTATATCACTATCGATCACAATATCTATCTCACTATCTACCTCATTATTTATTTATCTTTTTATCTAATTGACTATAAATTTATATCACTACCTACTTCGCTCACCATCTATCCATCTATCTATCTATTTCAGTAACTATTTATTTCATTATCTGTCTCACTATCTACCTCTCTATCTATTTATCACACTATCTTATCTTACTGACTACTTGACTCACTATCAAAACTGTGAAAGTGAATGCGTAAAAACATATATATATATATATATATATATATATATATATATATATATATATATATATATATATAGTGTATGTATATCACCTTGAAAAAAGTGATCTAAAGGTGAGGATCGATGCTCATTTGAAGGTTGACAACTCCTGGGTCTAGGTATTATCACGCTTCAATAGCTCATTTTCAAATGTAAATTCGTAAATAAAAACAAATATTACTTTAACTATATTGACCAAACGTTTAGTTGTTTAAGGATTTTAAAAAAAGCCCTTCGTTACAGGTTCTTATATTAAATTTAATACAGCATGTGTTTAAGATAAATTAAGTACACGAGGTGAAATACTCCTTCAGACGTAAATTCTCGTACAATCGTGCACCGGACAAACCGCATGACATATTGACCTACTGGGACTGTTGTTAAATTAGAGTAAACAAGTCCAATTGCTAGTTTAACAAGCATTTGTCTTTGTTTATTTAACACAACACGTTTAACGAGCTTCGGTCAGTCGCTGCGGTGTTATACAGTAACAACTTTAGCATTATGACTCTTCATAATAATGTTTTCTTCTATTTTCGTTATTAGTACTGCACTAAAGGCAATACAGTTATATGTTTAGCAGAAAATTTCAATATAATCGCGGCATGTGATTTGGTCACTGCTGGTGGTATCTTCAAACAGTGTGTTCAACTATAATTAAATAGTAGTACTGTCTATTTTTTCAAACGTCTCAATCCCCTGTCCTTGCAGCTTGCAGCGTTCGTAGCGGCAAATAGTCCAATTACTTGAATTGCTGCTATTATCATATATATGTACTTATAATACGTTTAGGGGCTCGGTGGTCGAGTGGCTAAAGCATCGGTCAGCCTACTGCGTCACTCAATTGCGCATTTTAAGGTTCTCAGTTCGAGCCGCAGTTTCTCCAGTTGCTTTTTATGGACGTTAAGGAAAAAACTAGTACGTTTACATTAAATGATTTCAAGTAAATCACTGTGTTAATTGCTCACAATTGAAGCATATGGTCTGTTACTAGCCTTCTGAAAGTTGGAAAAGTTTACACGAGCTGAAGTTTGGTTATATTCCTCATCCAAATGTATCGCTTGTCCATTTTTTTGAAGAATTTTTAAAATGGAATCATCAAAACAATCACTGTCACAGGGCAACGTTATTCAACACATGCACCAAGTAATTCAAGAACTGCGAGAATATGGTGTGTAGAACATTGTTGTAGTCTGCGGAAGAAAGTGGAAGTAGTCCGAGCGATCACCAGGTTGGCGAGGACCGACAAATATATTCCCTTGGTGTTGATTGTTGGCCGGATCTCTCATATTTCCTTCCGAGCAAGTTGTGTTGTTGGTCCGGGTTTTGGTTGGCTGCTGGGTTGCAGTGTAGTGGATGGTCCTTCTCGATGTTCCACAACCTTGGTCAGTGGCAGGAGATAAATTCTCCCCTTATAGCGATCTTGTTTTCTGTTAATAAACATTTAAAATGTGTGTTTATACAAGTGGCTTTATTGCGTCTTGTCTAGGTGAGAAATGAAGATGTGGGTTGGGCTTGCTTTTTTATTGAGAATATATGTTTTGAAAAGTGACTATGTGATTATCACATGAGTCGCTCCATGGAGGTTCGTAGACTAGATACAGAGGCCTTTTTCTGTATCGTAGTGGGGGGGGCGGGATTTGTCACAATGGCGGACAGATGCGCGTGCGTGGAGCTTTCTGCTCGCGAAACTAGATTTTTGGTAAGTGTGAAGGTATATTCCTCGAGTGTGAGGACTTTAAGGCCGTGGCGTATGATCTCGTTTCTGACGAACCACAGAGATTCAGTCAGTAAACGTAGGGAGCGGTTTTGGAAGGATTCCAGCCGTTTCCTTCGAGAGTTAGAGATGAGGGAGTATCAAGCCGGAGCTGCATAAGTAAGAATGGGTCTGATGTACATTTTATACATAGGCCTGATTCTTAGTGGTATTGGGCTTTTGTTCGCAAGAACAGGAAAAAGCTTGCCGCGAGCCGCAGTAGCTTTGCCTATAGTTTGCTTGACATGTGGGGCAAAAGTCAGTCGTTTGTCAAGCGTGACGCCTAAGTATCTGACTTTGGGTTTCCATGCTATGGGAGTACCATTGATTTGAAGTACAGTTTTGGGAGGATGTAGTTTGTTCGTGAAGGCGATGGCTTCTGTTTTATCTGCATTCACTGCAATTCTCCACCTACGAAACCATGGCTCCAATATGTCCAACTGACGTTGAACGTTTTTGGCCCCAAACTCGAGGTTTGTTGAAGAATAATAGAACATGGAGTCGTCGGCGAAGAGCCGCAGTGACACAGGTTCTTGGACAGGCATATCGTTGGTGTACAACAACGGACCTAGGACTGATCCTTGTGGTACGCCAGCCGTAATAGGTCTGGGCGTAGAGAGTGTACCATCGACGGACACCTGGAACCATCTGTTGTCGAGGTACGATCGAATTAAATGGACATAGCATGGAGGAATTGGGCTGTGAGCTAGTTTGTACAGGAGACCTTCGTGCCAAACCCTGTCAAAAGCTTTGCTGATATCCAGGAATACAGCTATTGTGTGGAGGCGTTTGTTGAAGCTATCTGATAAGCTGTTGATAACTCGGACTAGTTGGTGGGTAGTTGAGTGCTCTCTGCGGAAGCCAAACTGTTCATGCCTAACTGTGTCTGCAAGGTGTTCGGTGAGTTGCCTGTTCACCAGTCTTTCGAACACTTTCGAGAGACCAGGGAGCAGCGAGATTGGTCGGTAGCTTTGAGGAAAGAGAGCCGATTTTCGTGGTTTGAGTATGGTTATGACTTTGGCTCCTTTCCAAGATGTGGGGTAGTGGCCTGTTCGCAAGATTCCATTGAAGATGTTAGTGATGTATCCTACTGTTTGGGCAGGGATGTGCATTAGGGCCAGATTGTTTAAATTATCCAGACCAGGTGCTTTCCGTGGATGTAATTGTTGTATGATGCGTGTCATCTGATCTGCTGTGTAGGGGTCAGGCAGCTGGCCTAATGGACAACTGAGGTAGTCCTCGAGATAATTTTCTACGTGCTCGATGTGATCGTCCACGTAGAGATGTGCATTTGGACTGAACTGGTCTTAGAAGGAATCTGCGAACGCTTCTGCCTTGTCCGTTGGGGAGTAAGCCAGACCGTGCTGGCCATACAGGGGATGGTTGGAGCGTTTGATTCTCAGGAGTTGGCGGTTCAATTTCCACAATGAACCGTCTTCCGTGTTCATTGTGGACAGGAATCGAGTCCATTCCTCTTCGGAGTGTGTTTCTAGTAAATGCTTTACTAATTGGGTTTCGGCATTGAGCTGTCTTTTAACAGACGGTGCTCGGGTGAATTGCCATTGTCGGCGAAGCTTTCTCTTTTTTGCCAACTCCTCTCTGATGTAGGGAGGAAGTTCAGGTTTGGCACCCTTACAGGCGATTTGATGGGTGCTGGATTCCAGCGCAGAGGCTATAGCTGTCTGAAGGGTATCAATCTCAAGGTCGACATCTTCGGGTGAGCAGATCTGTTGGGGTTCCGATAACAGTTGTTGAAGACGTTCCGAGAAACGTCTCCAGTCAACTCGCTTGGCGTTGCCATTGTTGTGTGGTAGCCTCTGGCCGAGTGGGTTACTTATGGTAAGTAAGACGGGATTGTGGTCAGAGCTTAAATCTGCGATGCAGTCTAGTTGATGGGCAAAAGTGACGTTCTTCAGCACAGCAATGTCGAGTACATCAGGACGTGACTTTCGGCTTGTGGGATAATGTGTAGGGACTGTTGGACCGATAACAACAGTTTTAGGATGTTTTTGCTGAAATCGATGTAGGACTTTGCCGTGCTTATTAATGACAAGGCTGTTCCACTGTGGGTGTTTGGAATTCAGATCGCCCATGAGAACCGTAGGTTCTTCGGAGTCGAGTAGTTTTTTGAACGTGTGTATAGTAACATCACGTTGAGGAGGAAGGTAGGCAGAAATTATTCTAAAATTTGTGCCTCGATAGTGGATTTGGATTATGGTATGCTCTATTGATGATTGGGGGTCGTTCGGTAACGCTTGATGAGCGATCCGCCTGTGGACCAAAACTGCAGTTTCCCCGGAAGCTTGGCAGTTGGCCGGAACTGGATGATCTGATCGATAGATGTTGTAGCATGGAATAGTGAAGGTTTTCTTCTGTGAGAGATGAGTTTCTGATATTAGAGCAATATCAATATTACGGTCTAAGAGGAAACGTTGTAGCTCAGCTCTACGACTGGATACTCCATTTGCATTCCATGCTAGGATAGTGAGAGGCTTACTCATTCTGAATGAGCAGCGTCATGAAGGAGGTTAGTACTGTGACTATGATCTGTTTGTAGTCGTCAGTACTGTTAATTTGAACAAGGATCTCTTGGATCCATTTGAGTATGTCAGTCTTCCTGATGAAGGAAGACGACGGTTGTGCCTCCGCATTCTGGGATGCACCGGCTTTGGGAGTGGGCAAGGGCGACTGCATCACTTTGATGGGCGCCTGTTTTGGGGCCGATTGTTTGGCTAAGACCGGGATCTTAGCTTTGATGACTGGGGCTGGGACTGAGGTTTGTGCAGGGGACTCCGCCTGTCCCATTTTGGGTTTCTTGGCCTGCCGCACGGCCTTTGGAGCTACTGCACGTGCAAAGCTCAGTTTGCTGGTGTCGATCTTCGGCGCTGGGGAAGTGGGTAACCTGAACTTTTGGAGTTGAAGGTAATGTTTTTGCAACCGGCTTGGCTGCTGACTGTGCGGTGGTCGATGCTGGCTGTTTGGGTGCCTCCTTGGAGGCGGGGGCAGGTCGCGAGCGGCTAGGCTGGCGAAGTTGCTCTCGACTACGCCGGAATTGCTCTGCGTACGCAGGGCAGCCCCGGTAGTTAGCCGGATGAGCACCTCCACAGTTGACACATTTGGCTGCTGTGTCGCGTGTTTTTGTACACTCGGTACGGTCATGACTTCCGGCGCACTTGACGCAGCGACAACGATTTTTGACCTGTATTTATACTAAAAATAATGGCGGTAACCATAATTTCTCAGAAACCCATTGTTAAAACTAGAGAAAAACGCACCAATCAGAATGAAGCTTTTATGCACGGGAGATGCGATGTAATGCGCCGACAGTAGTGCCTGGGCAGAAGTGAATTAGTCTAGCGTAGTAAAGACCCGAGATACACGGGCACTGCGAACCAGTCGGAAGTGAATTTTGGTTGACGGCAGTGAATTAGGTTTCCGCAGGCTACGGTCCTTTTCAGGTCCGGGAGAGAAGTACGGGGATTTTTAGCACGGTAGTAAGCGGAACTAGGTTGTGTAAGTCAGTCCCAAAGTTGTTTAGGCGATGACAACATAACGTTTACACATGAACGCCGCCATACACTACCAATCAAGCGAAAACTTATTTAATACAACATTTTTGAAGCCGTTTACAGGCAGTGCGCATTGTTGTGGTCTGCAAGGTCTGGTACTAAGGCCATATGAAGGACTAAATGTACCCTTTAACACCAACAACTATTAAGGAAATGAAAGCATCAATTGTTGAACAAGTAAATCAGTCTCCGTAACTCGGTTGACCGCGCACTCGGATGATCCTTGAACGGCGACCATATTGAATACTTAGGATTTTGTTACAATTTGATATTGAATATCGAATCTTACTTGTAGATAATATAAATAAGATCAAAATTCATAACAATAAAAAAATATATAAACTGCAGTGAGATGAAACTGTCACTCACTTACGTATGACCCCGTGCAACATATGTCATATCGTGCATTCTGCGTCACACGATAGCATTATCAGAAAATTTTGCAAATGCATTTAAAATTGTAATCTACGCCTTGCTTAAAACTGGTGTTGTATCGAATCTGCTGCCGTTGTTTTAATGACTTTCAAATTACAAAATACGCTTTAAAATCCGCGACGTGTAAACAGAACGTGTTATTACGCTGTTTAATATGTAACCGCGTCAGAGTTGTGCGCGTCGTGTGGCTTTAATTGGGGGGGGGGGATTTTTGTCGCAACATTTGTGTTGTCTGTCAAACTGGAAACTATGCAAAGTGAATAAATGTGAAACATTTGCCCGTACAAACGTGTGTATTTGCATGAATGTGTTCGAAATGCTAATTTTTATCGCGGTTTCAAAAAATAAATTTAGGATAAAAACGTTGTGAATTTTTAAAGATTTGAAAATTACCGTAATTTTGAAACTATTGACAAAATTTCGCTAGTTAACTAACTTGTCTACGTTATTCAAACTAATCTATTGTCTGATCGATTTGTGTGCTAAGTTTGAATAAAATCGAATTGAATTTGCAAACGCGAGCGTGCTAAAGCACACACTTACGCATGCGGTATATTTGCCATTAACTCGTAAATTTCTTTTAGTACATATCTGATACGCACAGTTCAAATATGAATTTTCATAAATGTCCAAAAATTTGAGCAAAATCAAATCTACCTATTTTGAGAAATTAGGCTGATTTTTAACTTTGTTTTTGTGGCGATATACTTTCCGAAACTGACTTTTTGGGAAAATAATGGAACTTGGGAAAGTTTGTGTAATGTTTTAAGGATTCGGTGTCGAGGTGTCTATGTGATGCCTGAAGAGAGTAGGTTCAAGACTGCAGTTGTACCTATCCGTTAACATCGAACACACGGTCTCAGTCTAACTGGCATAACATATGGAGGTTAGGCAAAACAAGTAATGTTTTAAATAATTTATTTCATTAACCGTAGCAATATATTACAATATAAAGAGGACTATATACGCTTTAGTACATTTTACAAAGTCATAGCTACAGTCGGTAATCCGTGCTTGGTGAACGAAAGAAATTTCCGCGAGGATAACAAGAAAAAAAATAATCACTAAGCGCGGTCAGTTTATAAAACAAACACCACCCCCCACTTCCCCACGTAAGCAGCGTCTTCCCCGAATATAAGGGTTAAAATAAATGATTGTTGAAGAGACGCTCGAGTTAAGACTAAAAGATTAATTCCACCCCTAACACACAAAAACACCCCAACCTCGGATTGAGCGTATCAGAGAACATGTTGTCAATTAATCTTTCAATACGTGGTCTCAACGTGAACCTTAGTTTTATCTGGAAAGTTGGCAAACGTGAAACGTTGTTAATTTACTACGGTAAACAAATTAAATATTTAGTTTGTTGTTTACTTTTTGCATTGTTTCTATTAAGCCTGTTGTACTAAAGGGTGGTGGATATCTTATGCAGAATGTTTCTGTAAAGTTCAGACATACCTTTATTCAGGAAATGGTTTATCTTTTTATCCTTTACTGATACTTATGATTTATACTTTTTCATATTTACTTTTTCTAATTCTTCTTTTTCTACCACTACTTTTCTTCTTCTTCTACTTCTTGTTCTTTTTTACTTCTTCTTCTTCTTTTTTACTTCTTTTACTTTTTTCTTATAATTCTTCTTTATTTACATCTCTATTACATCTCTTCTTCTTTTTAGTTCTTCTTATTCTTCGTCTCCTTCTTCTTACTTTTTCTATTCTCTTCTATTCTTCTTCTTTCCTCTCTTAGGCCATATACACCGTAGCCTTAGAAAATGCTTGTCATCCTCTTCCGTTAACTGTCAATTGCTTATATATCTTTCAGTCTTCCCAGTTCTACCTCTCTAAGTTCAACCACTCGTCCCCGTTGTGGGAGGTGGACACACGAAGGGGAGGAATGCACGTCAAGGTGAAGTACAACAGTACCGTCTGTAGTACCGTCACGGTAGTTGCGAAGGCTTGGCAGGAACTTGAAAAGGGCGGCTATCGCGTTCTGGTGACTAATCATCTGCATGATTTACTCCGATAATTCCCGAAAAAAGACGAATACAAATGTTAAAATAAAAAACATTCCTGTAAACGTAGGTCCAGCTATCAGGCTTTCTGTTTACTTAGTAAATAAATTATATCTTCAGAAAAGTTTATGTGCGTGGTACTCAATCATGAAAAAACTAGTAAAAAATAATATTTATAAAAAAAAATTGAAGGTAAATTATATCTAGCTTGTTTGAATTCATATTGAATGGTATAGCTATAAAAACCATCGCAAAAAACAGTAAAACATCGTCAATTTGCGTGCAAAGCTGACAGCGGTAAGCAATATCATGGTAACAATATAGCTTTCGCAATTTCGGTCTAATTTCATTTGAAGTAGACACAAAATTTTGTTTAGTCTTAATGAAGTACGTGATTTACAAACAAGTCCGTTTCTAAAACGGCAACTGAAAAAAAACCTTGAGAAAACTACATTTTTAAAAATTAAGAAGATATGTTATAAAGATACAAAATTTCACGAATATGTAAAATTTGAATTATAAGAATTATCGATTCGGTAAACATTAAAAATTTACACATCTGTTGGTCATTTTGTACATTTTCAATTTAGCGCCAAATCTGACAAATTTATTTTAAAAACCTGAACC
Organism: Callitettix versicolor; assembly: GCA_022606455.1. NCBI lineage: Eukaryota > Metazoa > Arthropoda > Insecta > Hemiptera > Cercopidae > Callitettix > Callitettix versicolor. The sequence goes on from CM040184.1 coordinate 37,357,535, forward strand.
GATGTGAAAGTAATTATATTTCTATATTCGTTGTTGATATTTGAAATTGTTGAAATATTTTTTTCGTAAGTAACGAGTTTTGGTTCCTTAGAGTACATCTTCAGTAAATGAATGTACATTTTTTACACCACACCAGCCGCTTAGCTTAAGAAGCTATTTTGTTAATTTTTTTTATACTTTCATTTTGCATGACGGCGATGATAACCTTAACGGTTTTTCGCCGCAAAAAAAGCTTAAGAAGCTCATTCTTTACAACTGAAGGTAGCAGAGGGAGCAAAAGTAGGAACTCGGTGTCTCGGGAAATTCCAAAGATTTTTTTCAAAATAAATTCTTATAGTCACATTACCATTATATACATTTTTTTGTTGATTTTCTGAATACTGTATTTGTATCACGTGGTTTTAATGAATACAACAAGAAACCTAATGTAAATAATTTTATAATTTACTTATTATTAAGTTGTCTTCATTCATTTAAGTCATTTTTTATTTCCGGTTTCACATTCTGGAAATGCATTATCGCAGTAAATGGCTCCGTATTTACACTCTGTTTTTCATTGTTCATAACCTTTGATGGTAAATGTTCAGTAATACGCAGTTTTTATGTCGGAAATCAGTGATTGGTAATACTGTGGGTCGGTGTAGAGCCTATAAAATAACTCGCATAGGGCCCAGTAAACCTGTCAAAAGACCTGTTAACAGTGACAACTACTCGATTAAATACAACTTTCTTTACAATTTTTTAAATAGTTTTTAAAAAAATAATCGTATTAGAAAAAAAATTTAAGCAATAATTATTTCATCTAACATTTAAAAAAACCTGATTTCACCGTCATAATATGTCTATTAAAAAATATGTGTTTTTTACGATTATGAATTACCGAAATTTTTAAACGGTTGAAGAGATTCTGCTATCAACCTCATCCAAAGCTGTAACAAAAACGACTTTTTATTCACAATTTGAATAAAATCATACGAAAATTTGCAAACACTAAGGTGCTAGCATGCACGCGTACGCGCGCGCGCGCGCACACACACACACACACACACATTCACGCGCATATACAAAAATATAACAAGTTGAACGACCGTTCAAAAAGTAATCTAGAGTTCATTATCGGTTCTCATTAAAGGTGCTAGCGCAGGGTGGTTACTAGTCCACGAATCCGTTTCAGCAGCTCATTTCCCTATAGAAAACATTTAATAAAGGATCTTTTATTAAAATACTGTATCTTTTTAACGGTGAGGCGACAAATTAAAAAAGTCAAGTCAATTCACAACGCCAAACATCCTCCCTCTATTTAAAATCATGGTGCTTCTACATTATATATTACAGTAAAAGTGTAAAGTTTTTATCGGGAATAGTTACAATGTTATTAACACGGCGTCAGGAAATAAAGAATAATAGCACGGCATCGATTACTCTCTCGGAAGGTCGGACACCCGCTGTGCAAGTAGGGCGGTATATATTTGCGATATTTCTCCCGCCGAACATGTGACAAAAACAAGCCTTGCAAATAACACCTCCGCCAACATTACACCTGCTTGTTTCACAGCACAATGCATAATGCCAGCGCTTTCCTTATATATTATTTATAATGCACCATCAATTTGGCACAAGTTTAACATTTTTCCTTCGTTATCAGTGTGTACAGTGAAGTTTTGAGATCGTGAGAAAATTGACCTTGAAACTTGATTAGATCTATCAGTTTTCTGGTTCCATCTATAATATCATTTAGTGTGTGTGTGTGTGTGTGTGTGTGTGTGTGTGTGTGTGTGTGTGTGTGTGTGTGTGTGTGTGTGTGTGTGTGTGTGTGTGTGTGTGTGTGTGTGTGTGTGTGTGTGTGTGTGTGTGTGTGTGTGTGTGTGTGTGAGTGAGTGTATGTGTGTGCGCGTGCGTTTGTGATGCCAAAAAAGGTGGACAAATCTTTTATAGACTACCTCGGGTAGGGTACTGTTACTCCCCAGAGTATAAGACACAAGTTAATTCAAGATACCGCTACCCACTAAAAACCACCAAAATCATTCATATTCTGCAAACCACCACACGGAACCGTCATCCAGCATTACTTTCGGGGAAGTGGACTGGCTGTCCGCCTACCCGTCTACAGTGTTGGCTTTCCTTCCTTGATTTTCAACCCTCAACCTTTTCATGAGCACTGCGGCGAATCCTGCAATGACCCTTCAATTGGCCTCTGAAGTCATCGTTGTCGCAACAAGATTGTGCGGTGTAATGCTTCCTCTCAGATATGCTTGCAGGTTCATCCTGTCCTTGTCGAATCAATGGCAACGGAAAAATACATCTGCTTTCACTTTCCGCGTTGTCTTTCACTTTTGGAAGACTGAGTGGACAAGCCCAGTTAGAACCAGCGTAGACTTCCACCTCTCTATGCTCCCTGTTGCACCAATCCTGGATTTGTTTACAAATTGGTGTGTACAGAGTCTGTTTGCTGATTCGGCCCACCGTCGCTGCCAGGTATTCAGGCTCCGATATCACTACTCTTCAATTGCCACTGTATGACCATGCCGCTGTCCAGCCGCTCACTTACGTTGGTAGTCTCGCTCTTTCATTGCCATTAGTTCCATTAGGGGTCACCTACTACGCATGTAGTCTCCTAACAAACTGTTTGATAACCACTTAGCACAGCTCGCGACCGTCATAGCCTGGCTCCAAAATGCCGCTCCGTAAAGGAACACTGAACTCACTACCCCCGGCCAAGAGTCGGCGGCGTGCCTGTCTTTGGCCTCGTAGATTCGGCATGAGCGCGCGCGAGCGTGCGTGCGTGCGTGTATATATATATATATATATATATATATATATATATATATATATATATATATATATATATATATGTGTGTGTGTGTGTGTGTGTGTGTGTGCGCGCGTGTATATGTGTGTGTGTAATCACAAACTGTAAGCTAGCAAAATCGACTATGTTTCTAACAAATTTATCAAATACAGATCTGGTTGATCAGTATTACAGAACAAATTGTTTAAACCACGTTTAGGTCGAAACAATGTTAAAAAGCGGATTCTCTCAAAATCGAAAATAATGATTTAGATAAAATTTTGCTCTCAAGTATAGTCCACCCGTAATAAAATAATTGTGACACGCACCTATTCCGCTCTGATAAAAGCCAATCTCCTATTGATGTTACCTCATGGTTTTTTTTAAAACGCGGCCGTCAGGATTCATTTTCATATTTCAGATTTGGAAATTTAAAACTCTAATATATGTAGAGAACAATACTGATTACGACGGTGAAATCAGAATTTCGAAAAAAATACGGTAAACAATTATTTTTGGAAATTTTCTTCTATCATGTCAGCGAGACAGCTGCGTGCCGCGATTATTTACGAACACTAATAACGAACTGCAAAAACCGGACGTATTTTCGAACATCCTCAGGTCGTGATCAAATTATACATAATTATACATATTTGAATAAAATCAAAGTTAGCGGTTAACAGGGAAATTTATGTATATAAGATTGAATATTCAAATTCGTTTAGTTCTTCGGTGGCTAGAACTTTACATTCCCGGGTCCGGTGCATTGCTTATGCAGGATTTTATTAAGGAAAACGAGTTTCCTAGTGCAAAGAAATTGCCATCAAGACGTTTAAATACGAGCTGTGTCTGCAAGGTATTTCAACAATTTTTTTTTCTTTTCACTCGCTCTATGTCTGTAAATCCTTTCACCCGTATTGAACGTGTGCCGCATTTATTTAGTTTTCCCTACGCACAATACACAGCGTGTTTGTACAATACGGACAAAAACTTCATTAACTCTTAGTTTATAGGAGTAAAAAAAGTCAATAAAAATACCTTACAAAATGCTTAGTTTCCCAAATATCAATATTTTTTTTAATACAAATATATGAGAGGGTGTTCGGGGTCATCCATAGAAATGATTTCTAACTAATACTGTGACAGCGACATATTTGAAATTGTAACTACTAGATAAGCAGTACTAAGTTGTAATATTGAATAAATAAATAAACACACACACACACACACACACACACACACACACACACACACACACACACACACACATTTTTTAACTCTCAAAAAATGACATATAGATTAGGATTGATACTCATTTCAAGGTTTCGGGCCTAGGACGTACCTAGGAAGTCAGTTCCAACTGACATTCGTTAAAAAAACATCCCCCCGGCAGTTTGCACCGTATTTTTCCGACGTACCTTTTAATTAAACGCCAAAGTTCCCGCAGTCCTGAGCCAGAAGCAGGTTGGCAGCCATAAAAACGCATACGCTTACGGGTTCGCAGTTTATTTGAATGTTTTATCTATTGCCCTTGAATTAAAGAGAAATCAATAGGCAAGCAAAGTGGAAAGCGTCGGTTATTAAATATTTGCCCTTCTCTTCCCCACCCGCGAACCGAATCGAGTCGCTTTTTAATATTAACTACCGTACAGACACAGGTCGATAAACGGTGTGTTTTCTCTTCCAGAGCACAGATTGATGAACAACTCGATTCATCTACGCTCTATCCGATCTCTGTCGACGTCAGAGTTGTAACTTTATTTGTAATTCTGCACGAATTAACATTAAAAACTATTTTATCGATAACTGATAGTCCAAAGTACACTAGACCTCGCAGTATATACCTAATTCAGCGCTCGTAACCTGTCCCCTCAATAACAGGTAATATTTACGAAACATATTACTGGACCGACTATAATGGAAATGTTATAAACTTTTTCCACAAAGCGGTCAAAGTCAGATATTGCCGTTCAGTCAGTATTACAGGATATAACCAGCAACTACACTCTAACGTTGAATCAAAGCCCGCTATCTTGAAACGGAATTGAATGAGAAAAATCTTATACACAAGTCATACTTGAAGACTTTATACAAAATAACTTCGTACCAAATTTCAAAATAATCGGCAAATGCGTGTTATTAAAACTGCGTACACTTTTCATCGTTAAAACAGAGTCCGCCATCTTAAAACGGAAGTAAATGGGGAAAATAATACATGTTTTTGTAACATTTTGGTCTTTCATAAATTATCATAAATAATACGGGCTGTATACTCGTACAAGGTACCTTTGTACAAAATTTCAAAACACTCGGTCAACGCGATTGGTCAAAACAGAGTACACTCGTCATCGTTAAATCCGAAGCCGCCATCTTAAAACTGAAGTAAATGTGGGAAAATCTTACACATAGATTGTTTGGGCTTTATACAAGGTAACGTTTACCAAAATTCAAACAATCGATCAACGCGGGTTATCTTGAAATAGAAGTAAATGGGGGGGGGGAATGTTACACATACGTTGTTCGGGCTTTATACAAGGTACATCAATTCAAAATTTCAAAACAATCGTAACAAACAAACAAAATGTCGGACGGTCGAATTGAAACTAAAACCTCGTTTCCTCTCCGCCAATCAATTTCTGTTTTTGATTTGTATTATCTTCATTTATTTACTAATAACGAAAATATGTATAAACATAAATATGAACACCCGAAAATTAAACAGCTGTATGTGATGCATTCTACAAAAAACCTAATGTACTCGTAGTTAATGAACGTAGGTTGAAGTAACCAACTGATCAAATAAAATCACCTCCGTCTCCATACGATTAGCACGGAAACTCTGAAAACCGATGAGGTGAAGCCCTAAAGGAAGAATGGTAACCAACATACCAGAAGACCTATGCGGGCAAAAATCTGTCGGGTAGAACGGCCTGGTTGATTTGAATTAAATTTCGTAATTTTTTAAAATATATACTTCATAAGCGTTAAAATTATAGAAAAATAACAGTGATGATGTGCTTAAAAGTAAAATATAGGCATTATAAACTACGTTTAGGTAACCACAAGACGCGTTACGTTCCTAACCGACTGTAATAATTTCACAGTTGATAAAGAAAATATATGTTTGCGAAAATGCATTATTAGGCTATAAGGTGACTAATGTATTTTCCCAAATAATAACACCCGATATAATGATTTTCTGTGCACATGTTGAATACTCTCAAAATTTAACATTATCGTGAACGTATTTCGTAGCATGAAAGCTCAGGTGGGTGGAAAGTTCAAAGTGACACTTCAGGGTGACATATAGGGCGTAAGGGCATTGACGAATGGAAAGAATTGGGGAGGTTTTGCTAGTAGAGTAAACGGGAGACAATTTAAGGCGATTGCCTCACGACGGAAGTCTGGTCACTTTATATACAATGTATTACAGTGTTTCAAAACCATCTCCGTCTATGGAAGAAATAGACAATCGCAACACACAACTGTCTCGCTGATAGTTTACAATATACTTCTGTCTCACTCTTTTTTTTAAAGATTCACTATTACTATCTGCGTAATTTGCATTACACATTTTTAGATTTCATTTAAAATACGAATATGTAGGCCTACCTGTCCTCCGATTTTCAGAAAAAGTGCAAGGTAAAAAGTTACGAATTTTCTAAGATTTGAATTTTGAATTATGCATCTCCAAACATTACCAAAGTTATCGACAGTTTTTTCTGAATAATTCTAATCCAACTTTTTATTTATACACGTTTTGTTTAGTGACAGATATAAGTGAACCACTCATATACGCTAAAATGTCAACGATATCCTTCCATTCGTTTAATGAAAAACGATGTGCATATACATTTTTCTGTATACAAAAACTTGGTACAAAAATCTATTCTGTTAATAGCTTATACAAGTTAGTGTTTTAGCAAAATCGTTCCAACCATTTAAAACAGGCATTGAATATAAACTAGTATGATAATCCTTATAAGAGATATGTGACTGCTCGTTGCTGATGACACCTGGCGGCTAAGTGTTAAACAACAGCTAAATAGACAATAGTACTGTATATTTTCTCGAACGTCTCCACACCCTGTCCTTGCAGCATTCGTAGCGGCAGATAGTCCAATTACTTTGACTTTAGCCGGTAATATCGAGTACACACTTTATAATGATGCATGTACTTCTATTATGTTTATATTCAATGCGGAGTCCATCCAAATCTTTAAAAAAACCCAAAATAACTATTTTATTATCATTTTTTTAGAATCCGATTTACCGCCGTAAATTCCATTGAAAATTCAAAATCTCGTTATATGTGCAGATTTTAACGCTGATTAACGAATACAAAATTAGAGTTTTCGAATAACTGGAAGATAAAACAATTTACATTTGATTTACAGATTACAAAATAAATTCCATTTTGAAACTACTCAATGGATTCCATCACGTCAGTAATAGGGTCACGTGCTTAGGTTATGATTTAAATTAAGCTTCTTACCGATCGCGTATACACATTTAATTTGGAGTGCTTTATGTACTTAATTTAAATACTATAAACCCTTAATGACAACTTAGTAAGTAATAGTATTAAGTTATGAAAAGTGGTATTGCTGTAATTCTCGATATCATAAAGTAAAATGGACTAACCGGAAGTTGCGCCATTAAGATGTGAAAATAAATCACATGAGATCAATATCCTGTGGCCTAAGGGCGGTAGAGAGCTTCGTGTCGCTCATTTATCTGTTGTTAAGAAAGGTAAGGCACGCAATCTTGAACTGATTGTTGAAATATTATGGGGAATTCTATTTAATGAACTGTTCTTAATAAAATATATCTTTGATGCACTTTGGCGGAGTATTATCTATAAATAATAAAATAAATATGAATAATTAGGGCGAAAACCTTTACAGAAACTATCTCACAATTATTTCCTCGGAAAATCCCGTTAAGGAAAAATGTCGGACTAATTTTGCAAAATCGTTTCATTAGAATTACTTCAAATTCTGATCACAGTACACCAAGAATCATAACTTAAGTCTAACAAATTTGAAATAAAAGAAAATATCAGTGACAGAGTAAGTTGAAAAAAGAACTTCTCAGCGGCCAGGGTTTAGCTTTCTTCAAATTCGTTAATTGGCCTAAAATAAATGATTAATTAATCATCAATTTTGAGCAAAATCTGATGAACCTACTTTTTTCGATTCAATTTAATAGCTCCTGAATCGCAATTATTAGGCCTATAACGACCCACACAACCTGGTAAGACATTCAACACTGGTAACTTTTTGAGTCGGTAGATATTTCTGTAAGTTGGCACTCTCACATTCGCACCATTTAATTCAAAATTGGTACACAAATCGATTTTAATAATAACTTGGACAAATCTGCTACACAGCAAAATCCGTTTAGCAGTTTCAAAATGGCGACCATTTTCGAATCTTTTTAAAAAAATAGCTAACAATATTTCGAAAATCTGATATTACTTTTGTAATTACCGTCAAAATCGGAGTAAATTAACATTTTTAATTTTAAAAATCCATTTTGTAGTTAGTGTCTTTGTTCGCTTTCGTATTTTCGATTTAATTTTATATTTTTAAATTCTAATTTACTCACATTTTAATGTAAAAATTTAACCAGGTTTTTAAGTGATTTTGACAAAATAAATTACTTCCAATTACTTCCGCAAGATAGCGGCATGTCAAGATTATTTTGGAAATTAAGTTGATTTTCCAGTTTCTGTGTCAGTAGCTTTCAACCCGGATTCAGAAGAGTAGTTAAACGTCACAAAGTTTGTGTACGATTTTTGTATTAATTTTTAATAATGGTTCCCACACATTGGGAACAAGTTTTATTCCGGATTGCTGTTAGTGTTTTCGTTACAGGAGACAAGGGTTGAAAGACAGTGCGTGTAAAAGCCGATGTGAAGTACGAGGGATGTTCAACCCTTCGGATACGCCAGGAAGTCCAGCTGAAGCTGAACCCTACCCTTGGCCGGTCTCCAACAGTTTGTCATTGCATAAGTTAACGCAGTGAGGCCCGGATGGTTAATTGCTGACTAACAGAAACCCAAACTTTCATTTAACAAGCACAACAGTTTCCCTGCGTTATCTCGTCGTACAACCTGAATATTGTAACGCTAAGCAGGCTGAAAAACTGGTCTTCGAAACAATATAGTGTTTTAAGCTTCTTACGTAGAATCGTCAACATTTTTACACCTAAATTCGTAAGTAGAATTATGCGTAGACGCAAAGGATAGTATCTGATAAGTGTAATTTGTCCTAATAATGACACTATATAGCAAAATTTATTATAAAATTACTGTACGCATGATTTAGTAAGATTCCACTACAGGGTGTTTGAAAAAGAACTCCCTAGTTTTAATGTAGAATCTGTAATGTGACAACTGTCCCAAGTTTTACTTATGTAAATGTGAGAATTCTCCTTCAGTTGGCAGGCCTGCGTAACCTTGAGAATAACGGCGACAGCGCTCAGTTCAGGCGTTCAGTGCAGTGCAATGGCTACTCAGCAACAAAAATTGTGTATTTTTTTAAAAATTGTATAAATTTTATAATTTTTTAAACTTTAATGTAATAAAATCGTCAAAAATAAGGTCGTGTCTTTTTTGAAACACCCGTTATAAAGTCAAGTTCTAACTAGCTAATCATTGCAATACGTATCGAAAGTACTACCTGTAGAAAATATTGTTTCGTTTACACTTCGAATAAACAAATCGTTTGTAAAAGCACGTAGGCAATAAAACATTAAAATTACTTTGGAAATTTAATAAAACCTATTTTAGTGAAATGTTTACGCGAAAAAAACTTTCTCAAACGCTGGAAACCTGAACACGAAACCCGCAAAACTTTTGAAAGTGCTTTTTGACAGATTAAAATTTGTTTCGTTCAGACGCGGCAAAGTAAAATAAAGACAAGTATTGCGCAAACTTTCTCAGATTAAATTTAATTATTTAAGTGGCTGAAAAAAGTCCAAGCACTTTTTTTTAAATTACGTTTGTTCACTATCTATAAAAAAACAATATTAATAATTCCAAGTTAGTAAACCAAATTTTAAATTTAAAAAATTGGCAGTGGGGGGAATTGGTTGACAGAAGTGAAAATTTAAAAAACTGAGGTAAACCCGTGTTCATTGCTGGTTAGTATTGTTCTAAATGTATTACTGATTTTATTGCTAAATTAAATTACGCATATCAGACGCTTACCTGTAAAAAAAAAAATATTAAACATTAGTCTCGTACAATATATCCAACTATTAATGCTCTAATAATTGAGTTGGCTGTCGGGCATGTATTACAACGGCGTTCAATAATAATTAAAATGTGCATTTATGAACTTATTTATGTGCGATATACATTTAACTGTAAATACTCCAAACAATTTTGGCTAGATGGGTCATATGTGCAAGAAAATAGCATTAATTTTAAATTAAATATTAATATTATTTAATATATATTAAACATTATTAATATTAAATATTATTTGTTTTAAATAAACAAATATTAAATGTAAACAAATGCATGTCAGTAACTGGTTTTGAGCTTACGACTCTTTGTTTTAAAAACAGAGATCATAGCACTGAGCTAAGAACATAACCGAGAACAAACAGCGCAGAGGTAGAACAATAATTCTGCGTTTACGGGAAGCGTGACGTGTTATTGGAGCTATCGCGAAATTCAATTTTTTCCACATAAATATGGGCTAGACTGGCCATAAATATGGGGAATGATAGTGCCCCAGGTAAGTAGCTAGTGTAAGTGGCAAGTGTAAATAGAAACAGACAGTGGCAAGTGTAAGTAGCAAGTGCAAGTTGCAATGGTAAGTGGCAAGAGAAAGTATCGAAAATAAGTAGCAAGTGTAAGTTTCAATATCAAGTGGCAAGTGTAAGTTGCAAGGGTAAGTGTCAAGAGAAAGTGACAAGTGTAAGTTAGCATGAGAAAGTGGCAGTGTAAGTACTAAAACTAAAAAAGTGTGTTTAGCACTCTCGCGTTTGTAATTTTCATTCGATTCAAACTTGGCACAGTAATATCTTAGGAGTTCGTTAAGCACGAAACCAATTCAATAGTACCAAAATGGCGTCCATTTCAAATGTTTAGAATTTATAAATTTTCCCTAAATTATTTTGAAAACACATCGTTAAAAAAACAAACGATAATGCACACAGTTATGCAAATCCACCTGCGTGTACGGGGGAGTGGGGGTGGAGGGGCAAAGAGCGCCCGAATATTTCACATTTATTCACTTTGCATAGTTTCCAGTTTGACAGACAACACAAATGTTGCGACAAAAATCCCCCCCCCAATTAAAGCCACACGATGCGCACAACTCTGACGCGGTTACATATTAAACAGCGTAATAACACGTTCTGTTTACACGTCGCGGATTTTAAAGCGTATTTTGTAATTTGAAAGTCATTAAAACAACGGCAGCAGATTTGATATACCAGTTTTAAGCAAGGAGTGGCTTACAATTTTAAATGCATTTGCAAAATTTTCTGACATAAAAATCCTGTCGCAGTTACAGTATACACTAGACATGAGTTAGTATGTTATGCAACAGAAAAAAAATAAAATTTAGAGTTCAAGCGTTTCGTATCAAGTCATTCATTTTTCAGGGAATTTAATTGAAAAAAAATATAAGAGCTATCATCAAGATAATACCCAGTAAATTAAAAAAATGAGGACATCTAGTGTGTGTGTGTTTGTGTGCGCGCGCGCGCGGGCGAACTTTTTTTTAATTTAAACTTGTTACAAAAATTGATATCGTTGATAGCTTGGGTACGTTCCGTCACCCAGAAAATATGTTAACCAAATTTAAAATCGCGGCCATTTCAAATATTTGTAAAAAATCGTTAGTTTTCTGCTACATTTTTTTAAATCACAGTCCCTTTGATCAGCGTTAAAAATCATAGCGTATCAGCAGATTTTCAAAATGCATTTAATTAAGAAAATGGTTTCGACAACGGTTGGTGTATTTTCATATTTTCAATGTAATCTAAATACGTAAATCAGCTAAACGCAGCAATTATAGTACGACCTCGTTTTCAGGTCCCTTGGATCCAAAAAATGGTGTTTATTTGGATGTCTATCCCGTACTACAGGCCAAGTTATTGCGTTATAAATTTATAATAATTATACCTGCGTAAGTCAAAAATTTAAAGTATTTTTCACCAAAAGTCTGTTTTACATAGGGCAAAATGAACATGAACTGATCTCAATACGCGTAAAATTTAAAAAAGCTCTAAATGTTTCTTTCAAAGTTTGACACACCCTGTATAGGCCATTTGGAATTGCAATTTTTAGGTCCGTCCTGTAAACATTTCCGATACAATGCTCTCCAAAGCTTTTTAACCGTCCTCCTATGCTAATTAGAAGCCGAGAAAAACGTACGATCCAGACCTTTCGATTCGTCCTGTACGAGACGTGGCAATTAAATAACCTGACAGGTGTTACAAAATATTTTATTGATCATCGCTAATTACACTACAAACTTTATCACCTTTAATGTACTCTCCTTCAACGCATAACAATTTTCCATTGCTCATAGCGCTGAAAGTCTGCTTCTGTCAGCTTCTTGAAAACCTCCGTCGCTTTTGCTTTCACCGTTTCCACACTGTGAAATTTCGTCCCCTTAAACCCCCGATTTTACCTTAAGAAATAAAAAAATCACAGTTGGGCTAGTACGGTGGGTGGTCCAACACGGAAAGAACGCATTTCGCAAAGAACGCTTTCACATACAACGTGAAATTGGCAGGCGTATTTTCTTGGTAAAGCCTCCAGAAATTACTCTTTCAAAAATCGGGTCTTTCTTCTTCTTACTTGTTCACAAAGGGCTGTCACAACTACCAAGTAAAAATGTTCATTGACCGTCTATCTTTTAGGGACACAGTGAACGTAGAAAATTGTTCTCTTGTCAAAGAAAAAAAAACAATCATCATGGCCTTGAACTTTAATTTACTCATTTTCGTGGTAGTGATGGGGCTCTTCCAATGCATCAATAAGCATTTTGTTTCATGATCAAAGGTAAAAAACTACGATTCATCACAAGTAATCACTGTGACTATTAGTACTGGATCGTTATTAATGTTGTTTAAAAGGTCATCACAAATATTAATTTTCGATTCCTTTTGCTCAGGAGTGAGAAGTTTTAACACAAATTTTGCGCAAACTTCTGCATGTTCAGTGATTCACGCAGAATCTGACGTACAACGAATTAATTCGTATAACAGTCTAATATGTTGCACTGCTACTACAGTAGGTCCAATCATATCCTCTCGCAAACACAAGACAGTATGTATACAGACTGTATAACACGTTTCCAATTAACCGGTTAAATCCCAGAGCTGTTAGCTGCAATTCAAAGGGACTTGTTAGCCGTTAGGCGAGAGATCCAACTGGGTCACTACTGTTTCCTCTACCTAATAACCAGAATCTCGTGATTACATCAAGACTGGACGTGATTGGATAGATAATTTAAATAAATTCACTTTTTATCGATCAAAAAAGTTGTCATTTATATTAAGAACGGAACGATTTAGGAAACGTATCGATAATACGTATAACCACGCGCGCAGCCGTATCGATGACTGGAAACGGACTTCCCAGAGCAGTTGATTTTTCTTACGTTCTTTTTGAAAATATGATTTCACAATCATAATCAGTACTAAAATCGGCACTGAAATTATGAAAATGAGCCATTACCGCCTTCAAATTAAATTTAATTTCAACGGATTTTAAAAATATATGCTGATTAATGCGATTTTCGATGCTGATTACGTAGGTGAAACGAGGTCTTCAAAATATCTGGTACAAAAAACTTATGAACTTGTGAAGATTTTGAAGGTGTTAAACGAATTTTGCTGGTTAACGTACTTGTCCCAAGCTATTACTAAAATCCATTTTGAATCAAATCGGACTAAAATTGCGAGTGTGTGTGTGTGTGTGTGTGTGTGCCGGTTCTGAATGTTACTATAATGACCTCTAATTTCTAATAGAAATCCGTAAGTAAGTACAACTCATGTGTCGTTACATTCCAAAATGTAACGATGTTGCACGTAGTGTTTGGCCAAACCAAATTTTATTGCGTGCATTTTAATCGTGTAATTGTATTTAGTGTTTGTGACGTGTGTTTTCAATGTTTTGTTTAACTTTGTGACGACCTCGACAGAGGGATTTGTCATTTTGTATTAAGGCCTTAAGATGAAACAGTAAAGGCGGTAGCCTTTACGAGATGAGTAAAAAACACCACTAGACGGAAGAATATAAGTCATAATACTAATTATTTAAATATGTGGTCCGGTGGCTACGTTGGCTAGGCTAGATTTTCCATTTAACGTCATCGGAACAGCTGATCAAATTTACCCGCAAAACTTGCAATTACCGTTTTAAGTCCATTTCTCGCGGATCACTCTAAGAGAAAAGTTACACCGATTTCGTGCCAATAACTCCACCCAGCACCACCGCGGTTGTTCCTAACAGATTTAAACCGACTTTTGCAAAACGCAAAACAAAGACCCAAGTTCACAATATTCCAATTTCAACCAAAAACAGGCGTCACAAGACCGGACTGTAACCACTCTCACTGAAAACTTTATCTGCCGGATATAAACCTTACTGTTAAAACTTTATGCGCTGCACTAATTATGAACTCAGCGGTGCATTAACTGCTACTATAAACTTAGCGACTTCATTATATTTGAAACATTCATTTTGCACTGACTCATAGTTTAGCGGAACTCCCGTTTAACTAGGTTATAAAGGACTACAAAAAGAAAGACAACGTGTTTACTTTCTTAACCTACCTACGTTCTTATCACATTGGTATAGAGTCGTTTTAGGGCTGTTTCGGTCACAAAGAGATGAAAAAATCAGTTCTGTTTAGTTTGAGTTCCCATCCGATTTATTGCAGCGGTGTTGCCGATTGGTGCACGCTGTAATCTCCCTCTAGTACTAACTCCCACTGTTTTAGAGTAAACAATGTGGCAACACTGCTCTGTATCGCTACTACAGTGACGCATTCTACCGCTGGAAGCGCAAAGCTTCATCAATGTCATTAATATCTGTTTACACAGGACGTAAGCACTCTGTGTACATTCGTTTTTCTGTGTTTTAGCGCGATTGTGGTATCCATATTTCTTAATACATAAACGTTACTTAAATATAAAAATCCCGTAACCTAAACCCCATCCCCTGAAAAGTCGGAAACTCAAAGACTGTACCGCCAAGGGGCGAAACAAAAAATGATGCGAAAACATTACACAAATTTTCGTACATTCACTTAGTTTCGCAACGTATCCTGTCTAAAAGTTTCCAAATATCAACCTACATTTTAAAACCCACTGTCAAAATTGGTTAGTACTTGGCTACAATTATGGTGATTATAGTAATTACTGCACTATTGTGATTGTATTGTAATTATTGTGAAGGACGACAGAATAGACGGATAATAGAAACAGACCACACCCGTACTTTCAGCGATGGATAAAAATAACACATTATCTGTTTGCGGTACGGATTGTTTTATTATTATTATTATTATTATTATGGAAAATGTAGTAAAGCCCTTAATTTTTTTTATTTTACTCTATGTATTATACAAATTTTACATACGTAAGTCTTTAATGCAGTAAATTATTCGTACTTAACCTTTTAACAAGTATATACTTACGCGCGAGTACTAATGTAATTGTTACGTGATCGACTTACACGCTGAATGGTATTATCGTAAATTGCGTGAGAGTTTATCTTCCAATAGAAACATTCACACAATCTTTCAGAATTTGTTCACTATTCGAAGTGTTTCCATCTCATTCCACTAGATGGCAGGATTGTTTACTTTAATTATCATTATCAATGTGTTAAAGTAGCAATTAGTGTCAGCTGTTGTCGCCTATGCTATAAATAAGTCCTGACCAGTTACAGTGTTGTTTATAAGTTTAATTTTATTATATATTACAATTTTTTTACAAAGGAAATCTGTTTAAAATAGTCAGAGAACAGATTTAACTTGACGGGTAATCTAGACTCTACTATATTTCTTTTAATAGATATTAACTTTCAAGATAAAATATTTAACAACTCCGCAAAAACACCGGACCCAACCACCATGATCTTAAAGTTCATTTTTCCATTACTGGAAATTCGCTAATTAATAACTTCTAAAACAAACTTCAAGTGGTTATTAAAACGTTGCAGATATTGACTGTAATTTTTCTAGCATTAAATGTAATTCCGTTGTTTTTATTTGCGGGTTCGTTAGTTATTTATAAAACTATTTCAACATTTCCTTTAAACCCAAAGTAGAGTTGCCTATTTTATTCAACACCTAATAGAGTAGGAGACAACAACTTACATGAATACAAACTTTAAAGTGGATCACAGTAGTATGTCGTTTACTCACCTGCAAAAAAACAATAAAAATAACATTAGAATACTTTAAAAGAAAACATAGTAGCAGTCTAACATTACAGTAATCTAAAGACACCAAAATAAGAAAAGGATAATAACATACTAACAGAGTTTTTTTATATTAATCGTTTTTAATTTCATTCAAATCCGTTTTTTATGTTATAAAGTATTTAAAAAAAACTTTGTTGTACGTCTAAAATTGATGTTGAGATTTTTTGGGGTTTTCAGTTTTCAACTGTTCCCGCATTATTCACTAAACGGAAAATTTATAGTTAACAACTTTCACGCTATAATACATTCATACAAAAACCGATTTAGTTAAGTTTTTAAGGTATTTTGTTAGGTTTCTATTGTTTTTGTTATAAACTGCACGCATTCAATTAATTGACAATACTACTTTCATACAAAACCGTATTAGTTAAATTGTTAAGTAATTTAAAAAAAAGACTTATTATATTTGTATGATTACTTACATGCATTTAATTAATCGTTTTTGCGACGAAAACAACTTCCCCACTTAGTACAACGTACCATGGGACCAAATAGGCAAGGAACGTGTCACTTTGGTATGCATATTTCTGGGTCAAGCTATCGGAGACAAAAGTGTCCGGGATTAATTTTCTGGGACATATTATCTTAAAATCCGTATTTTATAAACCTCAATAAATGACGTAAGTTTATTAGCCCTTACAGGCTCATATAGCTGTGTACGAATAGATTTACTTTTTAATAGTTTTGCTAAATTTGAAATTATAATTTACAAGTACGGACGTAGTATTTTAGCGTGGAATACGAACACAAAAAAGGAAACCCATTTGTCATAAAATGGGAGGAAATAGTAATTCGATATGGACATAGTAAATTGTCTTAAATAAAAAAAAGACTTTACCCTGATGTAACACGATTAAATTAGATTAGATTACATTTAAACTAGAGGAAGGGATAATACAACCCCGGGCACTGCGATCAACAGACCTATTGTGCAACTAAACCTCTTGAATACTAGTTTAGCAGACTAATGCCCCTAGTAAGTTCCAACAGTTCACTGATTAGCTCATTCTGCTGAAGATCCCTAAGGTCCTGGATACCAAAAAACCCCTATCCTCCTACCAGCAAGAGCTTTACAATCAAATATTATGTGTCCCTACAGTCTCCTCCTCTTTCTTGCACAACCTACATACGATTTCACCATGGTACATACCTATTCTGTTCATGTGCACCCTCAGACCACAGTGCCTAGTAATAAGCTCCATAATTTTCCAAAGCTGTGCTCTGCCCAAAACATCTGCTGCCCCTTAAGCCCTCCATATGGAACCACGCTTAAGAGGCGCTTATTATGGGAATGCTCATGAAGGTAATCTCATCTTGTCTGGTGTTGCTTATAATCCACTTATTAGCAGACCCGGCCAACCACAGAGAGAACCCTAAAGCCGGCTCAGGTCTGATGAACTCAGATGCAGATCCCAGTTCAGCCAGTCGGTCTACCTCCTCATTACATTTACATCCAAAATGTTGGATTCCGCTATTATGTAAAAGTAATGTTCATGATTGTAAATCTACTAAAAATCTGAAAAAAACTAGTCACACACAGAGGCATAAGGCTATAGATGCCAACAAACCCACATCACTTAAAGAGGTTTATAAAATAAAAACAATTTTAATCCACTACAGAGCCTCAATATTCAAATAAAACAAGTAATTTACAACAATATTTTATGCCAGTTAGACAAATGAGGACGAGGTATCGGCGTTAACGGAAAGGGTAAGTTTATAGGACGTTCTGAACCCACGACCTTGAAGTACGCAGTTCAGAGACGTAGTAAACTAACCGTTGTCTTAGCCACATCGATCACCCACGACGATTTTGACAAAACTTATATAATTTGTCAATATAATAAACTGAAAAAGTTAGAACTGAAATTGAGTAATAAGCTTTCCATAGTATTAAAACTGCGTCTTTATTTTATAAACCCCAATATGTGTGAGTTACACATAGCTAATGTTCCACTCTTTTTTGAAAACATTCTAAAATTTTGTAATTAAATTGTTCTGATAACTGCACTCACGCCACGTTAATTAAAAGTATTTCCCCGGTGTTGAGAACAAAGGAAGCCCTGCCTTAAGACAAAGAAAAGGTTGATAGGCTGCAGTTCTACAGCTAAACCTTTTCTAAACAAATTCTCCGTTCCCTTTACCCAAACTGCATCTGACAACTGTCAACACGCCAGCTTCTGTCACAACTTATAGTGCATGCAGTGTATACATAAAACATCTGTCGATAACACTATTCCATTGTATTGTGCGTCCCGATGGCATTTGGATGCATAATATCAAAATACAGAACGGCTTTATAGAACCTCTCGACTAAAGAGTTATTCGAAATATAAAATTCATACACGGAAAATAAATTTAATAAAACCACCGTATTTATTAAACAACTTAAATAAATAAATAAATTTTAAAATAAATAAATAAAAGCTTAAAAACAGGAAAATCGAGGAAATAATTATTCAAAATATGTGATGAAATGATTTTGAAAATTAAACTAATTCGATAGCTCTCCCAAACCTGCGACTTTTGGTGAACTATATAACTACAGTTAAAAAAATTAAATTAAATATGTCCTCGAGGTATCAGTAATTCGCAATCGATATATAGACGCACGCGCGCGCGCACACACACGAGCACGCGCACAAAACATACACGCAAACGCGCGCACACACGCACAAAACACACACACATACACCCAAGCACGCACGCTCGCATGCGCACAAAACAAATACGCGGGAGCGCGCGCGCGCACACACACCAAAACGAATAGATGTAATGAAAACCACAGACCGATTTTTTCACGATCACCAAAATTTATTTTGGTTTGATTCATAAAACCAAACTTAAAAACAGTTTGATTCATAAAAACCAGAAAAAAACTAAAAACAAAAATATAACTCGTTCATTTTAAATGGATTTTATGCAACAATCTTTGCAACTTTCTCTAAACATTTTGTAAATTTATTTATAGTGATAATCTATACAGGGTAATCCTTAAAATCGCCATTATTGTTTGAACAAAAAAATATTATATAACGCCAGAACGGTTCCACCAATAAAATTCGAACTTCGTAAGCTTTTTACCTGGTAAAGACTGACTTTTAAAAATTTTTAAACAGAACAAATCACTTAAGGTAAATTAGTGATAAATGTAAAGATTTACAGCTTTTTTAATTGAATCGAACAGGTGTGGCGTGCCCTGACGGACTAATATGTCCAGAGATATAAGGAGACTCGGAGGTCGATGTGCGTAAAGCTGTGTGTCAGTCAGCTGCGTCTTAAAGCTTCGCATCTTAGGATCCTTAGTTCCCTAGCCGCAGTTACCCCCGTTGCTTTTCCCTTACCGTTAACGCTGATCCATCGTCCTCATTAGTCTAACTGGCATACAGCATTGACGTTAAGAAAAAACCCAGATATAAAAACACTTTATTAAAAAAAAGGCGATTACTGGGAAACGAAGCGTTTACGTACAAATATTGAAATGAACTTTTTCATATGTTTAGGTTAAGAGTCACATTAATTGCCTAATAGTTTTGAATTTTGAATCGACCTGTACATTAATATATATATATATATATATATATATATATATATATATATATATATATATATATATATTCTCTGGGTTGGAAGGTCCCAGAGAATGAAATCCCAAAGAGAGCAGGGGTAAAATGGACGGAGGAGCGGAAGAGGATCCATGGGGACAGGATGAGGGAGGTGTGGAGGATTAGAAGGAACAAGACATGAGTCGGAGTGCTTAGCGTGATCCAACAGGGTCTATGCGCAGATAATAATAATATATTATTATCTGCGTATAGACCCTGTTTTGATCACGCAAAGCACTCCGACTCATAAAAAAAGGACTTGCATAAAAAAAAAAAAAAAAAAAAAAAAAAAAAAATATATATATATATATATATATATATATAACCTAAATCAAATCAGCCCGTGCTTCCTATCCAACTGATTTGCTTAATTGTTGTTTTTTTTTTAATGTTAGGCATTTATGCCCCGATATGTCAACAAGCAGTTTATCCCTTAGGGCTTAACGCCTTAGCTTTCAAATTCCCGTTTTAATCTTATGGAGAAGATTTTATTTGATCACGTGATTACTTAACATTAGTTCACTAACCGCGATAGTTCATTAGGTTCACCACAAAATGTAGCACTACTGTTTTATTCCGTTGTTTACATTTATGTTTACGCGGCTTTCTGCATGAGGGCGGAGACTCTCGTTTAATATTGAAACATTTGTTTACACTGAAAGTAGAAAGTAAACGTTTTGTCGTGTTTACTGATAATATTGTTATCAGACGAAACAGCCATTGTGCATTAATCACAATAATACTGTAAGTAAACGTAATTACAGTCAGGCGTACCGCGTGACTGTTCAAAGCATTCCAGAAGCCGAACGTGTTCCATAATTGCTAATAAGGGAGACAGTGCGATCTCTAATCAATGATTTAGATAATAAAACACATAATCAATGCATATTGAGTAAACTTATAGGAACAACGTCATGGAAACACTCAATTTAATTTAAATTTAATCAAAGGAGGGTGAATAAGACGCAGCAAGACAATGAATGACTGATCAACTATTTACAGCTTGTGTTTAAAAAGAATCAAAGTGAAAATATTTTATTCGCTATTACCATATTTACCAACTCTTAAAAATCGACATAAGTAAAATATATATATATATATATATATATATATATATATATATATTATTGTGACATGATGACAGAATAGTCTTTCCTCAAGTGGAAGATTTTGAGGTGGAAAAAGGGCTTGCGTTTTTCCAACAAGATGGCGCTCCAACTCATTAGGCTATGGTAACCGTGTGTGCGCGGCTCTTGACACTCACTTCCCACGATCTCTTGGCCGCCACGAAGCCCCACTTGACTTTCTCTTTTGGGGACATAAAAAATATGAAAAGGTCCGTGACAGCAACCATTTACGGGAAAGAATCATCGCGGCGGTTGAGACAGTTACACCTGCTATGTTGGTGAATACCTGGCGAGAAGTGGAATATCGTCTCGACGTGTGTAGGGCAACAAATGGATCCCACGTTGAAGTTTACTGGCATTCAAAAAACTTGACGGTATTCTCTTTCATTGTATGTACTCGTTAATGTAATTTTTCACCATTAAATTTAAACACAAAACTAGAAAGTTTTTTTTCAAACACCCTGTACTTCTTCACATATTTATAAACCTAATATTTTACAAACAATGTAATAACTAATAGACCTAAGTATCCTACATTACAAAATCACTTAATGTAGCCTAAGTGAACTAATATTTTCACCAGTAGAATCTACAACCAAATTTGGGATACTCATTAAACAAGTCAAAATAACACAACTGGATTTAGAAAAAACAACTACTTGATACAATTTTAAATTAGTACCACTGCTTCCATTACAAGCCACTGAAAATGATTCTATCTGCAAATGTATAACAACAGCCTATTTGAAAATTTGTTCTTAGCTATTTCATTAATAACTGCTATTGTTTTATAGTCCTAGTAGAACCATAACGTCACATGCTTATATCTTTTTTGGGAATATGATTTTACAAAAAAAGTAGCCCAGCGTGATCAGTAGCTTTAACAGGAACACAACACTAAATTAGAAATTAAGTACATAACAATTCGTCTCACATAATGTTCGCCTTTACTCCGTTAAAAAAAAGTCAACTTTATGGTTTTGGCAGGACCAGGTGGTCGATGTGACTAAAGCACCGGTCAGTGTTTAGTGTGTTGCGTCTCTGAACTGCGCATCTAAAGGTTCTTTGTTCCAGCCGCAGTTACTCCCGTTGTTTTTCCTTACCGTTAACGCTGATCTATCGTGTCCTCATTAGTCTAACTAGCTTAAAGTATGGACGTATATATATATATATATATACCCCGCAGGGGGGTGCAGACTAGTTGCACCTATTGAGAGGATTTAAACTTCCCTCGCCGTACCCGAGTCTAACACACAATTACATTTACAACACTACACTTACGACTTTAACACTTTACATCCACACTTACATTTAGGGAGGCGATAATAGCCTCGATGTGCTTTTCGCCTTAAAATAATGCGTGTGTGTGTGTGTGTGTGTGTATATATATATATATATATATATATATATATATATATATATATATATATATATATATATATATATATATATACAAATATTTTTTTTTTTTTGTGTTTAACGTCCGACTATTGTGCACACTTGGGCTAATGCAGACGGTGGGATGATTTATAGCGTATGAAAATGCCAAGCGCTCGCCGGGAATCGAACCCGGATCCTCGGGGTGAAAGCCTAGTACGCTATCCACTAGACCACCGAGGCAGCTATATATATATATATATATATATATATATATATATATATATATATATATATATATATATATATATATGAACATACTTGACAATACTTTTATTTTTGGACCCCAGAAATACCATATCTACCAACACGTGAAATATTACACTCTCCGGTATATGATACAAAAAGCAAATTTCACTTTCACGTAGACTTACTTGATATTACATTTTATACATTATTATTACTATATATCAGTTCACTGATTCATAGTGTCAGTAGAACTAATTGGTTAACCTCGTTCGCCGCCGATAACATGTAAATATAATCCAAAATATTGATAAATTCTGTTGTTGTCTAGTATCTACTAAATTTATGGTTACGATATTTTTTTTTAAGATTTTACAATGAGAATGTAATTAAAAGGTTTAAAGAAAACTGTTATATTCACAAAACTAGGCCTCGGTGCCCTAGTTGATAGTGTACTAGGTTTTCACCCCGAGGACCCGGGTTCGATTCCCGGCCAGGGCTTGGCATTTTCATACGCTATAAATCATCGCATCGTCTGCATTAGCCCAAATGTGCACAATAGTCGGACGTTAAACAACAACAAAAAATATTTCAATAAAATGTCATAAAAATACGAAACAAATTAAACCTTTCTGTAAAGTCGTAAAATTACTTTCAAATGAGGAAGTTTTACGCATATTGCGTACAAGTTGGCAGGTATTTATTACATTTATGGGTGGTAGGCTTATGAAAGGAAGAACGTAATGAATAAAGAACAACCGCCGCAGAACAACTTGCGTATGACTTATAAAAAACGGGAAAAATTGAAATTGAAAGGGTTTTCGTTCTCGATTAAGATTTTTCGAATAACAAGAAGATGGAATGATAAGTAAAATGATGTAGAATCATTGGTGCGGTGAAGATACAATGAATGTGAATGTTAAAAATATCAGAAAACTATACCTAAGAAAATTTGAACCAATAGCAAGGCTAAGATAGGTCACATAATGCACGCAGCTGTTCCGACGACGTCAAGAAAGCAAATTACCACAATAACAATAATTGTTAAATGTATCATAAAACATTATATTACATTTTCATCGGAACTTGAAAATGTAAAATCAGATTTTCAAGAATTAGTAAAATAAGAAATTTGTTATAGGTTTAGTCTTCGAATTACCACCATTTTCTAACGGTCGAGCAGAAATAGCTGGGAAGGAACTTGTTCAAATTAATTCTCAAATCGATTTTTGTGATAATTTCGATTGAATTATCGTAATTATCACAATGGTAATAAACATCATAGAAATTCATTTTCGCAAATTAGTTTTCTGGCGAAACATTTAACCGTTTCAAACTTCAAAAAACCTGAAATATTTATCTTAAACTTTTCTGAACATCTGTTTCCACCATCTTTATAATATCCATAAAGTAACATTAAATTTCCAATTTGCAGTAAAAATATCAATTAAAATTAAAAACGTGTATATATATATATACATATATATTATTATTATTATTTGCGCATAGACCCTGTTGGATCACGCAAAGCACTCCGACTCATGTCTTGTTCCTTCTAATCCTCCACACCTCCCTCATCCTGTCCCCATGGATCCTCCTCCGCTCCTCCGTTGTGTATATATATATATATATATATATATATATATATATATATATGTGTGTGTGTGTGTGTGTGTGTGTAATTGAAAATTCGCTTCTATCACGTCAGCGACAAAACCGCATTACTTCATCACACAAGTAAATATTTGCATCATCCAGTAACTGGGAAAACTTGGCAGTCCAACTCTTCAGTAGAACAGCTTTTGTCAACTTGACTGAGTTTTTACGTCCTCAGAAATGCGCTGAATTAATGCAAAGCGGAAGCTGCAACAGCTTGAATGCACATTCACAATATGAGGATTAAGCGGACTCGGTTCCAGACATTTAGCGGATACTGTAAATAGGTCAGAGAATCGCGACACATTGTGACACCTTAGTTTTGTAGTGTTACTTGACTACAGAACTTGAAGCGACATTTTGTCGTGAAACATGGTAACGTAAGACCAGTTGGAACGGAGCGGACTCCACATTCAAAACCGATCCTATAGGTCAGCCGCTTAGAAATCGACCTGCTAAGAACACCAGTGGGACAGAGAGAAAAATGTGCAAGTGAAAGGTAGAGTCCGCTTTTCCTTCATTATCGCTGAGTAGTAACCGTTTCTAGACTCAGAATGGCAGACTCTGTATCACTGGACTGTTGGAGGGGGCTGGAGGTGGAATTCTACTACATGCGCGAGAAATTTTCACGCAGGCCGTTTATTATGTGGCTGGACTACCTTGCCTATAATGTAAGTGAGGCCACTGAAGGCTAGGCGAATCCACTTTACTCTGAATTTACACACACGCGCACGTACGTACGCAAGCACGCATACACACACAAGTATATTCGAAATACACACACAAGTATATTCGAAACTGCAGTTATGCCGTAATCTAAAGATTACGGTAAACCCTTTCTGTTAACGCCAATTTCACCCCACAAGTCTAACTGGCGTAAATATAAACTATATGTAATAGTCAACGACAAATCGAAAAGTGATCTAAAGGTAAGGATCGGCGCTCATTCCAATGTCCCGGATCTAGATATTACTACGATGCCCGCTCCAATAGCTCATTCCGCAAAACGAAAATTCGCTAATAATCTAGAAAATAAGCTTTTGTTTAGGGTACAAACATGAAAACCTAAAAAAAACAACGAAATGTTTTTTTTTAAAGAAGAAAGAAAGGCACGTTATATAAATACCGGAAGGAGAAATGGATAAATAAAGGAACGCAAAAGTTGGACTAACGTAAATAACGATAAGCGGAAATCCAATTAGACGCAGAGAAACATGGCGTCGCTCGCTGGAGATCCGTTTTATTGAAGAGCCAAGCAACGGAGTGGAGCTAACTGATATCGCCTGTTAAATGACACACGGTAATCTTTTAACTTTGCATTGTTGAAAGCAAACTGTACTGTAGGAAGCAACACATAACCGTGATATTGTCGGATGATAAAAACTGTTTCGTGTTTGTAATAAGTTACACAATTTCTGTACTTTGTACGGATGTTAGACAAGCTTCGCATGTATCGGCCATTTTCACATCTTTACATTAATTTTAATACAATGAACCAAATATAATTACCTTAAATTTATTAAACTTAACCTTATTCTTAACCTTATTAATTAACTTTAATCTTATTAATCAACCATAACCTTACATTTAACACTATTAATTAACCTTAACATTATCCTTAATCTAATTAACTAACCTTAACCTTATTAATTAACCTTAACCTTATTCTTAGCCTTATTAATTAACCTTAACCATATTAATGAGCCATAACATTATCCTTAATACTAATAATTAACCTTATCCTTAACGTTATTAATTAACCTTAACCTTACCCTTAATCTTGTTTATCAACGTTAAGTTTATTCTTAACCTTATTAATTAAACTTACCTTATCCTTAACCTTATTAATTAACCTTAACTTTATTCTTAACCTTATTAATTAACCTTAACCTTATTAATGAGCCATAACCTTACCCTTAATACTATTATTTAATCTTATCCTTAACGTTATTAATTAATCTTATACTTAATCATGTTAATCAACGTTAACCTTATTAATTAAACTTAACTTTATCCTTAACCTTATTAATCATCCATAACCTTACCATTAACGCTATTAATTAACCTTATCCTTAACCTTATTAATTAACTATAACATTATCCTTAACATTATTAGTTAACCTTAACCTTACCCTTAATCTTGCTAATTAACGTGAACCTTACCCTTATATTGTTAATTATTAACCTTATCGTTAACCTTATTACGAATTATATACCTGAGTGTGATTATAAATGGACATATGAAGAAATATAATGGCGGCACCCAACTATATTTAAATTACTATAGTTGATACCATTTAAAGTTAACCTATCGTCTGCATTAGCCCAAGTGTGCACAATAGTCGGACGTAAAAAAAAACTTAACCTCATCCTTAATATTATTAATTAAACTCAATCTCAATAATTAACCTTAATCTTAAACTTATTAATTAACCTTAACCTTATTAATTATCCTTAACATTATTAATTAACCTTAACTTTATCCTTAAATGCACAACCAGTTTTAACAATGTTATTGTGTGGTACAATATATTGAGGGCAATATATTACGTCTAAATAAAACAAGTATTTAGTTTGTTGTTTTCAAACAAATGAAACGTACTGTAACTAGTTTTTAAACAAGATAAACTTTGGTACCAGTTTCCAAGCAAGTACAAGTTTTATAATATCCCAATCGATCAGTAACTACACACGATATAAACTATTATTTTATAAAGATGCTTCCATAGAAATTAACTTTAGCAATCACTTAATAAAGTTACTTCTATTAATATAAATTAATATTTCAAACAATTTAGATAAATGTAAGTAGTTTCTAAGCATTACAAACGACAGGGATTAAATTTCCTTAAATAAATATTATGGAACCATTAGCGTTCAAACAAGCAAACACAAGAGAGTTTTTAAGAATTGCGAATACTGACTAGTCACAACTAGTAAAACTCCAATCATCCCGATTGACCTGAGGAGAGCAGTTTCATCATATTAAGTAACCAAAGTTTGTAAAGTGGTAAACAGAAAACGGACATTGGAGGGGCCTCTAACCAGTTTTGAATTTTACTTTAGATCATGGAGTCTCCGGCAATTCTTCTAACGCCAAATACAACTCTGTCAATTCGTTTCTTCCTTTTAAGAAATTACACTTAATATCTGTTTTCTGTGGATAAGTGTAATTTCAACTTGTTGTACAACTTCAAAACAGTACGTTATAGTTCATTGTTTTTTTCTTGTCGAATGGCACATTAACTCAATTTTCTATGTTACATCTAAATTCTGTACATTTCCGATCAACCCAGTCCTCAGATGGAGTTTTACTCTTGTTGCATTTGCCATCATGTGCGTGTAAGGACACAATGCACGACGTTTCGTGCATCGAACAGAATGGATCAACTTTCGTTCTCAATTGCTTATGAATCAATGAACGACTTGCTAGGGTTATTACCAATCTGGACCCAACCCAAATCTTATCGTTGTGCGTTTTAATAAAATCGTGTAATTGTGTTTAGTGTCATGACGTGTGTTTTCAATGTTTTGTTAACTTTGTGACCACCTCGACAGATGGTTTATACCATCTACTACGGCGTGAAGATGAGAATGAAGTTTCGAAACCGCAGTAACATTTACGAGATTAGTTAAAAGACCACTAGACGGAAGAAAAAAGGTAATTCTAATTATTCAATAAAAACGTTTACTAAGTAGTAATTACGTTCATTAACTAATATTTTTGTATGTTATTTTAAGCCGAAAAGCACATAAATTCGAATATCGCCTCCCTAAATGTAAGTGTGAGTGTAAAGTCGTAAGTGTAGTGTTGTAAGTGTAAGTGTGTGTAAAATAATAAATAACATTACCTACTCGGGTACCGCGAGGGACCTCTCAATCCTCTCAATAGGTGCAGCTAGTCTATCGTTATTATCTTATTAATAATAACGATTAGTAACTAGTAAGCACATTTAATAACTAGAAATAACTATTACAACTAGTAATAAAATCAGTAATTAGTAATAACGTTTACTAACTAGTAATACCGATAAGTAACTGGTAACATCGTTTAATTACTAGTTTTAATGTTTAGCAACTCGTAATAATTATTACAAACTAGTAATAAGGTATGGTAACCGGTAGCAACGTTTAGTAATCATTAATAATGTTAAATAGGTAGTAATAACGAATAGAAACTAAACAAAATGTTTAGTAACTAGTAATAATTTAGTAACTAGTAATAAAGTTTAATAACTAGTGACACTAGTTGTAAACTAAAAATTACTATTTAGTTATAAAGTTCAGTAACTAGTAATGTATAGTAACTGGTACTAACGTTTAGTAACTATAAATAACGTTCACTATCTATTAATTATGTTTATTAACCAACAATAAAATTTAGTAACTAGTAATACAGTTTACTAACTAGTTTCTTTTCAAACATGAAACACAAACAAAAAAGATTAAAGTAAGTTTAGCAATGTCTTGCTAAGATTTCAACTCCCAGTACCGAAATTTCGGAAAATCCTGAAGCCTAATCCTTTTTTATATCGACAGTATTATTAGCAGAATCACAGAGCGGAAGCATTGTTACCGTACATAATCCAGTAATATGTGAAAGGCTTTTACAGTCTATTGTCCTATTATCGTGCAGTCATTTCCAAACGTATTAAAAACAATTCAACAGTTACAGAGTATCCCTTTACCGACAATACTGACATACCGGAAATGAGTTCAGGAAACAATAAGACGAACGTAAAATTTTAATTCCACATGTTTTTCGCTCATTTTTTTGAATATTTGAACATTTTATTAATTTTTTTTTTTTCATACACTGTCTATATTTAAATTATTAAAATTTAAAATGCTAATTTTGTAAAGAACGTATTCCTAATTATGATGAAATAGATTTTTTTTAAGTGAAAAAGTAAAAGAGTTCCGATTTTTTGAAGGTTTTGAACGAACGTCATTTTGAAATTCGTTAACAGATTTTACATGGTAACGATTTGTGCCCATGCTTTCAGATTTGGCAAAATCGACTTCTCCTACCACATTTAAATGTAAATTGCCAACGAGAGCTCACACAAATAATATATATATATATATATATATATATATATATATATATATATATATATATATATATATATATACAATTTTCACTGCCTCTCAAAGAGTTACTTAGGTATCACGGATTTGCGCTCAATTAAAAAAAAAAACGAATATAAAGAGAACACAGCATATGTTGTTTAATCAGATCAACGAAGCTTTATAAACTTTCTTTTTACATTCATACTTTATGCCAGTTAGACTAATGAGGATCAGAGATCAGCGTCAACGGTAAGAGAAAACTAACGGGAGTAACTGCGGCTAGAACTAGGAACCTTAAGGTGCGCAGCAGACTGACCGGTGCCTTACCACATCGACCACCAACGCTTTGAACATCCATTACTACGACGTGGAAGTAAGCCGCTGTAGCAACACTTGAGCGGTATTGCCAAGTCGCCTACTCTCCATCTCTAATAGTGGAGAGGAAGAGTGCCGGTGCTTTAGCTTGATCGACCACCGTGTCTTCGAAGCATCCATTATGACGATGCGCCGCGGTAGCAACACGCCTTAGCCACATCGACCACCGACGCTGTGAATATCCATTATTATGATGCGCCGCTGTAGCAACAAATTTAGCAGTATTACCAAGTCGCCTACTCTCGATCTCTAACAGTGGACTGGAAGAGTACCGATGCTTTACCGAATCGACCACCGAGTCCACGAAGCTTAGAACATCCATTACTACGATGCGCTACTGTAGCAATACATTTTGCAATACTGCCAATACATTTTGCACCTACTTTCCATCTCATAGGGATGGGCACTTCTGCTATTTTTACAAAATATCAACGAAATGATTGTTGGAAAAAAAACTGTTTGGAAAAACAATTTGAAAAAAACAGGTTTAGAAAAATGAAACTCGAAGTTGTATTAGCAGCTAAAACATAAGCACAAATGTTCAGTTTTCTAAGACTACTTTTTCATTCCCATTATCATTACTGTTTTTTGGGTGTAAAACATTTAGAAAAAAATAATCCTTATAAGTGTAGTAATAATTAAATTACATTCTCAAAACGTAATATATATATATATATATATATATATATATATATATATATATATATGCCATTTTATATTTGCAAAATGCAATGAATTTCTAATAGAAGCATTCTTTTTTTTACTTAAAAATTAAATAGCCTTTGCATATTTACTGAAATGCAAACAATTTAGAATATTTTTAGTTGATTAAAAAAATTGATGATTGATAATAAATATAAAAAATACGTTTAAATAAAATTAGGTTATGTATTTACAAAATGTGAGATGTTACTGTCACATTTTTATTTGGGAGAAAGTAGGTTTTCATTTTTCAACACTGAAAAAAGTAACCTTAATAAGTAAAATATAGTAATAAGAACATAGGCCAAATAAAATTGGCACTATATAGTTACAAAATTATAGGTTATTAACATTAGGTTATTATAGGTTAATGATAGGTTATTAACATTAGCATTAGCAAAAAAATAAGTTTTCCATTTTACAACACAGGAAACATATAAAGTTTATTGTAATAACATATTTAACAAAACAAATGTTTTTAAAGAAAATTAGGCTCAGGATAAAAATAAAATGTAAGACGTTTGTAATATTTCCCATCACAAAAAACAGGTTTTTCACTTTTAAACACTGAAAAAAAACACTAAAAAGTCCACACATCCAATAAATAATTAAAAACTATGCACTTAATTCTAAAAACATAAAAAAAGTAAAAGAAAACTTTCAAAATTGTCCATTAAATATTTTTAAATTTCTAAACACAAAGTAAACTACGTAGAAAAACTAATATATAACACAATTATGGCTGTTTTTACAGTTTAAAAAATGTTTGAACAACAAATTTTACATTTAAAACTTTCAAACAACTCGCAACAAAATAGAGATAAACTTTGACAACGCCCAAACAGTTCTTACTTCACTACGTTGCAACAAGAAACTTTGAAATAGAGGGAAAAAGTACAACAGGTTAAAGAAAAGGTGTTTGCACTGTTTGTAGGAAAACAGTTTAGCAGGAAAATAGCAGGAAAAAAATTTTAGCGCTTGCGGCAACGTTCGAATAGAACGTAGGTGGTGGGGAAGTCCAAACTGTTGTTCCTTGTTTAACAAATCACGATCCAGTCCAATTCAAACTGCTTGTTTCCGTTTGCAAAGCAGTTTGTTTTTCGTATATAGAAAAACAGTTTGTTTTAACAGTTTGGAGTTTTCTTGCCCATCTCAATGAAGTAGAAGAATAGCATGCAGCGACTGGCTATAAACCGGCTCGTGACATACACTGCGCTATCTGCCGTTCTAAAACTGAACTATAAACCTAGTTAACAGCTCTCCAATACCGCTGAGCTTTCTGTATACATTCAGTTCTCCATGGTCCCTGATCTGGGTTGCCGCTGCAATGGATATTTGTTAAGACATAACAATTCAAAAATTCAGCTGAGAAAGTTTGTAAGATATTGCTTGTACTTTAAAATTTTAAAATAGATGAAGACTTACTGATGCAACTACGTTTTTAACGTGGAATACGATATTTTTCCTTTACAAGTGGAACTGCTCAACACACTTAAGAGGCTTTACAAGAAGACGCTGTAAGAGGCACTAGTGCACTAATTAATTCAGCAAAACCTTACATTTTATCGTCCGTCTCGACGGAGTCTTTACATCCTTAGGCGCACCGAATTAAAATACCAAGAGCAATTGAGAGTATTGCAGTAGCTGTGAGAACAATATTTAGAAAAACGGTTCCAAGCTAATCTTATACTAGCACAACAAGTAGCAACTGAAATAACCACAGCACGCAGCTGTCTCGCTGAAGTGATAAAATACACAAACGTATTTTTTCATCTTACCCATTTTTGAAGTTCTCATTTCACTATCATAATAATAATACACATTTGCATATATTAGCATTTTAAACGTTTAAATTACATTGAATATTTCTAAAATGAACCCTGACCACTGTCAAATTAAATGCCTTAACTTTAAAGATTTGAAATGGTCATCATTATTTTGACACAGTTGAATGGATTTTGTTGGTTGACGCAATCGTCCAAGCTACTAACAAAATTGATTTCCGTTACACGTTTGGGTCGAATCGGTATTAAAATTACCAAACAGGAACGTGCTATAAAACACACACACACACACACACACACACACACACACACACACACACACACACACACACACACACACACACACACACACACACACACACACCTCAAAAAGTGATCTACAGGTTAGGATCTGCGCTCACTTCAAGGTCCAATTGAAATTCTCCAATACGGTATGAATCAATTCTGATACGTACGGTATCCAATCAGTGCACACAAAAGCAGTCTCGCTTCACTACTTTATTCAGAAGCGCTAAACAGAGTTTAGTTGAATTCTAACTTGAAAGTTTCGCCTCAGTAAAATCTTGAAAACAGTTAATTGAAAAGTTTAAAAATCTTATTTTCCAGAAACTAAACAAATAATATATTAAGTTTGGAGCATTAATTAACAACTACTTTAGAATTCTTTTTTTTCCATTTTTAATTTAATTTGAAAATAAAACGAAATAGCATTTTATGGAAAAGTTCTTGTTCGACAGAAGTTTCAGTCTATTTAACTTAAACCAGTTTACAGTAATGCCGGGTGGCCACCAGATGCGGAGCGGAGTTGTGCTGAGCGATCCGTTCGAAACCCAACTATTGTTTTTAATGTAAGTGCGGCCGCTGAAAGTATAGCAGAGCTGAGTGGAATCAAGCTGGGATCCCCTCCGCATTGCTTTCGCGCTGTCTGGGTCGGTTTTGAAGCTGACTTTGCTTCCCCACCACGTTAATCACGCCTCCAAACTTGTTATTTTCCTTTATTTAAACGTAATATTTTCCAAGAATCCGTTACAGTAGGCCTAAATATTTATATTTAAAAGATACAAACGCGTTTTTTTTAAAACTGACAACTCTGCTTCCGGTTGCCGTTCATCTTCGTTCCGCACTTGGTGGCCACCATTGGAACATCATTAAAGAATAAATGTTCCATATGTTCCAGTCAGAGTAGTGTAATTTTCATACACAACTTATTCTTAAATAATTTTTTTCAAAAACAATAGCCGTTCGTAAGCTAAAACGGCCTTATTTCTAAAAATCTGTTAGGCTATTACAAAAATAGATTTGTGTATCAATTTTGAATCAAGTCGGACTAAAATTGTCAATAACGTATTCCGAATAACAATGGTACCGTCAACAGGAAACAACATATGTCATTTAAGTGGTTTTCAATAAGAAATAATGAGCTATTGGAGCATGGTAGGACCCACACCTGGGAAGTTGAAATGAACGCCGATCCTGACCTCTAAATCCTTTTCTGAGGAAGACGTTAAAATTTGTGTGTGTGGTTTCGCAATTTTGGTTCGATTTGGCGGATATTTTCAATAATTTTAAAATTCATAAGTTTTTTGACTTTAATATTTTTTTAAATCTCATTTCAGCAACAAATCGGCTTTAAAAGCCGCACAAATTAGCATTCTGAATTTTCAAAATGCGTTGAGAAATTAGCAATTGTTTTACGGCGGTCAGGGTTCATTTTCTTATTTTCAATGTATTTTAAAATTTAAAACAAGCAGATTTTAATGCTGATTATGACGGTGAAATCAGAATTTCATTAAAGGTCAGTTAAAGAAAAATATTTTAGGAAATTATCATCTATAACGTCTGCGAGGCAGCTTTTATTTATAGCGATTATATTTCGTCTGTATTAGCTAAAGTGTGCACAATAGTCGGACGTTAAAAAAATGCGATTATTTTGGTATCAACTGCATTTTGAGCACATAAGTTGAAAATGCTTTTAGTAAGTCAGAATTGCTGCTAAAACATGTGGACTTAACAAATGTTTGTAAGAATTTTCCTTTAGTAAATTAGTATCTAAACAAAGCAACGGGATAATTCCGGTTTGTGAGCTATAGAAAACCAACCGGAAAATTTATAAAAATCCCGTGATCGGATTTTGCTCAAGTATGATTCTTTCTATAAAAGTTTCCGTTAATAATTCAACATCCCAAACCGAACAGGCTGCAATTTGTCGCGTGGTTGTTTTTGTTATTTAATGTGTTGAACGTGTCACAATCGCCATGTTGTATGACGTCACTCAACTGACTGACTGATGCGATGTCGTTTGGACCGTCCGTAATGCATGCAATTTAATTGAGACACGTGTATCACGTTCAGACCGGCAAGCTCGTGTCAGTGCTGTGTAATTAAATACGCTTCAACTAGACGCGCATGCGTGGCAATCGCTTTTACCTACACTGATTTGCATAGTACTACTAACGGCAGAAACCAACAAACGTATAATCATATACGAGGGCTTAAAAGCACTGCTCACAACACGGAAAATCGCATAAAATATCATTAGAAAACTTTTAAAACTATAATGAGTTACGGGAAAAAACACAATTGTACATGTCTAAAAGTTGTCAATGTTAAGCAAATCGAGAACTAAAAAACATATCATGATGTATGTAGGCTTAAATATTGCTTACAACATGGAACATCGAAGGAGATGTTCGAAAATTTATGTCAAAACTATAATGAGTTACGGGAAAACACAATTACACATGTCTAAAAGTTGTCATTGCTGCTTACAAATTTCGATATATCTCGAGAACTAAAAAACATATCATGATGTATGGAGGCTTAAACATCGTTTACAACACGGAATATCAAAGGACATGTTCAAAAACTTATGTCAAAACTATAATGAGTTACGGGAAAACACAATTACACATGTCTAAAAGTTGTCATTGCTGCTTACAAATTTCGATATATCTCGAGAACTAAAAAACATATCATGATGTATGGAGGCTTAAACATCGTTTACAACACGGAATATCAAAGGACATGTTCAAAAACTTATGTCAAAACTATAATGAGTTACGGGAAAACACAATTACACATGTCCAAAAGTTGTCATTGCTGCTTAAAATTTCGATATATCTGGAGAACTAAAAAAAACATACCATGATGTATTGTTAAAAACACTCAACATCGAAGGATATGTCGTTCGAAAACGTACGTCAAAACAGCAATTAACCACGGAGAAAACAGAAATATGTATTTCTGGTTAAAAGAAATACTCTTTGTTTGTTTATTTGCCACTTGTTACTTACTCTAACGCATCATATTTTAGGTCAGTTAAACCACCAGGAGTCAAACCTAC
Source organism: Callitettix versicolor (assembly GCA_022606455.1). Lineage (NCBI taxonomy): Eukaryota > Metazoa > Arthropoda > Insecta > Hemiptera > Cercopidae > Callitettix > Callitettix versicolor. The sequence continues at coordinate 37,393,079 of CM040184.1, forward strand.
GACCTTCAAGTGTGCAAGAACGGAGACGCAGCAGATTGGCCGATGCTTTAACTATCTCAGACTCGCCGGCCCCTATGTAAAATACCCGCCATCTGATCTCTGCTATACCTCCTGAAACGCCATTTTGGATCCGACATTTTGAATTTTTTTGTATTAATCTGAATGTGCTAAAGCGACACATTAGTCTGACTTGATTCAAACTCGACACGAAAATCTATTTTGGTAATAGTTTGGATACATCTACAGTTTCAACAGTTTCAAAATGGCGGTCATTCTAAATTTAAAAAAATCGTAATGTTTTATCATAAAAATCTGACTGACCACCGCAATCAGTACTGCAACTTCTAGAGACGAGCATTTAAAATTTTTAAAATCGTCGTTTTTAAAATTATAAAATGTTCATTTTATGTTTTAAACGCTAATTTATGCAATAGTTAATTAATTTTTCAAATGATTGCAAAATATTTTTTTCGCTTACATCACGTCATCGAAGCACCTTGCCTGCCTCGATTATTTAAACTTCACGGCTTTTTTAACACCGCAAACACACCACCGACAAACGCACGGACAGGACAGGGCGGCTTTTTCCTTCCCCACAGCGTGGACATTCTTTTTATTTCAGTCCAATCCAATTTGCGGTCAATGGAAATATACGGGCCACCCTACATTTGTTTTAATGCTACAGAAAATAACTTCTATTTGACGGCATTCGCTTTTAGTGTACCGTCAACGGTTTTTTCTTTTGGTTTTTGAAATGTCCTTTGTATGGGACGTTTTATCGAGCCCGTACAATTTCAAAATAATAGCGCAATACAAAATTATATTTGTTTTTTTAAAAATACTCTCTTAATATTTAAAGGATCAATCTCCATCTCCAAACGTGAATTTCCTGAAAGGAAAGGTAACACGCAACAAATCCGCATATAAAGTATACCGCGCGATCTTCTGTTCTAAATCTTAAACAAAACCCTATTAACAACTCCCCTATGTAGGTGAGCCTTATATGTTCAGTTTCCGTGCCTCTGGGAACGAAAGGAGTAATTTTATTAAACTGTATAACGGCAATGAATAACAAAGAGCCAATTAACAGTCACGTTATGGTCTCCCAGATGGGAGGCAAATATCCCGGGATTAATTCCTTAATTAAGGATTACCTTACGGCTTGCGCGCTAACAACTTTGGAGAAACCCTTTTTTTTGCAACGTTCTTTTCAAAATGTATCGGTTAAGAACTACATGTTAGTGTGCCTTTAAATATCAGTAACCGTATTTTTTTCTTTTTTTTAGAAAAAATAAAAATGTAAACGTACGTGTAATATTTCTGTGAATTTTAAATAAACTCAAAACTCAAATATTTACAAAAAGTTATAGAACACGGTTTAAGCAACGAATACAGAATCCATCTATAACATTTTTAATTTATCAACGGAGAAAAACCAAATGCGTGAAATATTTATTTATAAAACATAAAGATATACTCTTTAGTACATGTAGTACAAGGCAACTTCGTTTCGGACCCCAAAATTGATGATTTTGCCTCATGCACTAAAATGTACATCTTTATATCCTCCAAACATTTCATAAGTTAGGTTTTTCTCCACAAATAAACAAGAAAATTATTGACTAATCTTATATTAATATATCTTATTAATATATATATATACTAGCTGTTACCCGTTGCGGCTTTGCCTGCAATTATAATGTAAGCAATAAAATTTATAGTCAATTTTCAAAATCAGAATAGGTCATTTCATTTTAATATATTGCTATATACAATATTATATTATTTATGGTTTTCGGCAAAGACATATACATTTTTGCTACTCGATACGCTAAAACAGGGTCATGTCATATTTTAATAAAATACAGTATTATTAAAAAGTCATTATTATACAATTAAACTAGAATAGTATTGTGTTTATCTCAGATACCTAAAACGTGTTCACACCAAATTTAATCTAAATTGGTCCAGTAGTTAAAGTGTATTTGAATAACAAACAAATAAACAAAAACAAACTTTCAGAAATATAATATGATTAGCTGTTGTTACCCGTCACGGCTTTGCCCGCAATCATAATATACATTAAAGATCATGCATTACCGTGTTAGGACCAACAACCGTGTTAGTTAAGTTTTGGAGTACTCTTTAAACAAAAATAATTTTTTTCCTGCATCACCGTTTAACCCAACAACCGTGTCAATTAGGTTTGGATACTCTTTTTTAAAAAATAAATAAAGGTTTTTTTAATGCTTCACCGTGTTAGGCCTAACAACCATATTAGTTTGCTAATGGAGTATTCTGTAAAAAAATATAAAGATTTTTCACGCATCTCTATGTTAGGCCTAACAACCGTGTCACGATATGTAGCCTAGTATTTTAAAAAAAAATATAAAGGTTTTTTGACGCATCGCAGTGATAGGTCCAACAACCGTGTCAGGATATGTAGTAATCTTTAAAAAAATATAAAGGTTTTTTCACGCATTACCGTGTTAGTTAAGTTATGGAGTACTCTTTAAAAAAAATATAAAGTTTTTTCCATGCATAACCGTATTAGGCCCAACAACCGTGTCAGTTAGGTTATGGAGTACTCTTTTGAAAAAAATAAATAAAGGTTCTTTTAATGCATCACCGTGTTAGGCCTAACAACTATGTTAGTTAGCTTATGGAGTATTCTTTAAAAAAATATAAAGATTTATCACGCATGACTATGTTAGGCCTGACAACCGTGTCAGTTAAGGTTTGGAAACTCTTTAAAAAAATAAAGGTTTTTTTCACACATCACAATGATAGGCCCAACAATCATATCAGTTAGGATATGTAGTATTCTTTAAAAAAATATAAAAGTTTTTTTACACATCACCGTGTTAGGCCTAATAACCGTGTCAGTTAATATACTTAGTATTCTTTTAAAAAATTTAAAGATTTTTTCACTCATCACCGTGATAGGCCTAACAACTGTGTCAGTTAGGATATGCAGTATTCTTTAAAAAAATATAAAGGTTTTTTTACGCATCACCTTGTTTGGCCTAACAACGGTGAAAGTTATGATATGTAGCCAAATAATGTTTAAAAAAATTAAAGGTTTTTTCACGCATCACCCTGTTAGGCCTAACAACCGTGTCACTTAGGTTATGCACTATTCTTTTAAGAAATGGGTTTCCTATCACCCAAACCCGTGTTAGACGTATTTTTATTATTTTACTGATCTGTATATCAGTAAAACAATAAAAATATGTCTAAAATCAGTACAACACGGTACCGATTTTCGCCGGTAGCAATTTTGAGGTTATGTTGGTCACTTTTATTTTCGAGATTTATCATACTTCTCCTGCTTTCATATTTTGGATTTTTGCTTTTGGGCACATAATAAAGCATTTTAATAAGAAAAATATCGAAAACTCCAATAGATGCTGATCTGCATATTTACCATTTTTTCATATAATGTAATTACACAAATATATATACTACCTTACAATTAAAGTATCCTAATAAAATTGTATATAATATATATATTCTGCACTCTGCTTTAAAAACATTGAATAGTCTTAAATGAAAAATACCATATTGTGATTATTAGATGAAAATGTAACATTAAAAACAATAATTTTGCAATAAATAAAAGATAGATTAAGATTTGTAAAATGGGATTAGATCTATGTCCATCTCAGGTGCCTAAATCTCATGTTCAGTAAACAGTAATTAAACCTAACTATAGTTAACAGATGTTACAAAACTAAAAACTGATAAGTATTTTGGGCTGGGTAAGTAGTATAATGACGTTTTGTAAAACGGGAATAGGTCTATATGTATCTCTGATACTTAAACCATATACGTACCAAATTTCATCTCAATTGGTCCAGTGGTTAAATCGTGATTGAATAACAAACAAACAAACACACAAACTTTCAGAAATATAATATGAATTAGATAATATATAATATATAAAGATATATATATATATAATCTTAAAATATTAATATAACTTACAGTTCAATGATAGAACCGATGATGCCGGACGGGACGAGGATTGTTACTTTTATTTGCAAATATAACTTTCTCAATTTGAACCCGTAATCATAATTTCTCAAACGTAGGTCAAGTGTTAAGGTAGGCTTTGGAGAGTGAAAGAGAGAAATACAGACAGACAGTGAGAGATACAGATAATGTTATACATATATTTGTCTCTGTCCGAGTTACAAGTTAAAAGAGAAACATGCAGCGCTGCCTATCGGCGAGTGCTCCAAGTAGCGTTATCGGCCGAATAAAATGTGCTGACTTTTTAAGTTAAGAAGTGTCCTTCTTATAGATTCTGTATTCAGTGGTTTAAGTTACTAAAGCCCCTCCCATCACCGAGTTACCATCAAAATTAACGCCCCACAGGGGGGTGCAGACTAGTTGCACCTATTGAGAGGTTTTAGACGTCCCTCGCGGTACTCGAGTCTAACGCACACTTACACTTATAACACTACACTTACGACTTTAACACTTTACACTCACACTTACACTTAGGGAGGCGATAATAGCCTCAATTTGCTTTTCGCCTTAATAAACAACAACAAAAATCCAAAACTAACAACCAATAAATGCTCTCGTATTAACGCATGCGTTATTAAATTAACTATATTACATCGTTGTAGGGTTATTTAACAACTTCGTTGCCACATATCAGCTGACTTTATATTGAACCTGTCACAACGCGCAACTAATCGTCGGCTAGAAATGTGCGGCGCAATTTTTCACTTCACGCCGCAAAAATTTTGCCGCCATTTTGACAGCGAACTCCACTCTGAAGTCATTATTCATCCGTCCACTACGTCGAGAAACATATTTATTTTGTCACAACAGTTGAAGAGTTTCCATTGGCTAGCCGGGTGTACAGAACGAACGCGGCGAACGAGACAAAAAGTCAGGTCTGATTTTACGCGGACAATGGTTCGAGGTCGACGCTACGAATCCGCTTTCTTGATTATAAATGAAGTCACACAAGTGGAAATACATGTCCTACAACCCTGCGCGAAAAAATTTCGTCAAACTTTTCGATTTGTTGGTCAACCTGAAATAACTGTTGATATTTTGCTGAAACTGCGAATCTAACGTCATTAGAAATACGAGAATTTATAGACTATCGCCCTTAAAAAATACCTAAACCACACACACACACACACACACACACACGCGCGCGCGCGCGCGCGCACGCACTTACGCACCCACACCACTTGTACCAAACTGGGATACCTCCCAAAGTACCTTAGCCTTAGCCTTACCCAAGTATTGTACAGGCGGACCTTATTTGCCTCGCTAATCGCGAGAACAACGTAACCAACAACGTAAAATACTGTATAATGCCCGCGATCTTACCGCAAACAAAAAGCTGAGAAATGGAACACAACCTCCGTGAAAGGGGTCAGGAGAAAGGGCATTACCAGAGCACGCACCTGCAAGCACTTTAGTAACGAACTGGAAAGTTACTAATTAGAAGCGGAGGAGTTACCACCTCGAAACCTCTCAAAATCGTAGACTTTATGAAGAGACTACTTTAGAGAAAGACTGTAACTGATCATCTAAGGAGGCACAATAGATCTACAAAAGTCAAGTGCAATAGTAACCCTAAAATTCATTTATCCAAAGTCTGGGTTTTGTCGTAATGACCGCTAATATAGATTATAGTTTCCATTAAAATTCCCATTATACACGACAACGTTGTGAAGCAATTACCGCTGCAATGGAAAAAAATAAACTTTACAAATAAATCAACATAAAACTAATTTATATCAGCAAGAATTTTTCCAAAAGAATATCGTCAATGTTTAGAATTCCTTTGCAAAGAAATCAAAGCTGTTTGAGGCCCTGAAGGAAAGCTTTTGTCGCGGAGAGTAATCCATTCTTGAGATATTTCTTTCAGGAAAATTTCACAAACGGACAAACGGAAGACAAAGCCTTTCAGGACATGTTTTTTTGGAACTCTGCGTATTCATTTTGTCCACATTAGCTTGGGGGGGTCTATATTGCTGTAACGTTGTTTAGTTCCTTTTTCATTTTCCATTTTGTTTTCGTATTTCTCTTTGATAACACGTGTCTTGTCTTCAGTTATCACCTTCTTAATATCTTACCCTAAATATATCACAATCTAATCGCAGTTTATTTTCAACTACTAACTATAAATTTGGCTGAAATACAGATTATTTAGTCAACGTATTAAATCAAACCGTTTATTACGGAACTAAAGTCAGGTGTGTGTAATTTCGTTGTACACTGAACACGACAGTGATGCGGGCACCGTATTGAATTTATCAAAACGAGAAGCGTATTTTTTTGCGTTTAGCGGCAAAACAGGATCGCGACGAAACAAAGCCATGCGGTGAAACAAAGAAGCACAGTGACAAGTTTTATTCGTACCAATGGCGGCCAAATGAAGCCTCAGCACCGTGTCAGTGTCAAACTCGATTATAAAAACTTTTGTTTTCTTTCTATTTTGCTTTTCGATGTCAAACCACAATGTACGTCCATAAAATTTTAGTTTTTAAATGTTTCACCCTGGTCAAGTGCTCCAGTTATAGTTTAATTTTCTCAATGTATATAAATGTATGGGGTTTATATGATTGAAAACTAACCGTCAAAATCCACAAAGCGCTAAACAAACTGGCAAAAGTAGGTGAGGAGTAAAAATAGCACGGAGGTGGAGAAAACTGGCGCTCTAACCTCACGAATCCCAAAAGAAGTAAATGGACGCTAATCGGGCATACCCAACTTGCAACGGAAGAAGTGAGAGAAAGGGGTTGAACATTTCGAATCAGAAAGGCCGTCTACTAACGGCTAAAGGGAATGAAAGACAACAAACTGATAAGATAGTGGCGGTAGCAAAAGGATTAAACTTGAAGGCGAGAAACCCTTACAAGACTGAAACGGTTAGTTAACGGAAACATCAAGTTTAGTTAATGTGTTTGTCAGTGGCCTGCAAAAATTAACTGAGGTTAATTAACTTTACTGCAAAAATTAACTTTACTGAACTAGAATCCAAGAGGTTTAGTTCTAAAACAGATCCTTTGATCGCGGTGCCAGGAACTAACAAACCAAATAAACGGCACAAAATCAATAAACCAATCAAATAATACATAAATACGTAAACTGTGTCCAAAATTTCCCCAAACTTAATAAAATCTGATTCGGAAAGCTACACACAATTATTGTCAACCCTGACAACCGAATCGCTAGCACAACTTACTTGTCAAAAAAATGTCCTGCAGTGTCTGCGCTGACTGGCAAAGAACGGACCAAGCTTCCGGTTCGTTGAGACCTCGTTTGCGGAGCCTCAACACATCCTGAAGGCTCACCGGCGTCCGCTCACTTGTCCTGCACAAAGAAATTACTGGAATTAACGATACGTAAAACACCCGATAAGGATGAATGGCAATAATAAATTTATCAATTTATCATACTGTATATCGTAGTACGTAGGCTACCAGACTCGCAGACTAAAGTTATGTAAGGTTGCTAAGCACTAATTGGATACTAATTGGATTGGCAATTTTACTAGCAAATTTCTGTTTGAGCAGCCATTATGGGTTAGATAAATATACGAGGGTTGATCAAATATAAACGAGACTGATTTTTTTAAAAATGTATTGCTTACTTACAAATTATTCTTGATACAACTTATTTTTCTACATAGTCTCCCGCACGAGTAACACATTTTTCCCACCGGATTGGAAGTTTTTTAATTCCATCTTCGTAAAAAGTTCTCGGGCGTTCATTGAGCCATTGGAGCACGAAGGTCTCCACCGCAGAACGTCTTCGAAACGCTGGCCTCCAAGCGCCTCTTTGAGTGGCCCAAACAGGTGATAGTCGCAGGGTGATAAGTCTGGACTGTATGGGGGATGTTCCATTGGTTCCCAGCCAATTTGATCGAGTTTAAGCCTCGTAGCGTTCGCCGAATGTGGTCGGGCATTATCGTGAAGAAGAATGACGTTTCTCGCCGGTTTAGATTTCCTTTTCCTACGAAAAGACTGTTTTGCGGCCTCTAAAACATCGCAATAATATTGTGCATTTATTGTGCGTCGTTGATGGAGGAAATCGACGTGAAAGGCGCCTTGAGTGTCGAAAAATACAGTGGCCATTACCTTCCCGGCCGACGATCGTGATTTGGCCTTCAGAGGCGCCCTCTCTCTCCTCTTCCGCCACTCCATACTTGCCTGTTTCGACTCGGGAGTGTAATGGTGAACCCATGTTTCGTCACAGGTGACAATCCGGTTTAATAATGCCTCACCATCTCGTTCAAATTGGGTCAATAGTCGCTGGCAAATCTCCAAACGATTCCGTTTGTGAACGTCGGTCAAAATTCGTGGAACCCACCTTGCAGATACTTTGCTGAGTTCCAGGTTTGATGTAACGATTTGTTGAACGCTACCATAGCTCAACTGGAGTTCATCTGCAATAAATCGCAGCGATATACGTCTGTCTTCGTCCAGGAGCTTCCGAACAGCATCAATGTTTTCGTCCGTGACGGAAGTGGTCGGGCGACGATCATGGCTGAGGTTTTCTACTGCTTCCCGTCCTTCGGCAAATTCCTTGTGCCAAGCAAAAACGCGAGCTCTTGACAGGGTCCTGTCCCCGTATTGAGCCGTCAATCTACGAAAGATTTCAGTCGGATTGACCCCCTCCTTGGCCAAAAACTTAATAATAATTCTCTGCTCCACGGAAACGTGCACTTCACTCTCACTCATTGTATAGTTTTATACTGAAGGGTCCGAACGGAAATGTTGCCCGTCTACGCCCGTCCCAAACCTCCCAGGCTACCTGAAACCCCACCCTTTAGAGTTCAATGTCCAACGGAAAAGTTTTTAGAAAGTCAGTCTCGTTTATATTTGATCAATATATTTTGTAAAATACAAAATATTTGGATAATTTTATATTTTAGGTGATCCAACCCATTAAAAGACTTTTCACTTATTTTCAGAGTACAGTATATCCAGATTGGTTTTACTTCCAATTTTTCTGTAAAATACCCTTTAGGGTTAAATAAATTGTTTAGGTAAAATACGTACGTAAATAAAAAGATTCTAAAGAAAAGAATTAAATTTTAAAACCGTAAAAAATACCTACGACGTGTGCCTATTAAATAACGAGATTAATACTGTAAAAGATTTGATTTTAAATTTAAATACATTTAGTTATTATCCTCTTCAATACGCATTCCTACTCTAACCCTACAACGCTCCAGGCGAATATTCCATTGTTCGAAACAGTGCTGCAAGTCAAAGTACTAACGTCAATTTCTGATTTTAAAAATTTGCTATAAATTTTGTTACATATATATTGTAACTGCAGGCGAAGCAGCGACGGTTAACAGTTAGTATTTTATGAAACGAAATAACTATACAGTTCTAAAAAAATACGTATGAACAAACATTTAACTAGTCATAGAAGTCAAAATTCTATAAATCAAAACTAAAGCTTATATTACGGACAGAAAAATAATTAAGTTTGCTAATTATTTCGTTCTCTGTTACGTACAATTAAATCGGTAAACAAACCTACAAATTAATTAACAAACAGTGCTTTGTAAGCCTTAACGCGAATTTCAATCAATTTGGTTTCCCCGCCATAGTCTGTTGCTTTTATTTAGACATCTTTTGTTCCCTGGCACAATGCCAAGAGATATTACAAAGCACCTAGAGCAACGGACTTGCATATCAATACACCGGGACGCAAGGTTTCTTTGTTAAAACATCTACGGCCGGGATATTTCTCGCGTAAAAAATGTTTCGTTCGATAACACTGATGTAAAACTTCGGAAAATCGACAATGGAAAAACTACGAGACACAAATAGTCAAAAATCAGGATACAAAACAGCGGACGAAATTTGAAGTATTTGTTGGTTACCATTCTGGAATAATAAATATAAAGGCTTCTTCACAAATACGTTTTGTTTCGTCCCACTTTTCCGAAACAATTCCTTGTTTTAGCCTAACAACATATCAATCTCTTTTTCTGTCTATGTTCTAACAGTCAGGAGGAAGTAAGACATTCAAGAACAGCGATATTTAGCAGCAACATTCTGCGATATTTAGCAGGAAAATTCTTGTTCACAGAAAGTATAAGATCAAAGAGGCGTTTTTGTAAAAAACATTTATCAAGATGTCGGACGATAACGCAGATGAGACTGATGTTATAAGTGGAGGATGTTCCCATCCGAGCACGAAAAAGAAAGAAAAGAGGATGAAAGAACGTGTTGATAAAGAACTGAACAAATAAATGCTAGTTATAATACTGGGCGATCTATTCCGCCTATGTTCGAAGAGCCTGGAGGAAGTAAGAGATTCAGTCTGCAACATTTCGCAGAAAATTTCTTATTCACACAAAGTGTAGGATCAAAGATAGGTTTCTGCAAAACTATTCATCAAGATGTCGGACGACGACGTAGATGAGACTGATGTTATAAGCGGAGGATGTTCCCTTCTGGGTACAGAAAAGAGAAAGCAGAAGATGAAGAAAATGGGGTAATAAAATACTGAAAAAATAAAATTAATTTACAATATTGGGTGATCTTTTTCCGTTTATGTGCTAAGAGTCTAAAGAGAGTACGAGTCTAAGTTCTTTGCAATATTTCGCAGAAAAATTATTGTTCACACAAAATATAGGAACAAAAAGATATATGTGCAAAAACTATTTATCAATATGTCGGATGATGTCGTAGAAGAGATTGATGCAGCAGGCGGAGGATGTTCTCTAAAGAGTACGGAAATGAAAAAGAAGAATATACAAAAACGTGTTGATAAAGAACTGAAAAAAACAAATTATGTCTGCAAGTTATGTTTTGAACGTCTAGAGGAAGAGTACATTTCAAGAACAGCCTGGCAGAAACACCGTATGGGCACGACGTTGAATTAAAAAGGTGTTTCAGAAACAACCATTCATGAGAATGTTGGATGACTGATGCTGTAATTACTGAAAGAAGTCAGATGAGGAGGAATGACAAACATTGTTAAAGGACTGCAAAAGAAAAGAAAAACACATTATAAAATAACTGTATGACCATCTTTTCCGTTTATGTCCTTAGAATCTAGCAGGAGGCGATTCCAAGAACAGTGGGCAAACCTGAGATTTGCCCAAACGGTCTTCCCATAAATGGAAGCTGTTTTGAGAGAAATAACTTTATATTATGACATGAGTCGAGAGTAGCCTAAAAATATCACACGTTCGGTGGGCTTCAACTAACCAGCCTGATCAACTAACTCCACATGTACTGCCTTGAAACCTCTTCATTCAGATAAGGAATGAGAAGGGGAAACGCCTGTGAAATTACTGGAGCTGGGAAAACAAGTTACTGAAGCGGACAGAATACAGACCTTTATGTCACAGACCGTTCACTTCTTCGGATAGCTTTACAAATCACTTATACAGGCTAAGGTTAGGACAATAATGTCGTAATTTTTATTCGATTAATTCAAACAAAATGGCTAATATTGGTATTGCTAGATTTTTAATAGTTAATACACAGCTTCAACAAATTCGTTACCCAGCAAAATCCTTTCAACAGCTTAAAATGGTGATATTTTTTCCCGGCGAAAAACCATTAAGGCTATCATCGCCATGACGCGAAATTGAAATATTTACAACAAAACATCAGAAATAAATAAAATAAAATAAAATGTATTATAGGAAAAAAATAAAGGTAAATAAAGAAGCAACATATAATTACAAATTTGAATAGTTACAAAAAAACTAACCAACAGTATTGTATATCTTAAAAATATAAAAACATAAAAACAAACAACATATAATAACAGCACTAAATATTAACCTAACAGTAGTTAACATTATTATATATAGGAATATATCTTAAAATCATAAAACAATATAAAACAAAATATTGCAAGGCTATAAACTGGCCTTACAATAATGACAAAATTAAATTATAAACGGAAAAAATAAATAACCATACAAGCAAGTTGTAGCAGAATTGTAAGAGGCCTCACAACAATAACAAATATATAAATTATCTTTTTTAAAAAAATTCAGACGATGAAGGAAGTCAACGACCGAAGCACTACCTCCCAATATCATCTGCAAACAATTGCCCAAACCACACATAACACGCACATTTTGGAAACCATCACAGTCGTGCAATATATGACTTACTGTAACGGTTTTCCTACAGAACTCGCTTCAGGTGGGTCTCTGCCTCCCATCAGAAATGCCATGCGTAAACGAAGAGTGATCAATGCGAAGACTGCCCTATGACTTCAAAAACGGCGGTAATTTCAAATATTAAAAACTATAACTTTTTCCACAATCCGATTTACCAGCGTTAAAATCTGCGATAACTTTTCAAAATTCCCTCTAAAATGCAATAATTAATCTGACGATGGTGGGTGATTGTTTTCGTAATTGCCAAAGTAATTTGAAAATCTAAAATGCTAATATATACAGATTTTAATGCTTATCAAAAAAGTAAAAAAAATTAAAATTACAAAGTGTTAGAAAAAAATTGTTGGTTTCAAACAAACACAGCTCAAAGATACACATAAGCGAATAAGTCTAAGCCTACGCGACGATTTACAAACAAAACGTTTGTGTAGTCATTGTAAATATGAACAGATACGTATTAGTAAACGTTAGGTATAGTTATTTTCCGTGAAAAACAAACCGAAATTTTCTAGGCGACACAAAGAGGAAAACTTGAGAACTGTATAACGTAATTAACTTTGAAACCCCTTCGATTCTGTCAGCTGAACTAGTTTGCACCGTTATCAGGTTAGTTATGCAAAACGTGCGGCATTAGTTAGGGCGGGAAAAGCGACATAAATCTAGATTGATGCAATAAACGCATTACCACCTCGCCACCCTCTAACAACGGGGTGCGTCAGTCACTTTCCGTTTGGAAATGTGAATATGGTAGGCTACATTACGACTTTCATTTCAGTTCAAACAAATAACAGTGGTTGCAGAACATTGCACATTTACTACATTAAGTATAAATAAACAGAACCCTGACATGATGGATGTGAATTTCTAAACTCCGCACTTTTCATTCTGACGCCTTTTTGAAATTCTGATTTCACCATCATAATCAACATTAAAATCTACATAAGACTTATAGTTACACTGCATATAAGAAAATGAATTCTGACCGCCGTCAAAATAAATTTCTTAAATATCAGCTGATTTTTTTTAAATTCTAAATGCTAATTACGATGTTCAAAACACATTCACCAAAATCTTTAGGACAAAAATGTTATGAATTTGTAAAGATTTGAAATGAGATGCCATTTTGCAAATGTTGTACAAATTTTGCTATTAACGAACTTGTCCATTATCGAAAACGGTTTTTGTTTTTGAATCTTAAATAGGACCAAAACTATATAACCTAGTGACCTAGAAGTTAGGATTACCATTCATTTCAAGGTCATGGGTCTGGGTCTTGCCATGCTAGGAGCTCCCAATATCTTATTTTTTCATTGGAAATTAGTGACCGTCAAAATGTATTGTTGATCTTTTTTAATGAAACTTAGCATGCAGATCTTGTATGTCCATATCCCGAGCTCATAATTTTTTGTAAATTTTGTAATAAAAACATAGACGGTGTTTCGGTTATTTATGGGTAAATAATAATTTAATGTGAGAAAGTTTGAGCTAAATTTGTACCTGACATATTACTAATAGGTAGTTAGCTAATTATTTAATCTAAGTTTTTTTTGCTTTTTAAATATAACTATAGGTTACTTACAATATCTGTATTTTAAGTGGATTTAGCCCACTTTGAAATAATACGGTTGCCTATACAAGTAGGCTGCAAAAACAATTAGGTTTAGGCCTGCTATTACAAAATTATAATTAGGAGCGAGTACGGAGTAAGAAACAACATGATATTTTAGCAAATATGTTGTCCTATGGTTGAACAGTTAACGAAATAGCACAATTTTCTCGTACATAAAATCAATAGGACAATAATCTAAGCTAGACTAGTTATAAATGAATCAATCTAGAACAAAAGTATAGGCTAATTACCCAATTTTATACAACAATAACTAAACCTTAATTAAAACAAGGCAATACATACATAAATTTTTATACAGAAAAAAACTAATTTTTATTTGTAATTAATCACAACGCACGAAACATAACCTCAAAACACGGGCACAGTCTGACTAAACAACTGATTAACTGTTGATTCTACGTTAGAACAAATTAGGCACGCAATATAGATGGCAGTGACTGTAAAATAACGAACGTAAAACGTTTCAATATTACAATACCATTCAAGCTGATATCTACGAAATGTTCGAGTATTTCTTGTATTTTTATGTATAACCAAATGCTTGAACAACAATCATTGAGCACGCAGCTGTTTCGCTGACGTTTAGAAACGAACTTCCAAAAGTACATTTTGTTTTACGTACCAGTTTTTCTTTTTTTTTTTTTTTTTTTTTTTTTTTTTTTTTTTTGATTTCACTATCATAATCAGCATTAAAAACCTGCATATGCTGATATTTTACATTGAAATTACAAAAATAAACGCTGACTGTCGTCAAATTGAATTTATGAATTTCAACGAATTTTAAAAATTCAAACGCTATTTTATGTAGACTTTAATTTTTCCCCGGCGAAAAACATTAAAGTTATCATCACCGTTCCTCAAAATGATAATACAAAAAAAAAACAAAAAGTATTTTAATAAAAAAAAAACAAAAAACTATAACAGAAAAGTAAATAAAACAAAACAAAATTAATTAACAGGTATAACTATATGACTGAAACTACTAACAATGATATAAATCTTTAAAACAACAATATAGACACAAATTGTAGGCTGTAAATTGGCCCTACAACAATAACAAGGTAAATAAAAGAAATATACATGTAACTAAAACTAAATAACAAAATAAAAACAACTTTAAAAAATAAATTAATAAACACAATTTTCAGAGCTATAAAGGGGCCCTACAACAATAACAAAAATAATAAATATATAAATTAAATTTTATTTAGAAAATTCAGATGATGAAGGAAGCCTAGGATCCGGTCAACGGCCGAGGCACTATCTCCCAACATCGTCTGCAAACAATTGCTCAAGCAACACATAACACGCACATTTTGGAAACCATCACAATCGAGCAGTATATGTTTTATTGTGATGGTTTCCCTACAGAACTCGCATTCACGTGGGCCCCCGCCTCCCATCAGAAATCCATGCGTTAGCAAGGAATGACCAATGCGAAGACGGGTGATCACAACCTCTTCCCTACCACTTTGACGTATTGACGACCTCCAAGGACGAACAGTATTTTTAATTACCCTCAGTTTGTTGTCATCCGTAACTGTCCACACATTCTCCCAATCTACGAAAAGTAAATGTTTTAACAGACTTTGAAAATCCGATACAATACAATTGAGTGGTTGGCGGCAGCAGAGTAGCTTCCTTTGCCGCTATATCGGCTCTAGTGTTCCCTGAACTAGAGGGTCTATCGAATACATATCCTGGATAGCCTGAAAAGCACTTTTCGAATCGGAACACACCAGATAATGCATACAATCGGATACAACGGAGTTCAGAGCCTTAAAGTATAGCAAACAGTTCAGCAGTAAAGACACTACAAACTGAGGGTAATCCATATTTATATGTTTGGCCTTTTGAGTAATATGCACAACCAACATTGTTATCTATTTTCGAACCATCTGTGAAGATAATCTCAGTACAAGGAAAAGAGTTAATTAGACAGTAAAACTCACGTTGATACACAACTTCCGCAGTGTTGTATTTCAAGTACATACATAATGAGAAATCGAAGGTTAGCAAATTTATGATCCACGGAGGTATATAACAAAACGACTTCTCGAACATTGGATGAAATACAATACGCAAGTCGTCAAACACTCGGAACGTTCTAATGCTTATAGGAGCAGTGGCACGCGGCCGTGCTTCATATTGTAGGACCAAATTATTATTAAAAATTATATTATAAGCAGGGTGCCATGACTTACATAATATACTGCTTAAGTAATTTATTTGCAGATAATGTCTTCGTCGAGTGAGAGATGGTTCACCAGCTTCAGCGAGAAAGCTAACGACGGGACTAGAACAAAATGCACCAGATATAAGACAGATTGCAGAATGATGGACGAGATCTAGCTTCTTTAAAATGTATGGTCGTGTAGATGAATACACAATGCCATAATAAATTCATGAGCGAATAACAGCACGTTAAAACATCAGCATACAGGTTCTATCAGCGCCCCATCGCGAGTCACTAAGAACCCTCAACATATCCAAAATTTTGTTACATCGTAACTTAATATTACACACGTGAGGGTTCCACGATAACTTTTCGTCGAACATTAGAACCAGAAATCGAACGGATGAAGTGGTTCGAAGCTGTATACCATCAAGATAAAACAAAGAACTTGGATCTGTCGACGGCGACTGAACGCAGTACACCGAGTTTTAGTAGGAGAAAATTTAAAGCCAGTAGATCTGGTCCACGACTACAATCTATTTATTGCCAGATGAAGAGTTCTTTCAGCTGTTGTCATATATATGGTGAAATTTGTCATAGATAGTAAAATCATCAACAAATAGTGAAAATGGAAAAGGGGACTATACATTAGAAGTTGTGCTATTGATTGCAATATCAAAGTAACACTAAGTACACTCCTCTGTGGGTGGAAGCGATCTGATAGTGTACTTCCAACAAGTACTCTGAAATACCTATCAGTAAGGACATTTTTTATAAAATCCAATATGTTCCTTTGCATACCCCATTATGTCAATGTGTTTAGTAGTCCTCGTCTCCAAACCATATCGTATGCCTTCTCAAGGTCGAAAAAACAGCAACTAGCGTCTCACACAAGAGGAAGGCATTTTGTATTGCAGACTCTAACATAAACAACTAATCGATAGAAGATCGTCCTTGCCTGAAGCCACACTGTTCTTTGGAAAGCAAGTTGTTTGTTTCTATGTACCAGAACAGGCGACGATTTTTCATTTTCTCCACCAGCTTGCATAGGACGCTGGTAAGAGAAATCGGACGATAACTACTTGGATCAGTTTTATCTTTACCTGACTTAAGAATGGGAATTACTACTGTTTCCAACCAGTGTCAAGAAAAGTATGCTCCTTGATTATACGGTTGTATATCTAGAGGAGAGAAAGCCTACCTGACATTGGAAGATTTTTAATCATGGAGTAAACAAGGTTCTCAGGACCTGGACCTGAATCTGTGGTAGACAACAACGCAGATTCTAGCTCATGCAAAGTAAACAAACTATTCAAAAGAGATTCTCCGGATGGACCGATGGTGAACGGGACTGCTTCAATTCTATTTTTGTACTGACAAAAGGTATTGCTGTAGGCGGTAGAAGAAGAAAAGTTTCAAAGAGACGACCCTAAAAGATTTACAATATCGGAACAATCAGATAATATTACTCTGTTTGTCTGTTTAAGTCCTATCAACAAATTACATGGGCTAGGACCAGAAACAGAACGAAGTTTTTTCCAAACAATAGATGCAGGTGTTGTCCTAGATATTGTTAAGATATATTGGGTCCAAGAATTTTTTCTACTCTGCCTGAAAGTTCTACGTACCGATTCTACGTTCCTGAGCATCTTATACCGTTCAAGATTTTAAGTCGTCGGACTTCTATTGAATCTCCTAAGAGCTTTTATACGTAGGCGTATGGCCTTCTTGCACTCCTCATTACATCAAGGGACTGGTGGTCGTGATGGGTGTGCGGAGGTTTGTGGAATAGTATTAATCGCAAACCTGCTACATTTAAAATTTGTTTGGTAAAGTTATTTACTGTCATATTTATACTGTTATTATTTCCAATACCTTGTGATACAAATATTTTGGAAAATTCCTTCCAGTTTGCTTTTTTCAGAATCCAACGCTGTATACGTTGGTTCTCACGAGGGAGGTTACGAAAGGTAATATTAATGAGAGTATGATCGCTGCCACATAGATCAGG
This sequence comes from Callitettix versicolor, assembly GCA_022606455.1. Taxonomy (NCBI): domain Eukaryota; kingdom Metazoa; phylum Arthropoda; class Insecta; order Hemiptera; family Cercopidae; genus Callitettix; species Callitettix versicolor. Next base: position 37,411,044 of record CM040184.1, read on the forward strand.
TAATGTCGACTATTCAAACTTTGCTGCCAGAACTGGACTACAAAATGACAAATCTACAACTGTCCAATGCTAATAAATGTGTAGGAGAACCGTCATTACGTAGGCACAAGTCAAAGTTGGACCGTATTCTATCAATTTGTATTCCCCTTGAGTTACAAGACAATGAACCCAATACAATATGGTGAGCATTGTAATTGCCTATCAGTAAAATCGGCGGCGATAACTGGGACAGTGAGTCATATATTTCATGATTTTGAAAATTGTAATTCGGAGGCAAGTAAAGGCATTTTTTGATGGTAAATTTGAATGGGACGAATGTTTGAACGGCTACAGCCTGTAAAGAGGTTACAACATTAACGTGAGGCGATTCGATAGAGTTATCAGCGAATATGGCGACACCACATTTGGCTCTTTCCTCTGTTATGAAATCAGTTCTGAAAATGGAATAGCCCCTAAAACTGAAGGTGTGCGATTCACGTAGGTGCGTCTCCTGTAAACATATCAGTAAAGCTGATCGTATCTCTTACGAGAAATTTCAAATCTTCAATATGGCAATGTACCCCATTAATATTCCATTGTATCACATTACGGCTAATTGAATGCTTAGACACTGAAATGTAAAATATTAGTATATTAAAGGATTAATATCAGATTCATTGTTATTATCAACATTAAGTTTATCGGAATCCACAGACGTTGAATCCTGCTGTGATTTAAGACAGACTCCACTGGTTTTGATTTTAATGAAGACGTCTTGGGAACGATTCCGTCTGTAGACTTTTTCCCTTGTTTATTTGTAGTTTTAACAGGTTTGTTACCTGTGTGCTTCGACCCAACTGTTGGTGGACAAGTACTGGCTTTTTTTAGAAAAAAAGATAATCCAGACGGAACGTTCTTAGATGAAGGCTTTAACACTTGCGACTTAGTCCTTACGCCTAGATTGGAAGAAGATGGATTTGCTTCCGGAATTACAGACGTCGGAGTCTTTGTCACAAGGATTTTTGTAGCGACTTTTTAAAGATGAGTATCCTTTCCTTTTGAAGACACTTTAGAGGAAGACGTTTCAGACGATTTAGACAGTGAATCAGGAGTGGAACCTGTAGAAATCTGATTTAGCAATTGAGCTACCTGTTCCGATAATACTTTTACCGTTTTAGTTAGCTCTTTGCAATTAGCACACGATGTATTACTACTAGCGGTGGCAGCAGCAAATGATTTGCCTTCAATTATTGATTTGGAGCTTTTGAAAACCTTCTTCGCTTCCGAAAATGACATCTTATCCTTGGCCATGATAGTTAGAATGGCTTTCTCGTCCTAAAATTTAGGGCAGTCAAAGGAACGAGCTGGATGGTCTCTACCATAATTCGAACACTTTGGAACATCTTTACATTACTCACTATCATGACCATTACCACTACAATTACCGCATACCTGATCCTTCCGGCATGTGGAGAACACGTGTCCAAAACCTTGGCATTTAAAATACCGTCTTGGGTTTGGAACGTGCGGCCTTACCGAAAGACGCTGGTATCCGACATAGATGTGGTCTGGGGCAGTTGGTTTACCAAAAGTCAAAATCAATGAGGCAGTAGGTACGTTTTGCCCCTTATCGTTTCGCGTAATACGGCACACGTCTACAATTGCTTGATTTGCCAACTCTGATTTCATCTCCTCCAGGTCTACATGGAGGATAAACTTACAGGTTTTCACTTCCTTTGCTGAAATCAAGGTTCTGTGACGCTCCACAGAAACCTCGACCATTTCATAGAACGATGCCGTTTTCAATAGCGATAGGTTCTGCTTATTGCTGTTAGTCTGAACTAGTAAGGTCCCGTTCTGCAGCTTCTTAATTGAAACTATGGGACCTGCTCTTCCAACAATCGCCTTATTTATGAGGAAAAGGGACACTTTTGACAAGTCAGCCGATTTTTTAAAAATTAGAAAATTCGGAGGTGGTATTTGTAGAGTTTCAGTTCGCATCTCCTCATTTCTCGCATTTAAATCACTTCCACTGCTAATAACAGACCCGTTCGAAGCAGAACGAGGCCTCTTTAACATTCCTTTGGCGTTTTTGGTTAAGTTATCCATAGTTTAGTTTGCCGAGCGATTCATGAATGAAGATTTTTCGAACAAGTGGCAAAGGGTGTAACCAAACGTCACCAGTAGCCCAGGAGACTCGAACTAAAGCGAGAATCCCCAATAAATTGGAGAGGATCTCCAATATCCTGGAGCGGAAATACATATCTTCAGCACTCCAGAATCTTAGGAATGGGTTCCTTTACAAAGTTACGGTTCCCCAAACCCAAGTACCACTGGCAGCCGTTCTCTATGTACTCATAGATTGCAACTATTTGTTTCGATAGACTCAGCTATGGGCTCCGACACCCATAACTCAACACTCATGTGCTTGCCAAGCGCCCATAGGCTGTTCGTCCCAGAACTTGTCCCATCAGAGGTCCTTGGCAGTGTTAGGCACACATCAGGTTTCACATACTTGGCCCCGCCAAAGAAAACCAAGCATTATTGTCACTCCCAGACATAACGAAACAAGAACAGTAAATCCTAAATGTAGGTGTGAGTGTAAAGTGTTAAAGTCGCTAAGAGTAGTGTGTGTTAGATTCGGGTACCGCGAGGTTCGTCTAGGTCCTCTCAATAGGTGCAGCAAGTCTGCACCCCCCAGCGGGTGTGTGAGTGGGTGCGTCTGTGTGTTGAGTAGATGAGTGAGAGTAGTATGAGCTAGAGGTATGGTGAGATCGCTAAGCCCATCAGCTGCTCACGTCAGCTGCCTCCGCTGATTTTGAAGCTGATTTACAATAATGAATATGGATTTCCAAAAAAGGTTAAGATTTTTTTCAACAAATTGCCCAATTTATTACCAAATACTCTGCACACACACACACACACACACACACACACACACACACACACACACACACACACACACACACACACACACACACACACACACACACACACACACACACACACACACACACACACACACACACACACACACACACACACACACACACACACACACACACACACACACACACACACACACACACACACACACACACACACACACACACACACACACACACACACACACACACACACACACACACACACACACACACACACACACACACACACACACACACACACACACACACACACACACACACACACACACACACACACACACACACACACACACACACACACACACACACACACACACACACACACACACACACACACACACACACACACACACACACACACACACACACACACACACACACACACACACACACACAAAGGCTTTATCAGGTGTAATGTACAGATCACTATCCTTCAACATTCCCAAATTCCATTATGTTATTAATTTCAAAGTTAGAAATGTCTGTAAAATGTTTATAAAACCCGTTTTAATAATAAACAATAACCCACTTAACCTATTTACAAAGCTTTTACAACTGAGAACAAACAAAACTGAGATATTAATGGAGTCTTATTGTGTTAACCGAGTTAGTTGTTTGAAAGATGCAAACTGTTGTTTTCAGGACTTTTACAAATCAAGAAGTTTGTTCGCTCGTTAACTATGGGCTGTAAGGGATTTGCAGAACAGAACGAATAACGTATTAGTGAATTTACATTGGAAGATGAACTATCAGTGTCACGACGGTAAACACAGATCTTTTGAATATTGTTCGTTTCGCTTCTAAGTGAAGCACGGACCTTACGAAGGATCGTCGTACTATCAATCCTACTAACATCGGCTTTGCGTTAGAATACATACGTGAAATAATGCGATAACGTTATAATATAGGCCTACATTCCTTCTTTATAGAAACGTTCATTAATTGTTTCAGACAGAAAACACGGCAGCTTTAAAAAATGTCTGTTTAAATAGTTTCAAAATGGTAGCCACTTAAAACTTAAAAAAATAACCAGTTTCTTTTAAGACAACTGAGCGTCCGACGATGATATAAGAAAGTCGATATTAAATGCGTCTATTTTCTTCGACCATTGGTGAACCGCTGGCAGCAGTCGCGAGTAGAACGAAAGGTCGAATTCACTAACATTATTCAAATATTTGATTTTTCTGCCGAAGAAGACATTAAATTAATACAATTATTACCACATCTTACAGAATACATGTGCATTGGAGGAAAACAAACAACGGTAAAAAAATAAGGAAGCGTGATGAGTGTAAGTATCTAGGAGTTAAAATTTCACGGAACGGAACACTTGATGAGGCAATACAGGAGCGCAATATATTGGGTAGGAAAGCTATTGCTATGCTTTTAACAGTATTCTATGGGGCAGAAGTATTTCAAAAGAGTATAAAAAACGAATTTATCATGCCACTGTAAAAAGCAGTTCTGATCGAAAGTCTATTAAAGAGCAAGCTATAAAAGCTTAACAGCTACGGAAATGGACTTTTGGAGGTCAGCTGGTAGGTCAAAAAAGGAAAGAATTTCAAACATCAGGATTAGAGAAATCATGGGTGTTAATCGCTCTATAATAGAAGATATCACGGATAAACAACTGGTACGGTTCAGCCATGTTCAAAGGATACTAGAGGCCAGAATACGACAACATATTTTAAAATGGAATCCTAAAGGAAGAAGGAAGCAGAGTAGACCTCGAAAGACCTGGCAAAGTGGTATTGACGAGGAAATGAAAAGAAGAGGACTAGAAGAAGGTCTCTGGAATGATAGGGAGGAATGGCGTTTGGGAATAGCAAGGCGTAGGACGCTACAGACCGATGTATCAGGAGTTTCAGCTGTGTATGATTTCAAACGAGTTATTTATAAAGACCAGCTTGGCAAGGAAACTAGAAAGACCAAGGGTGTGCAAAATGTTGTCCTTATGCATTTTCTATTTGAATAATTTAAAAGAAACCAAGATATTTTGTTTGCAGATTTCGCTCAAAACAGCCTCCACTAAGTTATTTCTGGTAACAATGAAACTTAACTGTTGATGATCATAACTTGCATTACAAGAGTTTTATGAAAGCGGTTTCCGTGCGTTTTTAAGACAACTTAACATTTCAAGTATGCTTTCATTGTCAATTTCTTCAACCAAAACGTAGTTCAACAACTTTTTTCCTTTACACTTTTTGCAACATTAAACTCATCCCGAATATCACAACGCTACAACAAAAGTCAAAAAAAACCTACTATAGTCTGTCCCACGAAAGAAAACACCATAGTTTAGGACTATATAACAATTGGTTTGTACAGAACTTTCAAATACACCAAATTAAAGAGATTGTTTTTTTCTTTGTAAATCAATGTTAATGCAGCTAATACGAAATTTACCGATAAAAACTATATTCATACAGTTTTTCTACTACTAGCTACTTTTTGTAAATTTTTACTCCACAATAATTATGTTCGAGTACATAACGGTTTGTTAATGTGTTTCAGAATTTGAAAAATTTTGGTCGAAAATTGAAATTACGGCTAATTTCTTTTAATAAAACTGTTCTTTTGGTTACTAAACTTTATTGAAACAGATATCTGTAATTTTGTAGTAGTATTATCATTGCCTCTATTCAGAGAGACTTTTAAACGTTTATAATTGACAGCTATGGCGGTCAATTAGTCATTAATGTAGTTTCTTTTTGGGGGGAGAATAATGTAACATAATCATATGAAGAAAACGTTTGTACATCAATTCTTACTTTATCGAAGATTTTTTTAAAAATTCTACGAACAATATTTTACGTCTTTTTTGGGCAATAAATCTTTTGAATTTATTTTTAATTAGGAAAAAACCAATGATATTTTAAAATAACCTACACTTCAAATTTATTCGAAATAAAGTAGGTTTGTTTAACAGCTGTGTTCCCAATAATCAGCGAAAAAATTTATTTACAAAAATGAACCTGAAAAAAAACATTTATCAAAAATTTGATTACTGACTTTTCAAATACTGAGATATATATAAAAGTACAGTCTTAAACAAAATACGCCTTGTGTTATATAAACGTAATAAAGTATTTCTTTCAAAAATAAAAACAAAATTAAATTATTTCGGGAGTTTTTTAACAGCTTACGTAAGGATATGCCATATCCTGGCCAGATGGGGCTACAAAACCTTAGTCCCACATCCTTTTTTTAAATACTTTAGTTTAATCTCTGTAAACAGCTTTCGAGTTAAGGATATAATAACGTTAATTAGTACAATAGATGTTTCATTAGGCATATAGCGCATTCTTAAGTAACTTAAAAAGGTTTTTTGTCTCATTGTCTTCATGTTTCACAAACGTAATCTCATAAACATAATCTTGTTTAACATCCTTAATCTCATAAACAACACATTGTTTAATAACTTCAATCTTGTAAACAAAACCTCATTAAACAATTAAAAAAGAAAAGGTAATCTAATAGGCTTGGTTAACTACCTTAAACTCATAAACAAAACCTTGTTTGACAATTAACCTTAATCTTGTAAGCAAAACTTTGTTTTCCGGCAGGGGGGCAGACTAGCTACACCTATTGAGAGGATTTAGACATCCCTCGTAGTACCCGAGTCTAACTCACATTTACACTTACAACACTACACTTACGACTTTAACACTTTACACTCACACTTACATGTAGGGAGGCGACAATAGCCTTAATGTGCTTTTCGCCTTAAAATAACAAAAAAAACTGTTTAAATATTAACCCAAATCTCATACAAAACCTTGTTTAATAACTTCAATCTTGTAAAGAAAACCTTATTAAACAATTAACAATGGTAAGGTAATCTCATAACCTTGATTAACAACCTTAAACTCATAAACAAAACCTTCTTTAACAACATTAATCTCATAAGCAAAACCTTGTTAAACAACTACAATCTTGTAAAAAAAAGGTTGTTCAACAACTAACACTAATAAGGTAATAAAACCTTGTTAAACAATTAACAACGATAAGGTAATCTCACAAACTTGTTTAACAACCTTAAACTCATAAACAAAACCCTTGTTTAACAAACGTAACCCCATAAACAAAACCTTGTTTGACAATATTAATCTCATCAACAATGTTATTAACAAATTAAATTTTTATTAGGAGGCCCTTATAGGAAGGTTCAGAAATCGGAAGCTTTAAATAAGCACCTAATAAATACTTTTTGATGTCTCTTTACATGTATATGAATTGTGTGTGGGGGTGTGTGTTGCGCTTTCACGTTCGAATGCAATGTTGACTTGAATCAATTCACGCGTTTAAAAAAACTTTTCACGACCGCATGGATAAGTTCGTCACCAGCAAAATTCCATCGACAGTTTCAAAATATCGGACATTGCAAATATTTTCAAAATAATATCCACACCATTTAATTTTTTTAAATCAAATTTTATTATAGTAACAAGCGTGGAAATCTGCAAAAAACATAAATTATCGAAATACGTTAAAACTGAATTGAATTTGATGACGGCCAGAGTTCGTTTTCGTAATTTCAATGCAATTTTAAAGTTCACAATGCTCATATATATATATATATATATATATATATATATATATATATATATATATATATATATATATATATATATGCAGGTTTTAACGCTGTTTGATGATGGTGAAATGAAAGTGGAAAAGTTAATCTGAAGGGTTTTTTTTATTTATTGAAGTTAAATATCAGGGGGTTTTTTATTTCCAATCTAACTTGGATGCCCAAAACGCTAATTTAAGAAGATCTTAATAGTGTAATTTGAATAAAATTATGCTCTTCTACCTTCATTCTCCCTCTCTTCTGTTTAATCATTAAGCACTAAACTAGCCCGCTAAATATTAATCCCGGTAGAAGTGTATTCAACTAATTTTCCGGGAAAGTTTATTTGATAGTTTCAAACAGGTCGAGTAAACAGCTGCATTAAATTACTTTAACTCCAAGTTTAGTTTATAATTTATACCGTAATTGATTTCCTTATTATCATGTACTGTAAATTTAGAAGATTAGAAAATTTGCACTCTGTAAAAAAACACTTGAAATTCCGATTTTTTTTCAAAATCTACTTTAACGATTTTGATAACATTTTTCCAAAAGCAGTCCGTAAATATTCAAAAAAAAAAAAATCAGGATCTAAAGCAACTAATAATTTTAACCTTTCAAAATGTGTTCATCACATTGTGTTCAAATTATTTAATACTTAATTTATTTAAAACTCGCTGGTATAAAAATTTTGAAATACGCTTTCACGTTACCATCAAAGAAGTGAATTTCCAGAAGTATTTTTCATTATCTTACATCTTTTTCTAAAACTCTGATATCACCATTATAAACCGTATAGTCTGTATATATTAGAATTTTAAGATTCGAAATTGCATTGAAAATAAGAAAATGGACCTTGACCGCAATCAAATTAAATTTCAAAATATCAACTGGTCTTAAAAATTCAAAACGCCAATGTGAGTAATTTTTAACGCTGATTTTAAAACTACTGAACGAATTTGCTGGTTAACGAACTATCGGACTAAAATTGCGAACGTGAGCGTGCCAACACACATAATAGTCTATCAAATTTTAACTACCTCTCAAAATGTTATCTATAGGTCAGGATCAGCGTTTATCCAAGGTCACGGATCTGGGTTTTACCATGAAGGCAGCTTATTTTCCAATAGAAATTCGTTTATAACTTTGAAAAATTCATAACCCAGCAAAATCCGTTTAAAAATGGCATCTATTCAAAATCTTGTCTCTTGTATCTCGGATACTGAAAGCAAATAAGGAAAAACACAATCGTATAACAATAAATTATATTCAGATACCATAGAAAGTATTGTTGAAAGATACAATAACAACGCGTTCCGTTAGCAAGCAAATAAATGTCCCTTGTGACGTCACTCAAGTGAAATCGCGTCAGTTGTCAATATATTGGACTGCCATGACAACCGGAATAGAAACTCTACAAACCGTCCCTTAAATTAAACGCTGACTTTTATCAATATTTGCTCCGTAATAAATATAAAATTGTGTCCAAGGCTCTTGGAAGTATCCAGTAACTTTAGTCAATACACAGTGCACAATATTAAAATTTCACTATGGGAAACGTAATGGCAGTACTCGTGACACTCAGCTGTCTCGCTGATAAAGAAGTGAATTTACTAAAATATTTGTATAATGCCACTTTTCAAAATCTAAATGCAAATCCGCATTTTAAACTTTCAAATTACACTGGAAATACAAAAATAAACCTTGGACGTCATACAATTCTTTTAATATTTTTGAAATTTTGAATATTGAAAATGCTAAATTTTACAGATTTTAACGTTGATTACGTCAGTGTAAACAGATATTCTAAAACGTCACAAAAAAGTAAAGATTTGAAAAAAAATGAAGCAAGATGTAAAACGGTAATTTTTCAAAATACTGAATGATATTGAACGCAGATGATTATTTTCATTAATTTCTTATGAAAACTTCCGCCCTTTCTAACGCAAATGTATGCACAAGAACTTCAAAATAAGCCTTCAACTATTATTCTACGATTAAGGCAGGGAGGCCACCATATGCGAAACGGAATAAAGAGGAACGGCAACCAGAAGCCGAGTTTAGTAGTTTGAAAAATGCGTTATAAATAAAATGCGTTATTTAGGCCTTCTGTAACGGATTCTAGAAAACTGCTATGTTTAAAAACTTTAACACAGGTGATGATAAATAACAAGTTTGGAGGCGTGGTCAGCGTGGTGAGGAAGCTTCAAAACCGAAGCTAAACAGAGCCAAGACTACGCGGAGCCCAGCGACGCCGATTGACTCCGCTCAGCTCCGTTACGCTTTCAATGGGCGCACTTACATTAAAAACAATATGTTAGGTTTTGAATACCTAGTTTGCTCCGCTCAGCGCAACTATACACCTCATTTGATGGCCAACCGGTCTTAATTGTGAGAAAACGCAATCATTTGAGTTAGTTTGGGCAAACAAATTTAACATTTATTGACAATATTTATTCGCAATGGCTATAAGGTAAAACTTTTTTTTAATTAATGCAAAAAAATGACTTTTCTACTAATAAAGATTAAAACATCCTCGTTCAGTTTTCACAGGTCATGAAGAAACTGGGAAAACTCACGCCTCTAAGTTGTTGGATCTTGCGGTTGTCCGATGTCTCACTTGGCGACCACATATGACCACGTCTGTACAACGGCAACACTAGCCAACCACTTTTACGTTACAAATTAAGTAAAATTATTTAAAAGACTCATGTCTTGAATTCCACTTCTAAAATTTCCTATCTCAGAGACGGCGAAAGTCATTAGGTAAGCAAAAAGCATTACAATTATTACGGTATCGAATTTCTGTTAGAAAAATGACATACTGGAACACTACTACAGTAAGAACCTTGAAATGAGCCAACGATCCTGCACAATACATTACGTTTTGCGAGGTTGATAAAATTATTATACATTGTGTGTGTGTGTGTGTGTGTGTGTGTTGTGCGCGCACACACACGACTGTTTAGCACGCTCACGTTCTCAGTTTCGATCAGATTTGGTTCAAACGTAGCACAAAAATCGATTACGGTAATAGCTTGGACGAGTTAGTCGACCAGCGAAAATCGATCCACAGTTTCAACATGCCGGTCATTTGAAATCTTTAAAAAGTCGTAACTTTTCTGTTTTAAATGCTTTTGCATATCCAAATTATACACCGTCATCAGCGATAAAACCACATAAATTAGAATTTTGAATTTTCACAGTTGAAATTAACAAAGTTTTCCACAGTAATCAGAATTCATTTTCGTACTTTCAATGTTATTTGAAACATTAAAATCGTAACACATGCAGATTTTAACGCCGGCTATGATGGTGAAATCAGAATTTCAAAGAAAGTGTAAGACAAAAAAAATACGCTTCTATCACGCTAGCGAGACAACTGCGTGCCGTGATTCGTTTCAATCTGACACCAACTTGTTCGTGTAGAGGGATTTTTAAAAACAATAAAACACTGTACTGAGGTTAAGATTAGAAAGTACAGTGAGGGATTATACAACTCCAGGCACTGTTATTAACGGACTATTGTGCAACTAAACCTCTTAAGTACTAGTTCAGCGATTAGTGTCCTTAGTAAGTTCCAAGAATACACTGACTAGCTCATCCTGCCGGAGGTCCCCACAGTCTTAGAAACAAAAAAATCCTTTAGCCTAGCAAGAGCCTTACAATCATGAATTATATGTCCTGCGATTTCCTCCTCTTTCTTGCATAACCTAAGCACGGTTTTCCGTGGAGAATACTATCCTGTTCATGTGTACCCTCAAACCACAGTGCACTGTAATCAGCAACCTTGCTACGGGAATGCCCATCTTGCCTGATGTTGCTTGCTAATCCACCCATTAAATAAATAAATAACTTCACTTATTAACTATTTTCTGGAAACTACGGCAATATTTTTTACAGTTAGCTTTACTTCTCGACAAAATAATGAAAAACATAATTAAAATATTAGAGCAAGCAATTACTTTAATATTAAAATAGCTTTAAAAAAATTCTTTGTATGTTAAAATGTATCGGCCATTAAACAGAAAAGTTAAAAAAAACTTTGTTATACAAGTGATAATGTTAAACTGTTGTCAAATGTGTGAGCGTAGATTTGTTTCTATAAAGTGCCATTGTATATAACAAGTTTCAACACCATTTGTGCGGGGGTGTCACTAAAAGAATAAATACTATACTCGTTCAGTACATTTATTATATCATGTTTCATGGAAATAGTGCAAGAAGCCTACTCTAAGAAGCAAATTAAATATTGACCGCAGTAAATTAACACAGTCCCACTATTGCCAACTTTCCAAATAAAATAAAGGTTAACGTTGAGACCACGTATCGAAAGATTAATTGACAACATGTCCTCTGATACCTTCAATCCGAGGTTGGGGTGTTTTTGTGTGTTAGGGGTGGAATTAATCTTTTAGTCTTAACTCGAGCGTCTCTTCAACAATCATTTATTTAACCCCTATATTGGGGGTAGACGATGTTTGGACGGCAAAGTGGATGTTTTGTTGCATTCAGTTGATCTGACTTTTTATAAGAATTTATCATAATGTTAAAATTCTACGTACAGCAATATCAATAAACTTTGGCGCTAAACCATTGTTGATTTAAATTGTTTACGTAACGGCGTTATCCTGCCGTCAGAAGACATTTAACAACTGCGAGTCCATCCGCCGCAAACACTATCTCAAAAGGAAGTATGGTGCAGGACTCAGGAAGAATGGTGATAGGAAATGATACAAAAGAATGCCATGCTGGGGGGGGGACAACCAACGGACCACGACAGTGATCGGAGGATATATGCTGAAGGGAGAACCAACAGATCACGGCTTAGGTGAGGTTCCTGTTGGGTTAGAGGGACAGCCAACAGATCGCATTTTAGGTGACGTTCCTGTTGTGTTAGAGGGACAGCCAACAGATCGCGTTTTTAGGTGAGGTTCCTGTTGTTAGAGGGACAGCCAACAGATCGCGTTTTAGGTGAGGTTCCTGTTGTGTTAGAGGGACAGCCAACAGATCGCGTTTTAGGTTACGTTCTGTTGTTAGAGGGACAGCCAACAGATCGTGTTTTAGGTGAGGTTCTGTTGTTAGAGGTACAGCCAACAGATCGCGTTTTAGGTGAGGTTCCTGTTGTTAGAGGGACAGCCAACAGATCGTGTTTTAGGTGAGGTTCCTGTTGTGTTAGAGGGACAGCCAACAGATCGCGTTTTAGGTTACGTTCTGTTGTTAGAGGGACAGCCAACAGATCGCGTTTTAGGTGAGGTTCCTGTTGTTAGATGGACAGCCAACAGATCGTGTTTTAGGTGAGGTTCCTGTTGTGTTAGAAGGGCAGCCAACAGATAGCGTTTCAGGTGAGGTTCTCTGTTGTGTTAGAGGGACAGCTAACAGATCGCGTTTTAGGTGAGATTCTCTGGTGTTAGAGGGACAGCCAACAGACCACGACAAGAACTGGAGGATCCGTTCTGAAGACATAAACAGCACCAAAGGATCATGGTTAGGTGAGGTTCTTGTTATTCTGTAGGGCAGCCAACAAACTACGATAAGCACAGGAGGATCCGTACTGAAGTAAAACCGATAACCAACAGACCAGCCAGTGATTGTAGGATCTGTGCTGAAAAGAGAACCAACAGATTGCGTTTTAGGTGAGGTTTTCTGTTGTGTTAGAGGGGCAGCCAACAGACCAACGACAGGAATTGGAAGATCTTTGATGAAGGGAAAACTGATACATCACAGTTTAGGTGGGACTTCTCTTGTATTAGTGGGACAACCAACAGACCACGACAGGAATTGGATGGTTCGTTCTGAAGAGGCAACTAACACCAAAGGGTCATGGTTTAGGTAAGGTTCTTCTCATTCTGGAGGGACAATCAACAAACCACGATACTCGAGGGCTGGAGGATCCCTACTGAACGTACAACCAACATATCATGGTTTATGTGATATTCCTGTAGTGCTGAAGGGACAAGCAGCAGACCACGACAGTGATTGGAGGATCTATACTGAAGGTATGAAGAGAAGTCCACGGTTTAGGTGAGGTCTCTGTAGTGCTGGAGGGATAGCCAACAGACCAGTAGTAGGAAATATTAACGAAGATTCAGTTACAGTATTTAGTTTGGAAAATAAGGCAAGGCATGCAGGAGAGCTGACAAGTGTTCAAGTAGAACTCTGAAACAGTTCTTACCTAACGGTAACAAAGACCTTCATTTATAGTTCGAAAAAAATGAGAGGAGGGTGCTTGGTTCTGTTCCCTCCTGTTTGTTTGGACCTATTTTTTTTGTGTTTAATTATATTTGTAATATAAATGGTACAAGTTGATTAACATGTAAACAATATAAGCTCAACAAACAAAAATAATACAATATTTGCATCAATAATAAAATGTCCGTAAAACCGTGAAAATGTTTTTATAATAATTTGGTTTAGCAAATTTTCATTCTAAAAGAGCTATTGCAGCACCATCATTGTAAGACAATACTCCGGACCTTGATTAAGCTCCGATCCTTGATACGACAAGGTAAAGTAAGCTGACTTGTTTTGATTTATTCTGCTCACATGAAATTACCTTCTTTTCCTTTCTGTGGCAAAAGGATTTCCTTTTTGTATTTACGTACATGCTGAGCTAATTTAAATTTAAATTAAGGAAAAATTACTTATTTATTTTCGGGTTAGTTTATTTGTCTGTACACAGATGTGGACACCTATTCCGCTGACCGAACACAAAGTCACTAGGTCCGAGAGTGAAGGCGGTCATCTCTCCCGCCATAATCAATCATCCACCATACTAACGACTGCGGCCATTACGTTCAAGGTGATACAGTGTTATTTTCTTCTTCTTCGTCTTGGATACAATACACATTAATGTCGTTAACGATATCGCGTGCTTTTCACAGTGTCCCTGCGCTAACAGATACCGAGAGTTATTCACAAAACTACAGAAACACGTGTACGCATTACCCTTGAAGTATTTTTTTAAATTTCAAACACGATACAATGATTTGAGTTATGAAGTTTAATAACGTATGTTTTAAATTTCAAATATGTTAAAATAATTTCAATTATGGAAGTTTACTGATGTATTTTTTTTTAATTTCAGGTATTTTAAAATGATTTCAGTTAAGGACGTTTACTACTGACGTAGTTTTTAAATTTTAAATACGTAACAATGACTTGAGTTATAAAGTTTAATGACATCTTTTTTTAAATTTCAAATACGTTAAAATGATTTCAGTTATGAAGTTTAATAACATTTTTTTTTAATTTTAAAACTTTACAATGATTTGAGTTATGAAATTTAATGACAGTTATAATTCAATAAACTTTGTACTCAATACTTCAAATTAAAAATAGTGTATAACAAATTTTACAAATAAAAACACATTGTTTTTGTGTGTGTGTGTGTGTGTGTGTGTGTGTGTATGTGTGTGTGTGTGTGTGTGTGTGTGTGTGTGTGTGTGTGTGTGTGTGTGTGTGTGTGTGTGTGTGTGTGTGTGTGTGTGTGTGTGTGTGTGTGTGTGTGTGTGTGTGTGTGTGTGTGTGTGTGTGTGTGTGTGTGTGTGTGTGTGTGTGTGTCTTTTTCTCTCTCTAGCAGACATCTATTTATAGCGGCGAAAACTAAAGTTCGCTTTAATGCCGCTATAGAGAGATTTTACTGTATATATATGTGAGATCAAAATTTCAAGAAATTGTAAGGTAAAGAAAAATACTCGTGGAAATTCGCTTCCATCGAGTCAGCGAGACAACTGCGTGCAGTGATTGTTTCCATCTTCACTTATGTTCAACCGCACAAAAACAAAACACCAAAATACACTCGATATGCACTCGCGTTTCTCTAACATCCATTATCCGCAAACAAATAATCCCTAAACCAGATCGTTCCCACGCACCGTATTCAATGCAAATTGCAAAGAAGATCGAGTAAAATTCATACGCGTTCGGTCTCTATTGGCGTATACAAATAAGCATCCACGATACGTGCCCCTCCTTTCTACATGCGTCTCGCCTACAGTCACGTCACTTTGTATACGGGCCTATGCTTTTACAGAATCGCACAACGGTAGAATCGATTCGTTCGCATCGTTTCAATTTGATTCTCAGTATCGAAACTGTTGCCGATAATAACCGTATCGTTGGATGTTGAGCGGGTTTACTACTTGATCTGATATTCCGTAAGCTTTTCAGATTGAAACAGATTTGGCAAAACAAGTAGGATTGCAGTACAGAACAGTCATCTTATAATAATAAACATATTATGTACTGTATCTATGTTCCAGTGCATATTTTAAAAAACTTTCACTAGGCGACATAGGCTGATAGTAAACATACCCCCTTACAATTTTCAAAATACACTTTTTTGCAAAATTAAAATTATCACAGCATAATGTACGCAAAAACATTTTTTTTTATATTTGTGCATAAAAATATATAGAATGTTCTACTAAAATCCATGCAAATATAAAATATGCATATTTAACTACACAAAAAAATACGATTTAAAATTATGCAAAAAAGGATATAATTATTGCGTTCTTAATTTTTGTTTTTATAAAAATAAAATATAAAAGATTCCTATTATTTCATAAAAATTTTAAAGTATTTCATTGATATTACTTAATCTTTAAACAGATACATTTATTAGAAATTTAATACAAATTTAATACAACTGGTATTAATACTATATTTGTATCGAGAATTGGCTAAAATTTCTATATAACTTTTCTTCTAGTGAATCCTGGTGAATGTAAGCGAATTTCGTTAGCCTAGCGTGCTTTAAAAAGAAAAATGTATATAATTAATTTACTGAAATGATTCATCAATATCCGATAAATTAATTATCTGAACGAGTAATACATTGTTCAATGAAAAGTAGAGATTTAAAATCGATATTATTTATCGATGTCATAAAAACGTAGTTTATAAAACGCCCGTAGTACTCAAAATCTTGCGTCAAAATTTTCTATTTATCGATTAGTTTTAACAATTTTTTTTTTTTTTTTGCCGGCATTATCTGCTGTCACTGGGCGACAAACCCTTGTTACTAGGCGACATCCGAGTCGACCACTTTATATGTTAAAGTATGCACCGGTATGTCCTTTTTTATAGGAAATATATGCAACGATTTTCCTATAGGCCTATAATGTAAACAAAAGTATGAACAATATAACTGAGGCATACAGTTGCCGCTGACGGGACAGAAGTTAATTTCAAAAAAAAAACATTTCAATTTATCTTATCCTTTTTTATTTCGTCATCGTTATTAGCGTTAAAATAAGCATTTTAAGTTTTCAAGTTATACCGATAATACGAAAATGAACCCTGACCACCGTCAA
Source organism: Callitettix versicolor (assembly GCA_022606455.1). Lineage (NCBI taxonomy): Eukaryota > Metazoa > Arthropoda > Insecta > Hemiptera > Cercopidae > Callitettix > Callitettix versicolor. Next base: position 37,427,864 of record CM040184.1, read on the forward strand.
AGCAATTATTGACTTCACGTATTTTAAACATTCAAAACGCTAATTTACGCAGTGTTTACATAATTTTACATAAAAAAGTTGTGATTTAATGTACAATTAACACGCGAATTTCGCTGGTTAAAGAACTTGTCTAAACTATTACCATAATTGATGTTCGTGCCAAATTTTAATCAAAAATGGATAAAAATTTCGGACGTGAGCGTGAAAACACACACATACACAAATTTTTACAAAACATTAAAAAGTGATTTTCAGGTCAGGATCGGTGCTCCTTTTCATATACAAGATTTTTATAACAGCTGCTTGAACATAAACAATAGTTAGGCTTAGTATCACCTGTATTAGGAATTAGAATTTTGCCTCAATGCCCTGATATAAAAATGAATTTTCCCCAAGATCAGACCCGCCTAGATTGTTTTAACCCAAAAACAGTGCATTTAAACATTCAAACGAAATCGTTAACACCATTGCCGATGAAAATGGCATGCAAGATTTTCAGAGAAAAGATTTTGTCGTTTAACTAACCGAGCGAAGTCTATGTATCAACTGTACCGTACGGCAACTGATTTGTGTTTATAACAAAGTTTTGGCGAAACGTATTTACCGATTGTTTTGGACGAAGTGTGTGTAAGATGTCTCCTCATTCAATTCCGTTACAAGATGGCGGCCTCTGGTTTAACGTTGACAATACTGTGTAACGATGAGCGGCAAGATTTTACAAAATTTTGACCGCTTCTTAGAGAAAGAGCACACAACCTCCAATAACGTTGGTCCAGCAATATTTTTCGTAAATATTACTGCCAACGGTTAAATTTGAGAAAAAGGTTACGGGCGCGTCAGAACGCTGTCGTGAAGCGGTGGCCTAATTAATTAAGAATGCACTGAGATGTCTAGTATTGAAAGATTAGTATTACAAGATCAGCAAATAAATATTTTAGTCAAAAATTTATGTATTGTGGAGTAAAAACAAATTGCAAAAACAAATCATTGCAATTACATTGTAATTTTACACAGCGTTTCTACTGGCCACTAACAATTACATAAATATAATATACAATTACACCATACATAATATTTCTCGAGTCAACATCCCTATTTCTCAGCACATACTATTCGTACATCCATAAATGAGGTATCTTTAGAAAGATTTTTTTAACAGACTTCTGACATTGCAAAACGATTTTGCGATAAAACTTACTGTTTTGGGAGAAAATTTTATCATAAAAGATACTTGTAACTGTCATAGGCAAAATGGCATCATGGATGCGCATTCGCGGCATCACAAATCAGACAAAATTTTGTATAATTTACGTAGGTAACTTGTTAATCATGAATAGACGATCCCAATATTTACTTAAAAGTCATTAAACTTATCGGTTATGTGGCCCTACTGACAGTCAGCTATTCCTGCCGTTGTACAAGCCGGGAAAAGCATTTCGAATACCAAACACGTGTTTTAGACACTGTTTGTACACACATATATTTGTGATTTCTCTTTCCATCGTACATTTATCTATTGTTAATAGACATCATAAAATATGAAGTACAATTAGAATGTCAAAATTTAAAGGTTATTATTGTGGACTTTGTAAAGTACAGTGTGATGTTATTGTGGACTGTGATATACCAAGTAAGAAGCAAATATAATGTTCTAACATTTCGCATTTATTTACTTATTTGTATTTGAATATTACGATTTAATTCCTCTCTTTAACAACAGGTTAATGTAAATATTGCGGTCGATGACAGTCATAAATTTGTGATTATTATGTCAAAGCGATCGCTTTTCGATTTATTTTTTAAACATGTTTACCTTCCTTCCAACTACCGCCCTCACCGCAACGACTACTCTTATTCAAAATTACTTAAAACTTTCACAGTGTGAAATTTTGCACGTGACCCCTGGTTTAATTTAACAACCGAAAATACGTAGGTTAGTTCATTTAGCAATGAATAAAACACACGTTTTAGTTTTTAAATAATGTTTCTAAATTTCACAAAGTAATTATTTTGAGTTAATTTGGCCATGTGTTAATTTACGTTTGACAAATTCAAAGCGATGACAATTCTTTTACAAAAGCTCACTGTCTGACATAAAAAAACTTTAACTCTTTGAAATACTCTTTTATTTTTACTCTTTCCACAACTGACCACGCCCCTGTATGAAGCTCACAGCCTTTCACATGTAATTGTAAACCCTCGACCGTTTGAATTGTAACAAGTCTCGAACGGGACAAATGTAGTACAAAGTACATTCGAATTGTTCATTAAAAATAATTAGTTCAGCTGCAAAAAAGACCATATTAACAAAAATTATTACAGATAAAATGCACTAGAAATATAATAAGCATAGCAAGTAACTGTCTCGCTGACGTGATGGAAGCAAATTTCCGAAAATTATATTTTCTATAACACCCTCTTTTTCACTCTCCTTTCACCACCATAAACAGCATTCCAATCTGTACATTCTAGTATTTTTAACTTTCAAGTTGCATTGAAAATACGAAAATTAAACTAAATTTTCCGAACAAAAATCTCTTAATTTCAACAGATTTTGAAAATCAAAATGCTGATTTATGCAGTTTTTACTGCTGCTTACTGTAATTAAATTAGACATTCAAAAACATTTTAAAAAAAGTATGAATATTTAAAGATTTGAAAAGACCGCCATTTTGAAACTGTTGAACGAATTTTGCTGATTAACGATCTTGTCGAAAAAATTACAAAAACCGGTTCTGGTGCATAGTTTTAATTGGAACAAAATTGCGAATGTTTTTCACACGCACAAACAAACAAACAAACAAACACACACCGAACAGTTTCCTACAACACTTCATGCGTAGTAGGTGACGAACCCCCAATGGAGCTAATGGCTGAAAAAAGAGCGAGGCTCTACCGGAGCAAGAGAAATATTGAACAGCGGTATAGTCATGCAAAGGCAATTAAAGAGAAGCGCTGGGTACCTGATAGCGACGGTGGATGAATCAGAAAATGAACGATGGCCACATCAACATACAGGCAACATCCAGGATTGGTGCAACAGGGAGCATGGGAAGGTGCACCTCTTCTTAATGGACAATGTTACTTCCGAGCTTAGCTGTTCCGCTTCAAGCTGGAAACAGACTCGGCTTGTCCCCTCTGTATTCCAGTGGTGGAGGAAGATGCAGAGCATGTATTTATCCGGTGTCAGAGAATCGACGAGGACAGCTTGAAATTGCAATCATATCTGCAAGCATGCAGCACGCTGCAATCATATCTGTGAGGCAGCACTACACCGTAAAATTTGGTTGCGACAATGATGACTTCATAGGTCAACTGGAGGGCTATTGCAGAATTCACCCCAGTGGTCATGAAGAGGCTGAGGACTGAAAATCAAGAAAGGAGAACCAACGCTGTAGACAGATAGGCGGACAGCCAGGCCACCTCCCTAAGTAGTAATGCGTAGCGGCCGTTACATGAGGGTGTTTACAGAAGAGGAATTATTCTGGTGGGTTTTTTAGTGGATAGCAATATCTCTTAACTTGAGTTTGAATTTAATATGAGGCCCATACTCTGGGGAGTGAAGGTACCCTACCCAGGTCGTCTATAAAAGATTTTCTCCACTTTTTTTTGTATTGAAAACACGCGCGCGCGCGCGCACACACACACAGCTCATTTCAAGGTCCCAAGTCTTGGTCGTAACATGATGACCACTCCAAAAGCTTATTTTCCAAACAAAATTGGCCAAAAATATACTTTTTCTTATATCAATATTAAAAAAAACCTATTTCGGATAATCCGTAACTTCGGTAACCGCGACCCGATACAAATACTGAGCGAGTAGCAAACTTTACGGGCCACGTGTAGGCCTAGCAGTGAACGTTGGCCATGCACACTGAAAGTTGTAGTGATCATTCACAACTTGTGTGAACTGTTAGTTTCAAAGTTGGAACACATTAATCTGGTCGCGATAATTTATTAACTTCACTGTGAAAGACTTAAGCTCCTTTGTGTTCATCCTATATAGCTGTTTACGTCACGCTAACATTTTTCAAAAATTACATTTTGATTATTTCATTTGAAAATCCTAAACCCACTTTAAATATTCGTCAAACGTTTATCCCAAGGGGTTTTCCAGTAACCGCAATTCATACACTGTTCTCAACATAATAAATCATTTGATGCAAGGTGGCAACACTGCTGTTTAAATAGTCGATATTATATTTGCGTACATGTAGTCTATATGAAACCATATGAAATTTTCCAACTTTTAAAAAATCCATTTTTTTCTACACTCTCGGTACTTAAAATTCAATTTATATTACAATATTAGTTCTACTACCCAGCGTTGCCGGTAGGGAGGGTAATATAAGGAGTTTTTTTTATATTTTACTCATTATTATAATCTGGATATTATTTTTATTTTCAGTATATATATATATATATATATATATATATATATATATATATATATATATATATATATATATACACACGCACACGCACACGCACGCACGCACACACACACACACACACACACACACACACACACACACACACACACACACACACACACACACACACACACACACACACACACACACACACACACACACACACACACACACACACACACACAGATATATAGCTAGATTTGAGTATTTTATTCTTCACTTTCTAAAAGTCAGAAAGTAAGTAAATGCAACTGCCTAAACAAAACGCGATGGGGTCAAATGACCAAAAGATCAAACAACCAAAAATTCATTCAACCAAATTCTATACTAATATTTTGGCCCAATGAACTTTTGGTCATATGAACCGTGTTTTTAAGAGGAGAGATCATATGACCAAAATATATGAAATCCAAATGAACGATAATTTCCAACAACCAAACGTTCATTCAACCAAATTATATTTAATATTTTGGTCGAATGAACTTTTGGTCATATGAACCATGTTTTTATTATTATTATGTTTTTTATTATTTTTTTAAACACCATTATACTACTTACCCAGTCCAACTTAATTATTTAACATTCAAGGGTTAATTCTATAACAGTGTCGTTTTATGCATTTATTATATACTAGCTGTTACCCGTTGCGGCTTTGCCTGCAATTATAATGTAGGCTATAAAATTTATAGACGATTTTCAAAATCAGAATAGATCATTTCATTTTAATATATTTCTATTTACAATATTATACGATTTATGGTTTTCGGCCAAGACATATACATTTTTGCTACTCGATACTCTAAAACAGGGTCCTGACATATTTTAATAAAAAACAGTATTATTAAAAAATCACTATTATTCAATTAAATTGGAATAGTATTGTGTTTATCTCAGGTACCTAAACCGTGTTCATACCAAATTTAATCTCAATTGGTCCAGTAGTTAAAGTGTGATTGAATAACAAACAAATAAACAAAAACAAACTTTCAGAAATATAATATGATTACCTGTTAACCGTCACGGCTTTTCCCGCAATCGTAATATACATTAAAGATCACGCATGACCGTGTTAGGACCAACAACCGTGTCAGATAGGTTATGGTGTATTTCTTTTTTAAAATAAAGGTTTTTTTAACTTACCACGGTGTTAGTTAAGTTATGGAGTACTCTTTAAAAAAAATTAAGGCTTTTTTCCTGCATCACCGTATTAGGCCCAACAACCGTGTCAGTTAGGTTCTGGAGTACTATTTTTTAAAAAATAAATAAAGGTGTTTTTTAATGCATCACCGCGTTAGGCTTAACAACCATGCTAGTTAACTTATGCAGTATTCTTTAAAAAAAAATATAAAGATTTTTCACGCATCACCATGTTAGGCCTAACAAACGTGTCAGTTAAGGTTTGGAGTACTCTTTAAAAAAAAATAACGTTTTTTTCACGCATCACCATGTTAGACTTAACAACCGTGTCAGTTAAGGTTTGAAGTACTCTTTAAAAAAAATAACGGTTTTTTCACACATCGCCATAATAGGCCCAACAACCATGTCAGTTAGGATATGTGGTATTCTTTAAAAAAAATATAACGGTTTTTTTACGTACCACCGTGTCAGTTAGAATATGTAGCCTAGTATTCTTTAAAAAAATATAAAGGTTTTTTCACGCATCACCGTGTTAGGCCTAACAACCGTGTCAGTTAGGATATGTAGAATTCTTAAAAAAAATATAAGGGTTTTTTCACACATCATCGTGTAGGCCCAACAACCGTGTCAGGATATGTCGTATTCTTTAAAAAAATATAAAGGTTTTTTCACGCATCACTGTGTTAGAACTAACAACCGTGTTAGTTAAGTTACTCTTTTAAAAAAATATAACGTGTTTTTCATGCATCACCTTATTAGGCCCAACAACCGTGTCAGTTAGGTTATAAGTACTATTTAAAAAAAATTAATAAAGGTTTTTTTAATGGATCACCGTGTTAGGCATAACAACCATGTTAGTTAGCTTATGGAGTATTCTTTTAAAAAACTATAAGGTATTTTTCACGCATTACCTTGGTAGACCTAACAACCGTGTCAGTTAAGGTTTCAGTACTATTTAAAAAAAATAAAGGTTTTTTTCACACATTACCGTGATAGGCCCAACAACCGTGTCAGTTAGGATATGCAGTATTCTTTAAAAAAATATAAAGGTTTTTCACACATCACCGTGATAGGCTCAACATCCGTATCAGTTATGTTATGTAGTATTCTTTAAAACATTATACTGGTTTTTTCACGCATCACCGTGTTAGGCCTAACAACCATGTCAGTTAGGATATGTAGTATTCTTTAAAAAAATATAAAGGTTTTTCACACATCACAGTGTTAGGCCTAACAACCGTGTCAATTAGGTTATGTAGTATTCTAAAAAAATAAGGTTTTTTTTTCACCATCACCATGATAGGCCCAACAACCGTGTCAGTTGGGATATGTAGTAGTCTTTAAAAAAATATAAAGGTTTTTCACGCATCACCGTGTTAGGCCTAACAACCATGTCAGTTAGGATATGTAGTATTCTTTAAAAAAATGTAAAGGTTTTTCACGAATCACTGTTTTAGGCCTAACAACCGTGTCAGGATATATAGTAGGCTATTTAAAAAAAATATATAAAGGTTTTTTCATGAATCACCTTGTTAGGCCTAACAACCGTGTCAGTTTGGTTATGCAGAATTCTTTTAAAAAATTGGTTTCTTATCACCCAAAACCCATGTTATTCGTATTTTTATTGTTTTACCGATTTACAACACGTTACTGATTTTCGCCTGGTACCAATTTTGAGGTTATGTTGGTCACTTTTATTTTAGATTTTATCGTACTTCTCGTGCTTTCATATTTTGGATTCTTGCTCTTGGGCACATAATAAAGCATTTTAGTAACAAAAATATCGAAAAATATAGGTTATGCTACACTGCATATTTACTATTTTTCATGTAATGTAATTACACAAATATATATACTACCTTACAATTGGCACTCTGTGTAGGGATTTTTTTACATTTAATATTGAAAATTGAACACAAAGTAACAAATTAAAGTCAGTTTTGAAAAAAATTTCAACTAAAATATTGAAAATGTTACATTAAAAACAATAATTTTGCAATAAATAAAACACAGATTAAGATTATTAAAATAGGATTGAATCTATGTTCATCTCAGGTACCTAAATCACATGTCCAGTAAATAACTACAATTAACACATGACACAAAACTAAAAACTGATAATTATTTTGGGCTGGGTAAGTAATATAATGACGTTTTGTAAAACGGGAATAGGCCTATATGTATCTCTGATACTTAAACCATATTCGTACCAAATTTCATCTCAGTTGGTCAAGTGGTTAAAGCGTGATTGAATAACAAACAAACAAACAAACAAACAAACAAACAAACACACAAACTTTCAGAAATATAATATGAATTAGATTAGATTGGTAGGAGTGAATAAAAATTTTAACATTACTTTAAACGCCATCACACTAGTTACCCAGCCCAACATAATTATTTAGTATTCAAGTGTTAATTCTATAACAGTGACGTTTTATGCATTTATTATATTTTGGTAGGTACGTGTGAATATTAAATGTTTAAATTATTTTAAACTCCATCATACTACTTACCCATCCCAAAATAATTATTTAGAATTCAAGTGTTAATTCTATAACAGTAATGTTTTATACGTTTATTATATATTGGTACCTATATGCAATAATAAAAAAGTGAATATATAAAATATTGATAGTATATTCAACTGTAGGCCTAAACGCTAAAACAATATAGTAATGCCTGGTCTGGGTATGTAGTATAATGGCGTGTATTATTAATTTAAATATCAGTATTGACACTGATCTATATGCAATAATAAAACAAAAACAGTGTTTTACAAAATATCCTCATTCGAAGGAAATACGAAACACGATGTTAATAAAACTCTAAGTTATTACACATTTTTGGTCGAATGAACCTTTGGTTGTTTGATTTTTTGGTCATATGAACCACTCTGTTAAAAAACATGGTTTATATGACCAAAAGTTCATTCAACCAAAATATTTAAGTATAATTTGGTCGAATGAACATTTGGTTGTTTGATCTTCCCAACAAAACAACAGCGCTACCTATCGGATTTAATTTAAATCAGTCATCACAGTACTAGGTTGAAAATAACTTTTTTACTTTTTCAGTAGCGGGCATTTTTCATTGTATAGGCTAACACCAGAGCAAGTTTTTTTTTAAATAAAAATGTTATAATTTGAACTTATCTTCGATGTCAATAGTTTACAGATAAATTCTCCTGCTTTACTACATATAAGTCAGATTGTTGTTGACAACAACATTAAAAAAACAGTTGTCAGAACAACAGCACTATCTGTTGGATTTAACTGAATCCACTCTACACAAAGTAGTCGGTGGAAAATAACATTTGACAGAAAGAGATAAGGCGGTGAATCGTTATCTAAACCCTACTGGAAATAATAAGAACAAACTGTGAAATTTTCAACTAAACCGGTTCAATAATTTTTGTATCTGTAGAGAACATACATAAGGACATTGCGTTTTGTACAGTGTGTCTCACGAAGATGTTAATGCATATAAGCCTCCATTATTTTCTCATTCCTCCATTGATCATTTTGAAACTATAAATACTTTTTAAATAAGGTACCATAAATAGTATGTGAATTGCATGATGTTTGTAGAAACAAAATGGCGGCCAAAATCAATCAGTTTTTGTGCGAAACCGGTTCAATAGTTTTTGTGTCTGTAGAGGGCATACATACGAACACTGCTTTTTGTACAGTGTGTCCCACGAAGAGGTTTACGCATATGATCCTCCATTATTTTCTTATTCCTCCATTGATCATTTTGAAACTATACAAACTTTTTTAAGAAAGTACGTGAGAATAGTATGTGAGAATTGAATGATGTTTGTAGAACCAAAATTGCGGCCAAAAATCTATCAAATTTTTGTGACAAATTTTAATTACACATGCGCACGCATACACAAACACCCACACCCACCCACCCAATTGTTTCTGCAATCATCAACGTGTGGTCCTCGCTCTAATTCTAAAGCCAAAAGTGAAAAGCATATAAAAAAATCACTAAACATTATCGAAAGTAACGCACCCGGTAAGTTTTCTCGTGTTGCATTACGGGAAAACACTGCTACCTGTTTGTTAACATTACTTACCGCAATGTTTATCAATACAGTAATTCAAAAACATAACTTACTTTGGTATTCATTTTGTTCATGCTTCCAACAATTGTTTCGTACCTTTCAGTCCATCTTGCGTTCATTTTGGAAATTTTAATCAGAGCAGAGAGACTATACTCACCTGCAAACACACAAAGCGAACACAATTATATAACTAACATTGAGACGATAAATTAAAAGTAACTTAGCATCAGTAAGATATAAATAAATGTCAAAAAACCGTGTACTTTACGTTAAATTATAGTACATAATTTAATATTCAAAAACATTTTTTACATTTTAAAATATTTGTACAGTTATACCTTAGTACATATTAGTAAGCACTTTAGTTGCATTGTAATCTAAACTGTATATTTTGCTTAAACTTTGAAAATTGGAGTGTTTAGACCTCACAAATCGATTGGCGACATAATTAACCCCAGAAAAACTCACTAGTCGGAAATGAGTCCCAGGTTCAAAACCCCGTTCAAAATTTGAGAAACAGCGACAGGTAATGGACAAAGCGACATTTTTTTTATAAAATGTCACAGACTTATTATATAACGAAAATGAGCCATTGGAACAGCCATCATGACTAAACCCAAACCATATCACCTTGAAATGAGCACCAAACCAAATCCCTTCATCATTTTTTTGAAAGGTCGTTCAAATATACAGTATATATATATATATATATATATATATATATATATATATATATATATATATAGTATTTTTACTATTACATATTTATTTTAGTATATACGCTTCTTTAAAATATTATTTTCGCTAACCAGTAAAGTTTGTTCAACAGTTTTCAAAATGGAGGCCATTTCAAATCTTTAAAAATTCAAATCCTTTTTTGAAAACCTGATTTTTTATCATTATCAGAGTTAAAAAATGCATACATTAGTATTTCGATTTTGACGGCGCTCATGGTTCATTTTCCTACTTTCAATGCCATTTGAAAGTTGATAATCAGAATTATTGGGGTGATATAAGAATTGCATATAAGTGAACCTAGCTCAGATATTATATACTGCCGTTATAGTAAAAATCAGATGTTTTACTCGTAACGATCAGCAATATTTCAGTGCACAGATGATAGGATATGTTGTTAAAAACTGGCGATATTAACAACAATTATTATAAACGTTTATATTAATTTGGAATGTATTATAACGTTTACAACGTGCACGTGTTCTTCAAATAAGGAAAAATACCGAAACCAAAGAAACACAACGTCTTCATATAATACGCGTATACAGTTATCGAAAACGAGGAAATAAAAGAGACCGAAATAGATACGAAATTAGTTTCCTCATTTACGTTTCATATTTCCGTTACATTAAAAAGGTGCGGGACACTTTTTTTCTATACACTTCTCTCCCCAAAGCTAACATAAAAAGCTTTGAAAAAAACAAAAAAAAACAAACAAATGCACGCACACACAAACAGCCACACACAAGTTTGGCTACCCAAAGTTTGTGCGCGCGTGCTTGTGCACGCGCTTGCGCGCGCGCGCGCGCGTGTGTGTGTGTGTGTGTTGTATGTGTGATGGTGTGTTTGTTTTAGCATTTTCTGGTTCGCAATTTCGGTCCTATTTGATACAAGCTTGGCACAATATCGATTAAGGTAGATCTACTAGCAAAATGGCGACAATTCCAAATTATTACAAATTCACAAAACGTATGTTTCAAATTGTTTTGAAAATCTGATTTATCGTCGTCATAATTATCGTTAAAAACTGCATAAAATTTGCCCTTTGAAATTTTTTGAAATCCGTTAAAATTAAGTTATTGAATTTGACGGCGTTCAGAGTTCATTTTTTAAAAGTCCTAATACCGTGAAATCAGATTTTCAAAAAGAGCACCACAAAATAAAATATTTTAAGAAATCAAGCATCCATCACGTCAGGTAAAAAACTGCTTGCCTCGATTTTTTATATTAGGCATATCCATTCACAAAATTTATATTCTGACGATAACATTACGCTAAATCCCGTATCCACAATAGTCTTAAATATTTTCAAATCGTTAGAGCCGCTCATAAGCAGTCACCAGACATTCCGTTCACGCCCAAGTGGATTTAAATTTACCAGCTCCAACGTTGTATTTTTCTTTTAAGACCTTTGTAAATGAATGCCTGGGTTACTGAAGGAGTTAGAGGGGTAAGGGGGCGAGGGTAATTAGACACGAGCAATTAATTAAGATGCAGACACTTGCTAGTATTAAACCGATGCTTGCGTAACCAAGCGGAACTAGCAAGATGACGGATCTTTAGGCGCAAGAACAAAATGTCAGCAAGAATAATCGCTTGCGATTTACCTAAAATATACTCAGATAAACACAAAACGCTAGCTAAAATCTACTCAGATAAACTCAAGATGCTAGTTAAAATATACTCAGATAAACACAAGATGCTAGCTAAAATATACTCAGATAAACAAAAGACGCTACCTAAAATATACTCAGATAAACACAAGACGCTAGCTAAAATATACTCAGATAAACACAAGACGCTAGCTAAAATATACTCAGATAAACACAAGATGCTAGCTAAAATATACTCAGATAAACACAAGAAGCTAGCTAAAATATACTCAGATAAACACAAGATGCTAGCTAAAATATACTCAGATAAACACAAGACGCTACCTAAAATATACTCAGATAAACACAAGAAGCTAGCTAAAATATACTCAGATACACACAAGACGCTAGCTAAAATATACTCAGATAAACACAAGATGCTAGCTAAAATATACTCAGATAAACACAAGACGCTACCTAAAATATACTCAGATAAACACAAGAAGCTAGCTAAAATATACTCAGATAAACACAAGATGCTAGCTAAAATATACTCAGATAAACACAAGAAGCTAGCTAAAATATACTCAGATAAACACAAGAAGCTAGCTAAAATATACTCAGATAAACACAAGAAGCTAGCTCAGATAAACTAAAATATACTCAGATATACTCAGATAAACACAAGATGCTAGCTAAAATATACTCAGATAAACACAAGATGCTAGCTAAAATATACTCAGATACACACAAGATGCTAGCTAAAATATACTCAGATAAACACAAGAAGCTAGCTAAAATATACTCAGATAAACACAAGACGCTAGCTAAAATATACTCAGATAAACACAAGAAGCTAGCTAAAATATACTCAGATAAACACAAGAAGCTAGCTAAAATATACTCAGATAAACACAAGATGCTAGCTAAAATATACTCAGATAAACACAAGAAGCTAGCTAAAATATACTCAGATAAACACAAGAAGCTAGCTAAAATATACTCAGATAAACACAAGAAGCTAGCTAAAATATACTCAGATAAACACAAGATGCTAGCTAAAATATACTCAGATAAACACAAGATGCTAGCTAAAATATACTCAGATACACACAAGATGCTAGCTAAAATATACTCAGATAAACACAAGAAGCTAGCTAAAATATACTCAGATACACACAAGAAGCTAGCTAAAATATACTTAGATAAACACAAGAAGCTAGCTAAAATATACTCAGATAAACACAAGAAGCTAGCTAAAATATACTCAGATAAACACAAGATGCTAGCTAAAATATACTCAGATAAACACAAGAAGCTAGCTAAAATATACTCAGATAAACACAACAAGATGCTAGCTAAAATATACTCAGATAAACACAAGACGCTACCTAAAATATACTCAGATAAACACAAGACGCTAGCTAAAATATACTCAGATAAACACAAGACGCTAGCTAAAATATACTCAGATAAACACAAGACGCTAGCTAAAAATATTCTCAGATAAACACAAGATGCTAGCTAAAATATACTCAGATAAACACAAGAAGCTAGCTAAAATATACTCAGATAAACACAAGATGCTAGCTAAAATATACTCAGATAAACACAAGACGCTACCTAAAATATACTCAGATAAACACAAGACGCTAGCTAAAATATACTCAGATAAACACAAGACGCTAGCTAAAATATACTCAGATAAACACAATACTAAAATATACTCAGATAAACACAAGACGCTAGCTAAAATATACTCAGATAAACACAAGACGCTAGCTAAAATATACTCAGATAAACACAAGACGCTAGCTAAAATATACTCAGATAAACACAAGACGCTACCTAAAATATACTCAGATAAACTCAAGATTCTAGCTAAAATATACTCAGATAAACACAAGACGCTAGCTAAAATATACTCAGATAAACACAAGACGCTACCTAAAATATACTCAGATAAACACAAGATGCTAGCTAAAATATACTCAGATAAACACAAGACGCTACCTAAAATATACTCAGATAAACACAAGAAGCTAGCTAAAATATACTCAGATACACACAAGACGCTAGCTAAAATATACTCAGATAAACACAAGATGCTAGCTAAAATATACTCAGATAAACACAAGACGCTACCTAAAATATACTCAGATAAACACAAGAAGCTAGCTAAAATATACTCAGATAAACACAAGATGCTAGCTAAAATATACTCAGATAAACACAAGAAGCTAGCTAAAATATACTCAGATAAACACAAGAAGCTAGCTAAAATATACTCAGATAAACACAAGAAGCTAGCTAAAATATACTCAGATAAACACAAGATGCTAGCTAAAATATACTCAGATAAACACAAGATGCTAGCTAAAATATACTCAGATACACACAAGATGCTAGCTAAAATATACTCAGATAAACACAAGAAGCTAGCTAAAATATACTCAGATACACACAAGACGCTAGCTAAAATATACTCAGATAAACACAAGAAGCTAGCTAAAATATACTCAGATAAACACAAGAAGCTAGCTAAAATATACTCAGATAAACACAAGATGCTAGCTAAAATATACTCAGATAAACACAAGAAGCTAGCTAAAATATACTCAGATAAACACAAGAAGCTAGCTAAAATATACTCAGATAAACACAAGATGCTAGCTAAAATATACTCAGATAAACAAAAGACGCTACCTAAAATATACTCAGATAAACACAAGACGCTAGCTAAAATATACTCAGATAAACACAAGACGCTAGCTAAAATATACTCAGATAAACACAAGATGCTAGCTAAAATATACTCAGATAAACACAAGAAGCTAGCTAAAATATACTCAGATAAACACAAGATGCTAGCTAAAATATACTCAGATAAACACAAGACGCTACCTAAAATATACTCAGATAAACACAAGAAGCTAGCTAAAATATACTCAGATACACACAAGACGCTAGCTAAAATATACTCAGATAAACACAAGATGCTAGCTAAAATATACTCAGATAAACACAAGACGCTACCTAAAATATACTCAGATAAACACAAGAAGCTAGCTAAAATATACTCAGATAAACACAAGATGCTAGCTAAAATATACTCAGATAAACACAAGAAGCTAGCTAAAATATACTCAGATAAACACAAGAAGCTAGCTAAAATATACTCAGATAAACACAAGAAGCTAGCTAAAATATACTCAGATAAACACAAGATGCTAGCTAAAATATACTCAGATAAACACAAGATGCTAGCTAAAATATACTCAGATACACACAAGATGCTAGCTAAAATATACTCAGATAAACACAAGAAGCTAGCTAAAATATACTCAGATACACACAAGACGCTAGCTAAAATATACTCAGATAAACACAAGAAGCTAGCTAAAATATACTCAGATAAACACAAGAAGCTAGCTAAAATATACTCAGATAAACACAAGATGCTAGCTAAAATATACTCAGATAAACACAAGATGCTAGCTAAAATATACTCAGATAAACACAAGAAGCTAGCTAAAATATACTCAGATAAACACAAGAAGCTAGCTAAAATATACTCAGATAAACACAAGAAGCTAGCTAAAATATACTCAGATAAACACAAGATGCTAGCTAAAATATACTCAGATAAACACAAGATGCTAGCTAAAATATACTCAGATACACACAAGATGCTAGCTAAAATATACTCAGATAAACACAAGAAGCTAGCTAAAATATACTCAGATACACACAAGAAGCTAGCTAAAATATACTTAGATAAACATAAGAAGCTAGCTAAAATATACTCAGATAAACACAAGAAGCTAGCTAAAATATACTCAGATAAACACAAGATGCTAGCTAAAATATACTCAGATAAACACAAGAAGCTAGCTAAAATATACTCAGATAAACACAAGATGCTAGCTAAAATATACTCAGATAAACACAAGACGCTACCTAAAATATACTCAGATAAACACAAGACGCTAGCTAAAATATACTCAGATACACACAAGACGCTAGCTAAAATATACTCAGATAAACACAAGACGCTAGCTAAAATATATTCTCAGATAAACACAAGATGCTAGCTAAAATATACTCAGATAAACACAAGAAGCTAGCTAAAATATACTCAGATAAACACAAGATGCTAGCTACAATATACTCAGATAAACACAAGACGCTACCTAAAATATACTCAGATAAACACAAGACGCTAGCTAAAATATACTCAGATAAACACAAGACGCTAGCTAAAATATACTCAGATAAACACAAGACGCTAGCTAAAATATACTCAGATAAACACAAGACGCTAGCTAAAATATACTCAGATAAACACAAGATGCTACCTAAAATATACTCAGATAAACTCAAGATTCTAGCTAAAATATACTCAGATAAACACAAGACGCTAGCTAAAATATACTCAGATAAACACAAGACGCTACCTAAAATATACTCAGATAAACACAAGATGCTAGCTAAAATATACTCAGATAAACACAAGACGCTACCTAAAATATACTCAGATAAACACAAGAAGCTAGCTAAAATATACTCAGATACACACAAGACGCTAGCTAAAATATACTCAGATAAACACAAGATGCTAGCTAAAATATACTCAGATAAACACAAGACGCTACCTAAAATATACTCAGATAAACACAAGAAGCTAGCTAAAATATACTCAGATAAACACAAGATGCTAGCTAAAAAATACTCAGATAAACACAAGAAGCTAGCTAAAATATACTCAGATAAACACAAGAAGCTAGCTAAAATATACTCAGATAAACACAAGAAGCTAGCTAAAATATACTCAGATAAACACAAGATGCTAGCTAAAATATACTCAGATAAACACAAGATGCTAGCTAAAATATACTCAGATACACACAAGATGCTAGCTAAAATATACTCAGATAAACACAAGAAGCTAGCTAAAATATACTCAGATACACACAAGACGCTAGCTAAAATATACTCAGATAAACACAAGAAGCTAGCTAAAATATACTCAGATAAACACAAGAAGCTAGCTAAAATATACTCAGATAAACACAAGATGCTAGCTAAAATATACTCAGATAAACACAAGAAGCTAGCTAAAATATACTCAGATAAACACAAGAAGCTAGCTAAAATATACTCAGATAAACACAAGAAGCTAGCTAAAATATACTCGGATAAACACAAGATGCTAGCTAAAATATACTCAGATAAACACAAGATGCTAGCTAAAATATACTCAGATACACACAAGATGCTAGCTAAAATATACTCAGATAAACACAAGAAGCTAGCTAAAATATACTCAGATACACACAAGAAGCTAGCTAAAATATACTCAGATAAACATAAGAAGCTAGCTAAAATATACTCAGATAAACACAAGAAGCTAGCTAAAATATACTCAGATAAACACAAGATGCTAGCTAAAATATACTCAGATAAACACAAGAAGCTAGCTAAAATATACTCAGATAAACACAAGATGCTAGCTAAAATATACTCAGATAAACACAAGAAGCTAGCTAAAATATACTCAGATACACACAAGACGCTAGCTAAAATATACTCAGATAAACACAAGATGCTAGCTAAAATATACTCAGATAAACACAAGATGCTAGCTAAAATATACTCAGATAAACACAAGAAGCTAGCTAAAATATACTCAGATAAACACAAGATGCTAGCTAAAATATACTCAGATAAACACAAGACGCTACCTAAAATATACTCAGATAAACACAAGAAGCTAGCTAAAATATACTCAGATAAACACAAGATGCTAGCTAAAATATACTCAGATAAACACAAGATGCTAGCTAAAATATACTCAGATAAACACAAGACGCTACCTAAAATATACTCAGATAAACACAAGACGCTAGCTAAAATATACTCAGATACACACAAGACGCTAGCTAAAATATACTCAGATAAACACAAGACGCTAGCTAAAATATATTCTCAGATAAACACAAGATGCTAGCTAAAATATACTCAGATAAACACAAGAAGCTAGCTAAAATATACTCAGATAAACACAAGATGCTAGCTACAATATACTCAGATAAACACAAGACGCTACCTAAAATATACTCAGATAAACACAAGACGCTACCTAAAATATACTCAGATAAACACAAGACGCTAGCTAAAATATACTCAGATAAACACAAGACGCTAGCTAAAATATACTCAGATAAACACAAGACGCTGCCTAAAATATACTCAGATAAACTCAAGATTCTAGCTAAAATATACTCAGATAAACACAAGACGCTAGCTAAAATATACTCAGATAAACAAAAGACGCTAGCTAAAATAACGCGTGCGTATGTTAAAATAACGTGTCACTAAAATACACTAAAACATAAACTTAGGTTTTAAAACGTGTTTTCAAGGTTCGAAAACGGTTGATTGTACTGTAATAGGCTACACAAATTCATCAACCAGCAAAATTCGTTCAATACTTTCAAAGTGGCGACGACCATGACAAACTTTTAAAAACATAAATTTGTTTGTCTTAATTTTTTTCGGATTGCCTTTAAAACTGCATAAATTAGAATTTTGAATTTACATCATTTGTAATTTATAAAAATGTATAAAAGCAAAATGTATAACAAATTATACATTTTGAAATTAAGACATTCAATTTGACGGTGATCAAGGTTCAATTTCTTCTTTTCAATGCAATTTTAAAAATTTAAATCATGGAAGCAAAACTGCACAAAAACGTTCAGGTGAAGAAAAATTCTTTTGCAAATCCGCTTCTATCACGTTAGTGAGACAACTGCGTGACGCAATTATTATATTACAGGGAAGCTTAAAAAAATTCCGTTATCAAAAAACCAATAACGCAAATTAAAAAAATATATTAAACAACACCTCTCTTATATTTTGTAATACATGCGCTCACAAGAGTAACTGTCAAACAAGCCAGAGTCGTGCTGAAACGTCTACTAATAAATAGATATCAGAGTTATTTTAAATTGGAAATTCGTAAGATGGTGTCGCTAGTTGAGTACGTGATTCTTTGGTGATTTGATCGCACAATGACTTGTAATAAAAGGCGTCCTCAGCGAACGTTATTGAATTCGAAATTAAACTTTTCATATTAAAGCTTTCAATTTTAGTGAGCGCACTTAAAATGAATCTGGAAGGCTTTGGACGTCGCGCAGCTTGGATAGAAGCAAATTGCTAAGAGTGTTTTTTTCTATATTTCACTATTTTTGAAATTCTGATATCAAAATTACAACTAGCATTAATATGTGTATAGTAGCGTTCTAAACTTTAAAATTACATTCAAAATACAAAAATGAACCCTGACCGCCAACAAAAAGATTTCAATTCCAACGGATTTTGAAAAATCAAAATGCTAATTGATACAGTTTTTAACGTTAAGATAGTGAAACCGGATTTTTTTTAAAATTCGATAAAACGAAATATTTTTTTTAAGATTTAAAACTTGCCCAAGCAATTTTGAATCAGTTTCGACTTGCTAACACATGCACGCACGCACATTCTCTCACGCGGGCGCGCGCGCACGCACACACACACACACACACACACACACACAGTCAGGCAGCAATTAAAGCACTTGAAGATCCTACAATTCAGTCTAAGCTGATTTGGGAGTGTCGAAAGAACCTAAACGCTCTGTCCCTGGAGAACAGGGAGGGATACTCTTCACTGCGTTCTAGGACACAAGGAGGTTAAGGGGAACGAAGATGCGGACAGATTGGCTGGACTGGAATCTGGATCTGACTTTATCGGACCCGAGTAGGCTGTACCCATCTCTATGTCTTTTGGGATAACTTCAGAGGGACTTAGAGGAGCTGTTGCTATCTTGAGCAGAGCTCATTAAAAGACACTGTGGTCTGCGCGTGCACATGAACAGAATAAGAATGAATCACGGAAAAACCGTGCGTTATGCAGAAAATAAGAGGAAACCCCAAGCCACATAATTTACGATCGTGAAGCTCTAGCCATCAGGAGACTAAGGGTATTTGGTTTCCAGGACACTGAGGACCTCCAGCAGGATGAGCTAATCAATAGGCTGCTAAAACTCACTGAAGGCTCTAATTTACTGAACTAGAACTCAAGAGGTTGCAAAAAAAGTTTGACCTAGAAGTCAGGATCGGTCCCAGCTACCGCTCATTTTTCCAATGATATCAACTAAACAGGTGCTACGTGATATATTTCCGAAAGGCAACAATTCTAATTCCACTAAAATCTGTCTGTCGATTTTATTTTGCGCCAATAACGTATATTTATACGTACTTAGTGTGGAGCTGCGTGGCTAAGGGGGAACTTAAGTTCAAGTATACTTGATGTCAGGCGACCTCCAATTGCAATATAGCCTTAGTTATGAAAGCGGGGTTCTGCATGGATGGAAGTTTTACTTCGCTAATTACTTGCGGGATTTTAAGTGTTAAACAGAAACAAATCCTGGGTAAGTAACAAACTTGGACTCGAGAAGTGAAACTAGCAAGGAGATGGAGGAAATTAAAACCAATAAAAAATATATGACAAAACTGAAGGGATCAAAAATAAAACAGAAATTCGCTTCTATCAAGCCAGATAGACAGCTGCGTGTCGCCAATATTTTACACTATGAAATATGGTTAACAAATTATTCAGTGTTAACTGACTACAGCTAGTTATTTGGAAACATAAAATATATTATGTTGCCACTGAAGTTGGCAAACGATAAGAAAATAATTTATGTTAATCTATTTCTTTATGCGTTTGAGATATTTGACGTATAAAACATTACGTTTAGCTGTCGTAAAAAACAATTTGTTTCAACACGTTAAGAGCCTGTACACAATGTACCATGTACAATTATTAACCAAAAGAACTGTCAAAATCGGTTCATTACATTTTGTTCAAAATATGTGCAATCGGCATATAAAAAATGAAAAGTTTATAAGAAAACTCAAAAATACTATTTTCCCAAAAGCGGTTCCAACGATTTCGATCAAATTTTGTTCTAAAATAGTTCATTAGTATGCAAACGGAACGTATACTGCTGCACTCCCGAAAAATCTATTCAGGGAAAAAACTGAAAAACTGGCCTAGTTTTAACAAAATTTGTACATCGGATTTTGCTCGATTTCGGTCAGTTACAGTTTAATAATTCGTCAGTTTAACGGATTAGAAAAAGAGTACTTTTCAGCTCCAAATTAAAACTACGCATAAATGTCTTTATCTTTAGAAAAAAAATTCCAAATCCTAGTAATCATAAATTTAAACTCAAATTCTTTTCAAACACTTCGTGTAAGCAAAATGTGTATACTTACAAAAAACCCGCACAAAACGCTGTACAGCATAGCAGAGCTAGGCTAATCCTTACATATCTCAAAGCCTAAAGACGGCCACGTCTCTTGGGAAATTAAACTAGTTATTTCTTTAGAAACGTAGACAAAGTATATCCTGTCGTTCTAGTTGTTGAAACAAAAAGCATTCAGTTGTGGTTGACACTGGAAACAATAGTTATTTGCAAATTTCCATTGGAAAATGAGTGTTACAATCGTTATGGTAAGACCCAGAAAATCAAGCGTCTAACCTTACCTCTAGGTAATTTTTTCAAAGATCCTTAATGTATACTGTGTTATTAAATAGTGTGTGTGTGTGTGTGTGTGTGTGTGTGTGCGCGCGCGCGTGCGTGTGTCTTTAATTTGTAAAACTCAAACTATTGAAATATCAGACTATTTTTTAAAAAGATTCCGCGCTTGGTAAAATGGTTAACGCCTCTGCTTGAATTGCGAAGGACGGGGGTTCGTATCATGCAGGAGCGTTTTCCAGTGACTGAAAATTTAAAATATACACGTTAATACTCAATTACTTATTAGCGAATTTACAATGTAAAATAAGCTATGAAAGCGGCAATTTTGGTACGATCCAAACTCGGGATTTTGCAATGAGCTCTGATTGTGAGCACTAGACCAATTTTTGAAGTTGATAAAATTTGCATGCGTGTGCGTGCGCATATGTGTGTATGTATGTTTGTATGTGTGTGTGAGAGAGAGAGAGGAGAGAGAGAGTGCGTGTGTGTGTGTGTGTGTGTGTGTGTGTGTCTTGAGTAGAAGAGTGAGAGCAGTATGAGCTAGAGGTACGGTAGGAGCCCATCAGCTGTTCACCTAGCTGCCTCCGCCGTTGCATTCATTTCTTCACACGTATATAGAAGTTTATTTCAATAGACTACATGTAGTATATTATTTAAAAATTCTAAAACAGCATTCGGACTGACCCAATTTTCTGAAGCGCGTAATAATTTAGTCAAGCCAGTGCATGTAACTTTGAATTAGAAACAAACTTTTCAACGAAATAGTGATATAATTTCAAAGTAAAAAACAAAAATTCGATTCGCACTTGTTAGCTTAAAAATGCTTAGTAAATGTTTCGTACGACACGTAACAGAAAATATTACAAAAGGGGGGAGTTAGGAGGGGGCAGGAAGAGATGTTCATTAGGCTTATCTGCCGAACCCAGAGTGGCAATATGTATGAACACAGAGTGAAATGTGTTTGTTTTTTAAATTAAAATTTTAACCATAGAACGCCCCTCGCTATAAGCGAGTCGAGGCTTGCCTATTCAGCGCTTTTAGGATTAGGTCAAAGATAATACAGGGTGTCTGCTAAATTGTTTTGAAAAGTCGCCCTTTTAAATACAGTTTTACTTTCCTAGCATAAAGGATTTATAAAAAGTAAAGTAATAAACCGGAAAATTTCATAAGCACGTTTTTGTTTTAAAATCCTTTTACAAATCGAGCGACTTCAATTTTGTTGAATTTTGCAGTAGAATTATTATTATTATTTACTTAACAAAAACACATCTCATTAAAAATACGGTTTTAAAAACTAAAGGCATTTTTAATATATTGTTTATATACGTTAATTTTGTAATAAATTTGTATAGTTTTCTGTTGGACCTTATTAAAATTTTATTTTGTGTCAATATCCCCAACCAAAAACAAAATACTTCAGTTAAGTTTGATACAATATATAAAACTGACATTTAATTTCATCAATTAAAGAATTATATTTTTTCAAAATTTCTCGAGAAAAATTACGACGAAAGCCAGATAACTTTACACTGAGTACCAGAGCGAGAGGAGGATGAAGGTAATGAGATCTGGTTGACTAGACGGCTAGACCGATATCCACATCTGTGTTTATGGGGCTGGAGACGGCAATCTGTGCCTGGATAGATGGACCTACAAGCAACAACAGAAACTACGGAGTAATTGCGTCTTTTAAAAAAGGTTCTTCTAAGTGGACTTATAGAACTGGTTGGCTAGACCGACATCCCCATCTGTGTTTATGGGGCTGGAGACGGCAATCTGTGCCTGGATAGATGGACCTACAAGCAACAACAGAAACTACGGAGTAATCGCGTCTTTTAAAAAAGGTTCTTCTAAGTGGACTTATAGAACTGGTTGGCTAGACCGATATCCCCATCTGTGTTTATGGGGCTGGAGACGGCAATCTGTGCCTGGATAGATGGACCTACAAGCAACAACAGAAACTACGGAGTAATCGCGTCTTTTAAAAAAGGTTCTTCTAAGTGGACTTATAGAACTGGTTGGCTAGACCGATATCCCCATCTGTGTTTATGGGGCTGGAGACCGCAGTCTGTGCCTGGATAGGCGGATCTACAAGCTATACCAGGAACGTGAGGGTAATCTCAGAGGACATTCACGCAGTAAGCGCCTTTTGAAAAAGGCTCCTCTAGTTAGATTTACAGAATAGTAGAGGGCAACTTAGAAAAACCAAGGATCTTATTACAGGGCACTGTGGTATGAGGGTATAGTAACGTACCGAGTAAAAACAATGAATGGATATAGTTGTAGTCAATGAATGGATGAAAAAACCGATGGTAATCATCTAAGATTGTGAGGTTCTTGCCAGTAGGAGGCGAAGAGTATTTAGTTTCTAGAATCCTGAGAGCATCCAGCTGAATGACCAAGTCACAGGACTGCTCAAACTTGTTGAGAGAAACAGTCCACTGTAAACTATTAATAAGAAACTTAGTTGCACAATACCTTTAGTACGCGGTGTCAGGTGCTATCAGATCTCTAAAAATATCTATCTAAATTCGTCTGTACTCGCCTTTAAAATAATGCACTAAATGACTAAAGACATTTGATAAAGTGTTCCTGCACAATGGCGACTGCATTTCTTTAATGACAACAATCTTACATAGCGTGTTGCTTTACGTAAACAATATAACTTCACGAAAGACGTAAAGAAAACAGAAGGTCACATGTAAACCGTCCATAACATGTTTTTATGTGTAAGGTATTGCTGGGCAGGGGTACGGTGATACATGTAAGGGTGGATTCATTCTGACATCTGTGCGTTACAGTAAAGTGGTGCGCATAAACTTCTTTGAGTTCATCACTCTAAGAGCCGACCTTGCTAGCTGTTATTACATATTTTATCTCTTCTTTGTTACCGGAAGCAGGAAGTTTCAGTTAAACAAAAACACTTTGTACAGTAATAAAATTATACTGCTGAAAGTGTAAGTGGCAGCGCGTAGGAAATGACGTATCTAAATATTTTATTGGCCAAAAAATTAATAATCCTACATTTCACGTAAGAGTATAAAAATTCCAAATTTATTAATATAACAACTGCAAAAGGCGATGGTAGCAAATTTCTGACGTTAGTATTTTCGTCTTACAATTTGAAAAAATGATGTCACCATCACAATTAATATTAAAATTTTTATAAATTAACGTTTTAAACTTCAAAACTATCTAACTTTCAAAGGCCTCTTAATGCAACTTTCCAATAATTTTAACGCTGATTAATTTTTACGATTTGGAATGGCCGCCATTTTGAAATTGTTAGAAGAATTTTTGTGTTGTGATAGCGAATAGCTATCAAACTTTCAAATTACATTAAAAATACGAAAATTGACCACCGTCAAATACATTTTCTTAATTTCAAAAGATTTTAGAAAATTTTGAATTTTGATTTCGGTTAAAACGTTTTTGCCAAAAGTGTAAGGAAAAAGAAATTACTAATAGAATTTTTCTACCATGAGGTCAGCGAGACAGATGCGTGCAGCGGTTAATTACTATTTTTTGTAACCAAAGAATTCTAGCAAAAAAACCTAAAATACATTACTAGAGGTTAATATTTTTGTGTTAACTACAGACACACACACACACACACTCAGCTCCCAACTATAACGGACAACCGGTAACAACAAACACCCTTCCTAAAACAACGTCAGTTTGTTCTAGCCTAAGATAATCCCCATTGAATCGTCGCAGATAAATCACAACCGGGCTCCAATATTGGGACGCCCAATCCAAAGAAACTGTAATTGGCAATTAATCTAGTGCAGAGGGCCAATTAACCTTTGTGGTACGATAGCCAATGTTTTAGTGGGCGATAAGTCTTTGCCGGCCATATTGTTCGCGATCTATTGTCTTTGCCGTATGAGTCGCTGAAATTGCTTGCCGCACGAGCTTTTCCAAACAAAATACAAAATCACGTGATAAACAACACCGCATGTATTAATTGCCACGAAAGACAATTTAGATTGTTCCCTTAACTTCCATACCTTACCTGAGGACTAACGAAGAATCAGCGTTAACGGAAATGGTAAAGCTGTAGCAGTAACTGCATCTCGAATCCACAATCTAGACGTAACAGTTCAGAGACGCAACAGACTGACCGGTGGTTTTAGCCCCATCGATCACCGTACTTCTACTGGAAAATTAATTAGAAAACGCCTTCATGGTAAGAGCAAAGAACTGGAAACATGAAATGAACATCGATCCTCATCTCTCTCTCTCTCTCTCTCACACACACACACACACACACGCATGCGCGCACGCACGCACGCACGCACGCACGCACGCACGCACACACACACACACACACACACACACACACACACACACACACACACACACACACACACACACACACACACACACACACACACACACACACACACACACACACACACACACACACACACACACACACACACACACACACACACACACACACACACACACACACACACACACACACACACAAGTTAATCGCTCATTTCAAGTCTCGGGACTGTTTTATTTCCCCATAGAAATCGGATAAAAAAATTCTATCCGTATATATATTTATATAAAGATGCAACACAGATATAACTATATTGTCTACTTTACTCCTTCCAGATACAACGTTCATCGTGGTAAGACCCAGACCTGGAACCTAGAAATAAACGCTGTTCCATAATTTTGTAATAGTGAAAAAATCGATTCCGGTAAAGCTTGTACAAGTTCGTTTACCGGAACCTATTTAAAACTATTTAACAGTTTCAAAATGGCGGTCAATAAAAAAGAGATAGACTGAAAATACAAAAATAACTGCAATGGAACAGCTGCATGAAGCAAGGGTCACTATATCCATCCTACATACACATCTCCTACAAAGCCTACCGCCTAATCCTTAGGAAGGATTACAGACCTCAATGATCTCAATAACGGTCCTTCCCTCCGCCAACAAACCCTAATTAAACGTTTACCGTTGCCAAGTTGACGATTAATATTTAAGCGAGCAAACAGGCGGTTAAAGTAAACGTCAGCCGGGTTTAACGTATTGTTAAAGCATTTGCTACACTAACGAGCTCCGTCAAATATTTAACGAGCACTCGGTGCGTTTCCATTGTTTACTAACATAACAGGCGTTATACTTTGATGTTAAGTTGGCAGCCATGGAATAATGAACTGATTCGTTAAGTTAATCGCATACGTTGAACTTCAACAGTATTGTGACCAGCCTCTGACACTTCTACGTAACACATTGCCTTCTTTTTTTTTAAAGGTTAGCAACTTAAATTATTCTGAAAGGTTGTGTAACTGTTATGCACCGCGAAATACAATAACTACGACTACAAGCGTATCTAGGATGGTCAAATGGAAGGGGGATTACCAGTACCGGGGATCCTTCACCGGAAACTTATCCAAACTTAGACGCAAAATGACGAGTTTTAAAGCCATCTGAGGGCAACTTTATTCATATAATTTTTTTTTAGGAAAACCTCTAAATTTGAGTAATTAGTAAGACATGAGGATGCTATTAAAATATTTTTAGGTTATTCAAATAATCTCAAAGTTACGGTTTTTCAACTTGGCTTGCAAAAAAAACCTTTTACTAAATATCTGTTTTTCTGTCTGATATTACAATTATAATGAAGAAGCCTAGTACATTTCATTAAGCATGTACTATCCAAACGTTAATAGTATTTAATATAATAGTGTAGTCAGTACTTGCCTTATAAGTGGATTTGGGATTTGTTGCGGGACAAATAATGACGTAAAACCATAATTAAACTATAGTTGGAATATTAGAAAATGTGTTAAAAATCTTCAGTTTTTTATCAAGGTTTTGGGACAACCCCCCTCCCCCGGATACGCCAATGACTACGACAAACATCTGTCTCGTTGGCGTTATAGAAGCAAATTCTTAATATAATGTGTATCCATTTAAAAATTTGCACATATTAACACTTAAAAATTATAAAAATGACCCTGACCGCTGTCAAAATCATCGTAATATAAAAGTTACGGATTTTCTAAAGTTTTGAAACGGCCGCCATTTTGAAACTGTTAAATAGATTTTTTACGGTAACGAGCGTATTGAAGCTATTAAATTTACATAAATCAATACGTGGATCAAAATTGTGAATGGGATAGTGCAAACACAAACAGACAATGTTTAACGACCCCTTAAAGAGTAACCTAAAGGCCAGATCGCAGCTCATTTCAAGACCCAGGGTCCAGGACCCAGTTTTATCACGATGATCACTGTAACTGCCCCCTAATCGATTCATATTCGCTAAAACTTACACGTAATTAAACACAGGTTTTCAAATGTTGAGGTCTGTAGGTATTTATCTCTGTACATGCAACTAATATCCATTTATAATGGAACAAGATAATTCGTGAAAAGAATAGTACAGATTGTTTGTACTAAATGTAAACACTCGGTTTCCGTGAAGAATGGTTTCACGTTAAACGACTAACAAAATCAAGCTGACCACACTGAACAGCTGAGAGACTGATTATTCGCTGAGCACCTGTGTATTTGTATAACTAGTATTCTTTTATTGCAATCTTCTCAGCTCTCCTATTAAAAAATTGAAAATTTGTTAACAGAAAATTTCAATTAGGAAATGAGTTATTTGGGCTATCATATATAAATAATATGTGTGTGTGTGTGTGTGTGTGTGTGTGTGTGTGTGTGTGTGTGTGTGTGTGTTTCAGTTCGTAATTTTCATCTGATTTGATTTAAATTTGACACAAAAATCGATTCGGTAAGCTCGGAAAAGTTCATTAACCAAAAAATTTCTTTTTCAAAATGGCGGTCATTTGAAATGTTTGTTAATTCGTTATTGAAAATTTTAATATTCGTAATATTCTTGTCTTCGTTATTTTCAAAAATCTGCACATATTAGCATTTTAAGCTTTCAAAATGCAGTGGAAAACGAAAATGAACCTTGACCGCAGTCAAATTGAATCATTTATTTCAACGGATTTTGGAAATTCAAAAAGCATATTTACGTAATTTTCAACGTTTATTACGATGGTAAAATCAGATTTTTAAAAAATTAAGAAAAGATGTCATAAATTAATTTTGCTGGTTAACAACCTTATCCGAGCTATTTACCAAAATCGATTTTTGTGTCAAATTTGAATCAAATTGGACAAAAATTGCGAACATGAAAGTTCTAATACACACAAACACAAAGAAAAAACACAAATAACACAAAAAAGTAATATAAAGGCCACGATCGGTACTCTTTAAAAAACTCTGGGTTTGGATGTCACCACGATTCCAATGGAAATTCACTAATAAGATAGCTGTTCCCTCCTTCTCCCCCAAAACCTAAATAGTAAACAGAAAACCTGGTAGATAGAAGTTAAACGTTGTTATGTAACAATTGACAAAGATAAAAGAATTAAATTTAAAAAACACTGTTATTTGAAAAGCAGATCTGAAAATCAATAGATCCACTACAATATCACAATCACATCCTAATATCACAATCGCATTATAATATCACGATCACATAATATCACGATCGATCATAATATTACATTTATATATCATAATCACATCACAACATAATAATCACATCATATTATTACGACCACTTCATAATACGACGATCACATAATAACATCACGATCGCATCATAATACTGTATCACCATTTCAATATAACTATCGTATTATAATTCCACGATCACAATCACATCTTAATATTTATACAGTAAAAATATAAAAAATTTACGAACACACCACGTTCAACTAGAAACATCAATACACTATTAAACACATGACCTGCCCACTGCCTCCCAGATTTATTTCCTTCTCCATAATCTCGCAACTCATTGTATATTGATGGCGGTGTTTAGGACGGGCTGTAAATCCCGAAACGTCAAAATGCGTATTTTTGAAACGCTGTTAGTGATGGTTTATAGGCGCGTACAGAACACCAATCACTGCACACTACACGCCGCATTAACAACATATTGTCACTAGATCCGATACATTTCAGCTCGGCGTATCGTAAAGTTTCATTTATTTTATCCATTCGTTGAATAAACACTGCATCATTTGTTTTCGAATTTAACGAAATTATTTTTATATAAACAAACTTCATGGGAAGGAAAGTTCAGCACACATTGTAAGCTATCGTTTGCAATTTTTTTTCGAAATCCTGGATAATTAGCAAATTTCTCTTTGAAAATGCGCTACCAGAGCGGCCATTACGGTTAAACCTTGATCTATAGATCACTTTTTGAGAGATGGTTGAAAAATACCTCGACGTTTCGCCGTAACTGGTTCCTCAGCGGATCGCGCTGGTTAGGACGTAAGTCGGGAATACTTACTCCTACATATTTAAAAGACAGTGGGGGGCGGGATTCGGTGGTCGAAGTGGCTAAAGCACTGGTCAGTCTACTGCGTCACTCAACAGCGCACCTAAAGGTTCTTACTTCGAGCCGCAGTTGCTCCCGTTGCTTTTCCTTTACCGTTACCGCTGATCCCTCGCCCTCTAACTGGCATAAAGTATACCGAATCATTTATTAGCGAATATCTTTGGATAAATGAGCTATTGGAGAACCATCATGGTAGGACCATGACCTTGAAATGATCACAGATCTTAACCTCAAGATCACTTTTTAAAGGGATCGTTAAAATTATTGTGCGTGCGCGTGCGTGTGTGTATGTGTGTGGTGTATTACATTAAACGTCGTCATATACATGTATGCGTATTTGCACTCCCCACGTTCGCAATTTTGGTAAGATTTTATTCAGACGACACAAAAATCGATTTTGGTAATAACTAATTGTTCAGCAAAAATAGTTTCAAAATGACAATAATTTGAAGCTTTACGAACGATCATGCGAATAATTTATCATACACGTTTTTTGAAAACCCTATTTCACCATCCTAATAAGCGATAAAATCTGCACGGATTACCATTTTTAAATTCCACTGAAAATGCGAAAACGAATGTGACGGTAAAAATTATTGCAGATTAATATGGCGGGATGCTATTCTGAAACGATTTGCTTAAGAAAAGATGCCGCGATTCAAACGAGTATTACTTGCACACAATGTTGAAATGAAAATGAAACTTAAGTTTCAGAAAGTTGCTACATCTAAGTATAAAGTTGTTTTACACACTTTGTAACGTGCATACAAGTCGCGCGCAATAAATTTGTAATTCAATGTTCCTGCAAATCCATTAGAAGCACCACAATTGCCATTAAGCTGCTCTTGCTATTGCCAGAGTTACTAGCTGTATTTTATCTTTGATGATTTTTGAAAACAATATCTGAATTAATTCAAAACACACAGTAAAACTGGATTTAAGGAACTGTGAAAATAACAGAATTCACAATAACTGTATCTGCCTCGATGACGAGTTTTATGTAGTAACTGTAACTGCCTCTTGCCACTCTGAGTTTTTCACGCTATTTTTATGGGTTTATAAGGATAAATGTGCCTTTAAATTGTTAAATTGTCTTAAATTTGTCTTTCAATTGTTAAATTGCCTTATATTTGCCTTCAATTTTTTTAATTCAGTTTTTTGTTATTTTTAAACGTTTTGGGCAAGCTATATTAAGTTTCAACGAAATCAGTCATTCGTTAAAACTCCAGTTTTGAATGCGAGTGCGTGCGCATTCAGACTAAGAGACTGAAAAAATGATACTTTCACAAAGGTCACGAATCAATTTTTCGCAAATTTTCTATATAATCAGTTATTAAAAAGTAGAAATACAAAAAAAAAATTCAAAACATAATTAGCTATTGTTCCACTTTGAAAAATTCCGATTTCAAGAGGAAAAACAATTTTTAAATTCAATAATCATGGAACCGAACAGTCAGCATTGAAAAATGTGTCATGCCAATTATTGTTCACCTCTAATATTAGGCCTATTCGCGAATCGAGAATTTAACACACTCTATATTATTTGTATTGAACACAATGTTACCACTGTACAGCGAGGGTTGCAGAATGTTAAAATAGATACGTTATTTGTACCTCCCTTCACGCAGACATTGCGATTTAAAAAGCACGAGACATGAACGCCGTTGTATTTCTTATCGAAAACGACGACGACAAAATGTTTTACGATGATCGACGGTAAACTTGTTTTATTTGTCGGAATGAAACAGTACCATCAATCTATCGATAGTGTTCTGTAAAAAAAACCGTGCGAACTACTTTACACGACGTATTGTTTAACCACTTTATTTACTGA
Organism: Callitettix versicolor; assembly: GCA_022606455.1. NCBI lineage: Eukaryota > Metazoa > Arthropoda > Insecta > Hemiptera > Cercopidae > Callitettix > Callitettix versicolor. Next base: position 37,459,658 of record CM040184.1, read on the forward strand.
AACAATAAAATATCTCTTCAAATAATATGTTAAAGAGAATATATTGTTTGAAGAGACGCTGAAACATAAATTGTGTTACAAAAATTTATAAACAGTTCGATTCCTTGTGCTAAGCTACAACGTGCAATGAGTAATTTCAGAGCTCCTAACGTTAGTTACATGCAGACTGATCCAACATTTATTTTTGATACAATAACAGAATTTTCTTTCTTAAAAACTATAAATATATGTATTGTATTTTATTAAATATTAAAAACATTTTACAATATTAATAAAACATTTGTTATGTTTTTAAATAATGTACTTAAGTATATTAATGGAAGAATAAAAAATTAACTGTACTATTGTGTACCACTAATTTAACAAACATTTCTGCACTCACATTACGCGACGCGCAGAATCCAACATACAACCAGCTCTAAACGATACAACATGTTAAGACGGCAAAACACGTTTTTACAGGGTAATTTCAAAGTTATACCCATACTGCTGGTCACAGGAAAGGAAGCAGTGAAGCCCTTTAAGTATCCAATCGAAAATTATATTGATCGGTTTTCAAACGTTTCGGCACGATACATACTCAATAAAGCTCAGACAAACTTTTATGATTGTAAGTATTGGTATTTGTTCTAAAAATTAGGCACGCACCTAAAAAGTATTAACGATTCGAACACCGATTTGCGTTATGAATTATTACTATTCGACAAAATCGTATGGCCTGATTTTCCAGTTAGTGGGAAAATAACGTATTTCTTGGGGTAATTTAGTGTATTTCAAGCAAATTCAATAAAAATCGTTAAAGCGAATTTCAAGAAAAATCAGACTTTTGATAATTTTTAAGGAGCTTTTGACTGTGAGTGCTTAGCCTATATATAGACTCTAGTGTGGATACAAAACGGTTAATATAGAAACAGTATGATTTGTCAGGTTCTACTCTAGTTAATAAAACGAAAAGCTGATTATTTTAAAACTTTTAACGTCAGCTAAGAACAGGAGGCTCCAGAAATTGCGATTCGAATATAGGACGTCTTAAAAATTCAACTTTTTTTACGAGATATTTTAAAAGTAAGCATGCCAATATTTTTGTATATTCATTTTCTTCTGAACAAAACCAAAAGTTTGGCGGATTGTTTTTTAACCTTTTACGATTTTTAAGATATTTGCTTTTACACCAGCGTGAAAACGGCTCGGTAACACAGGTTTTACTGAAGCTAGAAAAACGTGCAATCAATAGTTTTAAAACTTCTGACATCGGCTGCTTAAAACAAGCTACGAAAACGACGATCGTTTTTCAAAATTATCAAACTATTTAAATAATTTTGACTGTTAAACGTATTTCACTGATTAAATAACTTGACTTAGCTATTGCCAAAATCGATTTTCGTGTCAAGTTTGATTCAATTCGAACTAAAATTTCTAACGTGGACGTCCTAAAAAAACACACACACACACACACACACACACACACACACACACACACACACAGAGAGAGAGAGAGAGAGAGAGACAGACAGACAGACAGACAGACAGACAGACAGAGAGAGAGAGAGAGAGAGAGAGAGAGAGAGAGAGAATCTGGGAGGCCCAAAACAGGCACGCCGCCGACTTCTTGCCGGAGTAGTAGGCTCAGTGCTCCTTTACGGAGCACTGATTTGGTAAGGAGTTGCTGGCGAGCCTCCAATGGAGCTAATGGCCGATGAAAGAACGAGGGTCTACCGACGCAAGCGAGCTGCTGAGCAGAGGTATAGTCACGTAACTGCAGTTAAAGAAGAGAGAAATCGGACCCTGAGTACCAGGCAGCGAGGGTTGGACGAATCAGCAAACGGACTATGGACGCACCAACTCACAAGCAACACCCAGGATTGGCGCAACAGGGAGCATGGACAGGTGGACATCTACCTCACACAGGTTCTAACTGAGCTTAACTGTTCCGTTTCAGCTGGAAACAGACTCGCCTTGTTCTCTCTGTCCTCCAGCAGTGAAGGAAGATGCGGAGCACGTATTTTTCAGTCAAAGATACGACGAGGACAGGATTAACCTCGCGAACATATCTGCGAGGCAGCATTATAGCGGAAAATCTTGTGGATAGAGTGATTACTTCAGAGACCAACTGGAGGACCATTGCGGGATTCGTTGCATGGATTGTGGATACCGAGGCTGTGAATTATAGATCAAGAAAGAAGAGTCAACGCTGTAGACGGATAGGCGGACAGCCAGTCCACCTTTCGCGAAGTAATGCCTCTAACGGTTCAGTGGAATTGTTTGTTAGAAGAGGAACGCTTCTGGTGATTTTTTTAGTGGATAGCAATAACATGTGATATAACTTGAACTTAACGATCTGAGACGGTAGCGAGAAACATGCGGGTGTGTGCTAATAAGTCTCACACCGAATGAAACACTACACACTCGTTTAGTAATTTAATTTTATTGTGAGAAAATTTGAGCAGAGATTTTGTACTACTTACTTTAAGAATCCATTTTATTTTGTATTCCATTTGAATGAACAAATAAAATAAAGGTGTTCGAGATTAATTAAAACCTTCTTAGAATTTCGCGTAATGACTTTAATTAAATATATTTGCAAATTTATTAAACTTTTAATATTTTTTTCTGCGAATAATCTCCTAATTAAGTTTGTAGGGTTTAGAAATTCATCAAAATCGGTTTATGCAAAGCGTTGTAGACTGTTATTTAAAACCGGCCTTTGCTAAGTATACATTTGATTGGGTATTTGTAGTTATTTACATTTTTTAATTGAATTTTACAGTCGAGATGAGAGTTTCTTGAGAGAAAAGGGTTCTGGAATACGTGTTGAATACAATTGTTGAATATTTCATCATTCCTTCTTTCGCCATTTAACTGAATTGATTCTAGCAGGCTGTGGGGCTATCGTGGTATTATCGAGGCTCAGGACTTGTGTGTGTGTACGATTTAATTCAACCTTCGAACAAAAATCTATTTTCGTAATAGCTTTGGATAATTTTGTTGATCAGCAAAATGTTTAACAGTTTCAAAATGGCAATCATTTTAATACTTTAATTTGTTTGCCCTAATCGTTTTTGAAAATCTGAATCCACCATCGTAATCAGCGTTGAACACCGCATATATTAGCATTTTCAATTAACAAATTAAGGAATTTAATTTGACGATAATCTGGATGCGTTTTCATATTTTCAATGTAATTTAAAAGATAATATAAAAACAAATATATGCAGATTTTAATGCTGATTATGATAGTGAAATCAGAATTTCAAAAATGGTTAAGATATTTTCAGTATGGTTAAAAATACTTTCGAAAATTTGCTTCCATCACGCAGATAGCCGCGTCCCGTTATTTTTTTCCAAATTTACTACAGTAAATTTGTAGCGACATTTTTCTCGAAAACTGCTTCTAGAATCTAACATTATGTTGGGTTTAACGATTTTTTGTGCTGAGGTTACAGCCAAAATTCAGGTTTATTCAAAACAAAAGTGAATAATATTTCTTAAGTACTTTTTGATCTCACGTTACACTCTTTATGCCTGTTAGACTAATGAGTGAGGGATCAGCGAGGGATCAGCGTTCGGTGAGAGTAAAGCAGCATCGGGAAGAACCTTGAAGTACGCAGTTGTTTAATGAAATAGCCAGCTGATTTTATCACTAAAATTTAGGCTAGGTACAGCAATCACCAAATGCTGAACGGCGTTGCATGCAGGCAGTGAAAGCGAAGGGAATTCACCGACGCCGCTTGACTCCGCTCAGCTCTGTTCGCTTTCAATGGCCTACTTACATTTAAGATAATAGATCCATTTAAATATTAGATCCGGAGTGCTCAACGCAACTCCACTCCCTATTGGTGGTCATTCAGACTTATTCTCTGTTTATTAACTGTTACTCTAGTAAACATTTTGTTAGCAAATAGGCCTAACGAAAAAAGTAATCAGTAGGAAAGTATACTGGGCGAAATTCGGTAATATTTTTCTAAATTTTAAACAAGAATGGTGTTTTCAGTTTTAGTGACTATCTTCTGTGAACTCTTAATGACCTCATCAGTGCTATCTGATGTCGCTTCTCTCCTGCCGCTTGATTCAATGCGGTGAGACGTGGAAACGGGAAATGGCAGAATATTTCAAGCTGATCTAGTCTTGTAAGGCTGTTACAGATAAGAAAGCATCAGGTTTGATTTCCATTTAAAGTTCAGCGCATGCGTAGTAGACTTAACGTCGTTTGTATTACCAGCAAAACTCCAGCGTAAGCGTAGACTGAACTTCATTTGTACTAAAAGCGTTAATCCAGCGCATGCGTAGACTTAACTTCATTTGTACTAAAAGCGTTAATCCAGCGCATGCGTAGACTTAACGAATTTGCATTAAAAGCGATACTCCAAAGCATGCTTGGACTAAACATTTGTATCAAAAGCGTTAATCCAGCGCATGCGTAAACTGAACTTCATTTTTATTAAAAGCGTTAATCCAGCGCATGCGTAGACTGAACTTCATGCTTTCTGCCAGTTAGACTAAAAAGTATTTATGTAAACGGAAATAAAGTATTTAGATAAAGCTTAAGCAATAACTGAAGTGTTGAACCTAAGGTCTTAAGTTACTCATGTTCAGAGACTGACCTTTGTCTCAGACACCTCAATTGAGCCCAAGAAGCTGTTGGAAAATACTTAAAAGCTGTTTATGTGGATTTTAAATGCATTAACTGGATAATGCTAATTTATGCAGTTTTTGAAGCTGGTTATAAAGGTAAAAACAAACGTAGTATTATAAACTGTTTCGATTGTTTGTCTAAGAAGAACACGCCTGTGAAGTATTGTTAGATTCTTCACGAAACGTCCTGTATAACATAGTGTACACGCATTTTTGGCGATCATAACCCACTGTGTACCGGGAGCCCATGATTGATTGAGCGGCCGATTGATTGATTCGTGTAACAACAACAGACCCTGATCGATTACTAACACTTCGTATTCTCTTAGCAACAAAGGAAGAGTAGGTTACTTCGTATTATACAATGTGTTACCGCTATCCTACTGTTTAACATTGTTTACGTGTTGTGTGCTTTCATCTCAATATCAAAAGTTGATGTTACTTCATTAAACTGATTGCCGACTTAGATACATTATGTCTAATATTAATCAATCTCGCTGAAGTGATGGAAGCGAATAGCTATAAAGTAAAAATGTCGCATAGATTAACTTTAACATTTTAATCTTATTAACATATTTTTCGCCATAACGAAACTTTTTTAGAACAGCTATTTGCAATAACTATTTTTCCGGTATTACTCTTCTTTTTTGGAACGACACTTTATACAGAACGACTCTTCACTTCGGAAAGAAACTTTCTTTAGTACGACTTTTTGCAACAACTATTTTCCGGAAGTACTTCTGTTTTGGAACGACACTTATAATTCGGTAAATTTTTTTCGGAACAACTTTTTTCTGCGAAAAAAACTTTTTTTAGGATAACGTTTTGCAACAACTGCTTCACTATTTTATTTATTTTTTTTAACGACACTTTATTCGGTAGAACTTTTCCGGAACGAAACTTTTCTTCAAAGAGAAACTTTTTTACTTTTTGCGATAACTCTTTTTTCGAACTACAATTTTATAAATAGGATGTTTTCTGTCTTTCTAAATGACTTTTTATATAAGCCTAATGATTTTTTTTAACAATTATTGTTCGAAACGAAACTTTTCTGGAAAGATTTTTTTCTTGTAACTACTTTTTCTGAAACGAAAAGTTCTTGTAATGACGTTTTAGTGGAGCGAGTTTCTTATTTTTTTTTTTTTTTGACTAGTCTTTTCCGGAACACTTCTTTTCAGTAGTAAATTTAAACTGAAACAACGTTTTGCAATAATATTTTTCCGGAATGACACTTTATTCGGTACAACTTTTTCGGAATGACTTTTTTCTGCAAAAAGAAACTTTTTTAGGATAACGTTTTGCAACAACTGCTTCACTACTTATTTATTTTTTTTAACGACACTTTATTCGGTACAAGAGTGCAATATATGGTTCGAAAAAATAGGGTGTGAACTTCCTGATTGCCACATTAAGCAGTACCTGAAAAATAAGATAATTTTTAAGTTTTCAATTAAATTTATTTCTATTTCGTTATTTATTTTACCGAGAATAATTGAAAAATGAGACAGTTTTTTCACTATTTATCCAATTTCAACTCAATAACTTAGCGTTTTGGCGCTAGAGACACGTTACTGACTGACAGAAGTACGAATGGATAAACAGATACTCACACACAATGGATGTACAGTAATTTATATTTAAAACAGCCAAGAATTAACAAGAGGACAGTATACTTTTCCAAACACGGCGCTGGTTATGCAATCTCGATACAGTAAATGGCTAGCAAAATACAGTACAACATTAATAAGCACAAGAATAATCAAGATTGTGAATTTCAATTGGTAAATGAGCTATTGGAGCTATCATTGTAAGGCCCATACCCGGGACCTTTAAAATTTCAAATTATCTTAAATTATACTGTTACTCAGTCGTGGAGACACGGAAAATTCGTTACGCGGGTACGGTACAGAGTTAACCGAGTACAGTACATTCATCCAAACACGGCGCTGGTTATGCAATCTTGATACAGTAAATGGCGATAGCAAAATACAGCATTGACAAATACGAAAATAATTAAGTTTGCAAATTTCCGTTGGAAAAATAGTTACTGGAGCCGCCATCATTGTAAACCCACTCCCGGGACTTCGTTTATTTTGAGGTCATCTTAAATTATAGCTCAGTCGGGGAGATAGAGGACGGTACGATACGCAGGTTTGACTTTAGTTACTACCGTTGGTTTTTTCGTGTGTTACATCAGTCACCTGTCTACATTTGTCCACCTGTCATAAATACTTCCAACAAAACAACAGTTACGGTAATTTGTTAAAAGAAACAACTTGGATATAGTAAATATTAGCTTTTTTTAATAATTTCTACTTAAAGGTAACAGGTAATAACACTAAAAGTTATTTAATATGTTAGAATTATTTCGTCCATTATTAATTATTAATTAGCACTGGAATCAGCATAGGCCTAGTACAAAAGTATGTTTCCACAATAGCGCAGCATAAGGTTACACTCTATTATCGATTTTCCTCGTGGGTTGCTGAAAGCCTGCTAATGTACTCCATTGACATTAAATCGGATATTGGGGCCCGGTAGTCGATCTCATTAAAGCACCGGTCAGTCTGCAGCGTCTCATAACTGCGCACTTCAAGGTTTTTGGTACGAACCGTCGTTACTCCCGATGCTCTATCACTACCGTTACAGCCATTAGTGCTTTATCACTACCGTCATCGTCTCCATTAGTCGGATGACAAGCGGGAAAAAATCGTCAGGTACATCCACCAGACTCTTATCAACTAACTTCTTCTCATTACACTTCTGACTGTGCGAATTTTATCACGGTAATCAGAGTACAAATTTTTACACGATGTTAAATAAAATATTATTCGAGCAAAGTGAATGTCGATTCGTTTCCATGATCGAAACCAAAACATTTGTGTTACAAAATTAACATACTTAATCAACGAATTCACACTGGAAAATTATCTAACGGAGCGGTCATTGTACCGTTAAGTTAGCACGCTCACTTTCTTACTTTCGATGCGATTTGATTAAAACGTGGCAAAAAATTATCGATTTACATAAAAACTTTTACAAGTTAGTCACCCAGCGAAACCCGTTCAAATAAATTTCAAAATTACTACCATTCAAAATCCATAAAATATCTCCTCTTTTTTCGATATTTTACTTTACTTTTTTTTACTTTTTCATTTCGCCATCAGAATTACGTTATACAAAAATTAAAATTTTTGGTTTTTAAAATCGATTTAAATTACAAAAAACGAATTGACGGCGATCAATTCATAAAAGCAGATTTTAGAAATCAGATTTGTGAGAAACTGCATGTAAATTAAATATTTACAAGCATATAAATACGCTTCCATCACGTCCGCGACACAGACCCCTTGCCTCGCTACTGGCTTAAAAAACTCTTATGTGTTTACCCGGCGGGCGATAAAACAGTACATTTGATGGATGGATTGCATTATCGTCATTATGTTAATAAATTACCCCGGAAATTAGCATAGTACGGCGGCCAGAGCTTAGAAAATATCAGCGATAGAGTAATTATCAGAACGTGATTGTGAAATTGAATAATACGATCAGGTTTCCAATTGTACACAGAGTGATCCAAAATTCCACACCTTTTTGGTAAACACAATAAACGCGCGTATTTTTTTTTATAAATTACAACTGAGGATTTACTCATTTGGTAATTTAGTTTTATTATGAAAAACACTTTAAGAGATATAACCCATTGGTTACTCTCACTCAACAAATTAAGTCCAGTGGCTTTGTTACGCGCAGTCGCCTACCTCCCGTACCATAAACATGAATACAGTTGTAAGAAAATAAATTGTGCAAAAGCATACAACAAAAACGTTCTCGCGTTCAATTACTACTTAGAAAAAAATGTTCGGACGCTTACCATACTAAAACACCGGAAATAAGCCCAATTAAAAAAAATTGGTTTATCAAATTTAGGTAATAAATGATTTTTTCGTAACTTCCATAAATGCGCCAGCTAATGAAAGTGTGATCGGCGCTTAAAGGTAGAGTAAAGCTTACTGCAGTAACTACAATCACGAATCAACAATATTCAGGTGCGCAAGTTCAGAAACGTAACAGACTGAGCGTGACGCAGGCATCTCGGCACACTACGACCTGAAGATATACTGTATGAAGTATCATAATTCAACTCACTGTAAATGAATTTTTAACTTTTAAAAATAATGGTTCTGAAGTAAATCTAAAAAAAACTGGATCGCGGGTCAGGTTTCTGTTTTGGTACTTTCCGAACAGTATTGATGTTTTTCGAAAATGTTTGATCAAAATCTGTTTCTGTGACACTAAGCCAATAGCTCCCGAACCCTACTGTTGTGGGGATATTGTGAGCAATACGTTTTGTGGGATTACAAAGCAAATAGATTTTTATCGTCCGATTGTTTTAGAAAATTCTATTCTTAACAATTTGTTATACTACAGAGCTACAGAACAGTTTTTAAAAGCTACATCAAAATATCACTTAGAAAAATTTAAAGTAGTCCCATGATCGGAAATCAGATAATTCGTTTATTAAACAGATTTGTGAAAAAGAGAGAGAGAGAGAGCAGAGAGAGAAAGAGAGACAGTGAAAGAGAGAAAATGAAAACACACAGAATCATCAAATTTTCAACATCGGCTACCTCCACCATCTACTTTATTTATAGATTGTACACTTTATTTAAAATATACAAAAAGTTTACCAACAAACTTAAATCTGAAATTAAAAACATAGGCTCATTTACACGTACTTGATGCTGTTTTACAAAAATACAAGTGTAATCTACTTAAGGGGAAAAAGAGGCTTCAACGTTTAGCCTAATGAAGGAAGACGTGAGAGGGTCCATTGGGATTGACCGGATAATGGAGAGTAAAACCGTTTAACTCAATGCCCTCGAGGCTGCGAAGGAATGTGGACCTGGGCTTTGTCTATACATTTAACACAATTTCAAATGCAAGGATTGATTTTACAGGCGGTAAACGTTGTTGGCTGAATATTATGAAGGATTTTTGACCGATCGAAGCGAAGTCTCTGATTAAATTAGACCGTTCGGCATTTGGTTTGTGTGTCTTTTACGCAGTTTCGACAGATTGTTTTGAAATTTGGTAAAAAGGTACCTCGTATAATGCCCGAACGAGGAATGTGAAAGATTTTCCCCACTTACTTCCTTTTTCAAGATGACGGTTTTTGATTTCACGACGACAAGAGCACGCAGTTTTAAACCAAACTCGTTGACTGAATGTTTTGAAATCTGCTACCTTACATATGTGTAAGTTTTTCCTCATTAATTTCCGTTTGAAGATGGCAACCTCTGACTTACCGACGACGAGTGTACGCAGTTTTAGTCAAACGCATTCACCGATTATTTTTGAATCCCCAGGTCATTAAGAAAAATGTAAACAAGACTGGCGCCAGTCTTAGCCCGAGGTCACTGGATTACAGATGTAAACAAACATGACGACACATGGTCATTACGCAATGTAAACAAGACCGGCCTACGTTTCGGTCTGGGCAGACGGTCATGAGGGAATCCCGGCCAGTCTTAGGGAACCCCGGTCACCCGAGGTCACTGGATTACAAATGTAAACAAACATGACGACACACACACACACACACACACACACACACACACACACATATACACACTCTCATGTAAACAAGGGTATAGTGGCACTTCAGGTAGACGGTCATGAGGGAATCCCGGTCATTAAGGAATTTAAACAAGACTGGCGCTCCGGATGCGGAAAATCGCAGTTTGTTATAAAATTTTTAAAGAACATGTCTGAGTTATGCAATGTAGAATTTAAAAAAAATTATTGGCACTACGCTGTATGGCAGCCGTCATTAAAGATCAGTAATATTCCGATAATATTCCAAGAAGGCCTACCCGACATGAATTCCGTTGATCCTTCATCACCGAATCTTATAATAATAATAGACGATTTAATGCGAGAATCCAACGCTAGTGTTGTCGATATATTTACCAAAGGAAGTCACCATCGAAATATTAGCGTGTTTTTTATTACGCAAAACTTATTTCATCAAGGCAAAGGGCAGAGAGATATTTCCCTCAACGCTCAGTATATTGTTTATTTCAAAAACCCGCGTAATAGGAGTCAAATTAGGCACCTGGCGCAACAAGTTCATCCAGAAAACCCAAAATTTGTACAAGAAGCGTACACTGACGCGACGCGAGAGCCTCACGGATATCTGTTGTTTGATATGAAACAGTCAACATCGGAAGACCTGAGAATTAGAACTTGTATATTTCCGACGGATATCATGTAAACAAGTATATAGTGTCAGTTCGGGCAGACGGTCATGAGGGAATCCCGGTCATTAAGACATGTAAACAAGACTGGCCTACGTTTCGGAAATCCTCTTTGCTGAAGGCATGACGTAATCACTTAATGACTTTAAATCCACAGGGCCAGTGCTATGGTCCTACAATAGGAATTGAATCTGATTTCGGGAAAATCGTACACGTAAAGAAATAAAGAAGAAATACACTGTCTTCAAATACCCACACACACGTATAATATTTTCAATAGCTTATTATGTATAAAATTAACTAGCGGTATAACATAGTTTTAAAAAAACGTAAGTGTCACGATGTCGGATGATAATAAAGCTGTAAGCTCCTACCACAATAACCGAGTTAAGTCGTTGAAAAGAATACGAATGACAAACGTATTGAAAGCAAATCACTTGAGAAGAATATTTACTTACTGCTGGCGATAATAGTCGAAACTTTCCAATATAGATTACTCATTAAGGCAATGTCCAACACGACTAAGAGTCTGCCAAACAAATGTGTTTACTGGCAATTAAGAACCAGAGATTTGGACTTTACAGAAATGACAAATATTGTCTTTGTGACGTTTTGTAGAAACCCACATCGTAAATAAAGCCATAATAAGATGTTCGTGAAAGTTTAATATCATATATAAACCCCAAATCCATATAGACTACTCATCAGTCCTATCTGGTATTTCCTAGTGTTTTTTGACGGTTGTTATCCAAGTAGTAGTTAGTGTGTGTAGAATATAGGCAAGTGTTGTGTTAAGTGTAGAGTGTAAAAAGTAAAAGACTAAAAAATGGGTGCAGTTGCAGATTTTCAAGGCTTTCGAGACAACTCGGGATGTTACATAATAAAAGAGTTTGCCGTTATGTCTGTTAACAGCAAGTGGTTGCAGCACTGGATCGTCGGTCCGCCTTACGAGTTTTCTAATTTAACGAAAAATAGAAAAAAGGAATGTAGTTGGTTGACTCACAATTATCACGGTATAAAATGGGACGACGGTTCAATAAGTTACGGATCGTTTATAAAAGACTTGAAATTAATATGCGAAGAAATTACTACCGTCTACGCAAAGGGTAAAGAAAAGTGTTTGTTCCTAGAGAACTTGTTAGGTATAAGAATTATAAATTTAGAAGAATTGGAATGCCCATCACTTAAAGTGTTGAATGCAAAGGCGGATGTCACCCGTTGTTTTTATCATAAGAAGTGTAAGAGATATGTATGCGCGTTGAGTAATGTTAAAGTGCTGAATAATTGGTTTCACGAAGATGAATGCGGATCAGATCCACAATTGTCTAGCACGCCTGCCTGTGCCTCACTACGGGGTTTATGCAGCAGATCATTTGCCGATGTATGGTGGGACGCCTAGTTGTATCGTTATAAACACCAAACCTGGACGCCATTGGGTGGCCGTTTATATTAGCAGCAACAGAGAGTCGGAATATTGTGATCTTGAAGATTTTTTATCTCTGTTTTCATACAGTACATACGATAACGATTGAAAAAATTTGCTGTTTATTTAATAATACTTTTGGAAATTACAACATGTGATCAAGTATGACTCAGCATTGTTGCAGTCAAAGATAAGAGTTCACGCATGCGCGTTGTTATTATGTTACCGGTATATAAAACACAGGTTCTATAGAGCCTCATTCTCAGTCCGAATACAATGGAGACCACATTCCATAAGAGACGTACACCGTACGAAAGAAGCAAGAAAAGTAAGTGCAATAAAAATGTACTTGCGGAAGAAGTGGAAAAAGTAGAAACTACTAATACCGTCGAAAGAAAAGAACCAACAGATGTTTGTCACCTCTACTTTTAAATACTTGGTATTCTTTGAATAGGAGTCAAACCAAATCAACTACAATTGGATTAGATATTGACAACATGTGTGAACCGAGATTGCAAATAAGAAAATCGGACTCAAACAGCGGGATATCTCTAAATATTAACGAATGGAACGCTTTACTACAAAAATACGAATATATTTCCAACTTTTTTTTGAGGAAGCAAACAGAATTTCGAAAATTTCGATTTAGATAAACACCAAGTTGTTTTCCAAATGATGTACGGCAAGAGATCTATTGTAATCCGTGAACTACTTTGTATGCAGCCTCACCTTTACCTACCAGACACGTTGGTTATACAGGAGTCGACATGGAAGGGGATACTACAGATGTCGAGCTGTATCTCCAGTTATTTTCACTTGTGTTCTCTGAGATCGTCGCCAGCCTATAACTACTTTCAAGATATCAAGAATAAAGTTGTTTGTTATTTATTAGCAAACGTACCAAGTGACTCAACGAATGACGATTCCGTAATAAAAAACTATGTAATAAAATATTTAGAAGGAATGGATGTGAGTGATTGTAAAATTGAATCTAATCAAATAGAGCAAGACTTGATTTTATCTGAAATTAAAATTTTGTGCATCAATATCTTTTTGAATTACTTTAAGATACATCTGTTTTATAAAGAAATTAATGAATGAATTTTAAATAATCTTAATGTAAAATAAATATTATTAATTATTGTAAATATATCTGTGTTCGGAATTTTGTTGTTATTATTTCAAATCCTTTTAAAATCGAATATTAGAATGATGGATAATGAAAAATTGAATCTAATCAAATAGAGCAAGACTTGATGTTATCTGAAATTAAAAATTTTGTGCATCAATATCTTTTTGAATTACTTTAAGATACATCTGTCGTATAAAGAAATTAATGAATGAATTTTAAATAACCTCAATGTAAAAAAGATTATTAATTACTGTAAATATATCTATGTTCGGAATTTCGTTATTATTATTATTCTTTCAAATCCTTTAAAATCGAATATTAAAATGATGGATAATGAAAAAGAATTATTCATAAGGTTTATTGTACTTGTATTACACATTTTTAAACCGTTTTTCTTGACGGTGAAAGTGATAGTGATAGTGAACATCTACATTGCTACATACTACATTAATACAGCTATATATATTATCTGATATCTATTATACAACATCTAAATCAAGTTATGGGGCGTGCACACGATGATGTAACTAAAGTACCACAGTTTATTACACAACTTAATATTATTTTATGTCCTAATTTTAATCCACTCTTTTAAATCCGAAATACACAAATTAATGCTAAAGTCTAAAGATTAATTCACCAACCTTCGTTTACAGCAACACGCTATTATTATTTTCACTTTTAAATACACTAACACAACACTTTGTATAGAATGTATAGTTTATCAGCATTTTAGACAATATGGTAGATCCTGTATAGTATACATGTGTCGCAATTTTAAGAAAAAAGAAGATTAATTATTAAGGCGATTTACCAACGTAACAGTGGTGAGCATTGATCAAGTTTTGGAGAGGTCTTGTAAAAGCGTTAAAATCATGCAAAATGAGTATATACACTCGTGCTGACTGGGAGTGTTACCGATAACTTTCTGCATTAGGATTTAATTCCTCACCTATTACATATTCTAATATTTTGTTCTATGTTGTACTACTACTACTGCTATTTCAAACATCAATTTATTTTTGGATATGATTACACAAATGTGAAAATCATTGTTAACGAGAGTAATGAAAATTTTGTAACATTACTTCTCATCCCCGTGTAGTCGGAGATAGTATACAAAATTACAATACGTTACAGTTTTACATTCTTTCTGCGTTTAAAAATATTATTTCAAACAACTAATCGACTTACGTACTTTTTAAATGAATTTAATGAAAAATTAAAATTTATCTGTGGAACTAGGAGTATTGATTGTATATTATTAAACCAGTTTTGTATATTTGCATAATCCCACCCCCATATATAAAGTTTTTACAGGCTTAATGACATACTCACTACCCCTAGATTTATAATATGGAAATGCGTTGTTCTGTTTCACGATGGACGTCTCATACCGCTATGACATTCACAAGAACTCTAACACATTGGGCACTGTAATACAGTTGTATGCTTTTGCGGAGGACGGATTATAGGCATTACGATATTTTTATTTCACAATGTTCTGGCGTCTTACGTTTCGGATTCTTGTATATTATTAAGTCATAATATATTCAACTAATGGTATTTATGAAATATCAATAAGCTCTGTGTATTTTCCAAATAATTTTAATTCCAAATAATTTTCCAAATAATAGCTACGACGGAAGAAGTCAGATTTCATTACTTTATGAAATCTAAACCCGTCTGTACCGACTATTTGAATAAAACGGAAAAGAAAATGCTTGAAACATTTATATTATAAGTTCCTAACCAGTAATATTAATACATAAAGTATACTTTATACAGAAATAGGAAAATGTGCGGGAGTAGTGAGTGTGTTATTGAGTCATATCGTGGCTTCTTATTGTAACATTGTCTGTCGTCTGTTACATACAAATTTAGTTTCATTTGTTGTAAAAACCGTCTCTGCCGTCTGTTATAGAACACACACACACACACACACACACACACACACACACACACACACACACACACACACACACACACACACAAAGCAAGTTCAAGCCCAGCTCGACTCATTTTTCAAACAATTTCAAAAAAATCGTTAAAAAAGTCATCACTAAAAAGTCGAAAAAAAAAAAAAATTAAAAAAAGTTTCTAAAAAACGCTTACTTTTTTTGTAAGCAAAAAAATATTGCGCTTTTTCAATTCACGTATAATCTGCACCAAAAATAAGAAATAAATTTCCGAGACGTAAATCATCGTGAAACAGAACAAACACATTTCCATATTATAAATCTGGGGTAGTAATAGTATGTCATTAAGCCTGTAAAAACTTTATATATGAGGGTGGATTATGCAAAATATAGCAAAACTGGTTTAATAATATACAATCAATACTCCTAGTTCCACAGATAAATTTTAATTTTTCATTAAATTCATTTAAAGAAATTACGTGAATCGATTAGTTGTTTGAAATAATATTTTTAAACGCAGAAAGAATGTAAAACTGTAACATATTGTAATTTTGTATACTATCTCCGACTACACGAAGTGAGAAGTAATGTTACAAAATTTTCATTACTTCTCGTTAACAATGATTTTCACATTTGTGTAATCATATCAAAAATAAATTGATGTTTGAAATAGCGTAGTAATAGTACAACATAGAACAAAATATTAGAATATGTAATAGGTGAGAATTAAATCCTATTGCAGAAAGTTATCGGTAACACTCCCAGTCAGCGCAGTGTATATACTCATTTTGCATGATTTTAACGCTTTTACAAGACCTCTCCAAACTTGATCAATGCTCACCACTGTTACGTTGGTAATTCCTTAATAATTAATCTTCTTTTCTTAAAATTGCGACACATGTATACTATACAGGATCTACCATATTGTCTAAAATGCTGCTAAACTATACATTCTATACAAAGTGTTGTGTTAGTGTATTTAAAAGTGAAAATAATAATAGTGTGTTGCTGTAAACGAAGGTTGGTGAATTAATCTTTAGACTTTAGCATTAATTTATTGTATTTCGGATTTAAAGTGGATTAAAATTAGGACATAAAATAATATTAAGTTGTGTAATAAACTGTGGTACTTTAGTTACATCATCGTGTGCACGCTCCATAACTTGATTTAGATGTTGTATAATAGATATCAGATAATATATATAGCTGTATTAATGTAGTATGTAGCAATGTAGATGTTCACTATCACTATCACTTTCACCGTCAAGAAAAACGGTTTAAAAATGTGTAATACAAGTACAATAAACCTTATGAATAATTCTTTTTCATTATCCATCATTTTAATATTCGATTTTAAAGGATTTGAAAGAATAATAATAATAACGAAATTCCGAACATAGATATATTTACAGTAATTAATAATCTTTTTTACATTGAGGTTATTTAAAATTCATTCATTAATTTCTTTATACGACAGATGTATCTTAAAGTAATTCAAAAGATATTGATGCACAAAATTTTTAATTTCGAGATAACATCAAGTCTTGCTCTATTTGATTAGATTCAATTTTTCATTATCCATCATTCTAATATTCGATTTTAAAAGGATTTGAAATAATAACAACAAAATTCCGAACACAGATATATTTACAATAATTAATAATATTTATTTTACATTAAGATTATTTAAAATTCATTCATTAATTTCTTTATAAAACAGATGTATCTTAAAGTAATTCAAAAGATATTGATGCACAAAATTTTAATTTCAGATAAAATCAAGTCTTGCTCTATTTGATTAGATTCCATTTACAATCACTCACATCCATTCCTTCTAAATATTTTATTACATAGTTTTTATTACGGAATCGTCATTCGTTGAGTCACTTGGTACGTTTGCTAATAAATAACACACAACTTTATTCTTGATATCTTGAAAGTAGTTATAGGCTGGCGACGATCTCAGAGAACACAAGTGAAAATAACTGGAGATACAGCTCGACATCTGTAGTATCCCTTCCATGTCGACTCCCTGTATAACCAACGTGTCTGGTAGGTAAAGGTGAGGCTGCATACAAAGTAGTTCACGGATTACAATAGATCTCTTGCCGTACATCATTTGGAAAACAACTTGGTGTTTATCTAAATCGAAATTTTCGGAAATTCTGTTTGCTTCCCTCAAAAAAAGTTGGAAATATATTCGTATTTTTGTAGTAAAGCGTTCCATTCGTTAATATTTAGAGATATCCCGCTGTTTGAGTCCGATTTTCGTATTTGCAATCTCGGTTCACACATGTTGTCAATATCTAATCAATTGTAGTTGATTTGGTTTGACTCTATTCAAAGAATACCAAGTATTTAAAGTAGAGGTGACAAACATCTGTTGGTTCTTTTCTTTTCGACAGTATTAGTAGTTTCTACTTTTCCACTTCTTCCGCAAGTACATTTTATTGCACTTACTTTTCTTGCTTCTTTCATTACGGTGTACGTCTCTTATGGAATGTGGTCTCCATTGTATTCGGACTGAGAATGAGGCTCTATAGAACCTGTGTTTTATATACCGGTAACATAATGACAACGCGCATGCGTGAACTCTTATCTTTGACTGCAACAATGCTGAATCATACTTGACCACATGTTGTAATTTCCAAAAGTATTATTAAATAAACAGCAAATTTTTTCAATCGTTATCGTATGTACTGTATGAAAACAGAGATAAAAAATCTTCAAGATCAAAATATTCCACCTCTCTCTGTTGCTGCTAATATAAACGGCCACCCAATGGCGTCCAGGTTTGGTGTTTATAACGATACAACTAGGCGTCCCACCATACATCGGCAACTGATCTGCATAAACCCGTAGTGAGGCACAGGCAGGCGTGCTGACAATTGTGGATCTGATCCGCATTCATCTTCGTGAAACCAATTATTCAGCACTTTAACATTACTCAACGCGCATACATATCTCTTACACTTCTTATGATAAAAACAACGGGTGACATCCGCCTTTGCATTCAACACTTTAAGTGATAGGCATTCCAATTCTTCTAAATTTATAATTCTTATACCTAACAAGTTCTCTAGGAACAAACACTTTTCTTTGTCCTTTGCGTAGACGGTAGTAATTTCTTCGCATATTAATTTCAAGTCTTTTATAAACGATCCGTAACTTATTGAACCGTCGTCCCATTTTTATACCGTGATAATTGTGAGTCAACCAACTACATTCCTTTTTCTATTTTCGTTAAATTAGAAAACTCGTAAGGCAGACCGACGATCCAGTGCTGCAACCACTTGCTGTTAACAGACATAATGGCAAACTCTTTTATTATGTAACATCCCGAGTTGTCTCGAAAGCCTTGAAAATCTGCAACTGCACCCATTTTTAGTCTTTTACTTTTTTTACACTCTACACTTAACACAACACTTGCCTATATTCTACACACACTAACTACTACTTGGATAACAACCGTCAAAAACACTGGAAATACCAGATAGGACTGATGAGTAGTCTATATGGATTTGGGGTTTATATATGATATTAAACTTTCACGAACATCTTATTATGGATTTATTTACGATGTGGGTTTCTACAAAACGTCACAAAGACAATATTTGTCATTTCTGTAAAGTCAAATCTCTGGTTCTTAATTGCCAGTAAACACATTTGTTTGGCAGACTCTTAGTCGTGTTGGACATTGCCTTAATGAGTAATCTATATTGGAAAGTTTCGACTATTTTCGCCAGCAGTAAGTAAATATTCTTCTCAAATGATTTGCTTTCATGTTCTTTTAACTATTTCCTGAGACGATGAAATAGTACGGTACTGATAATGTCCGTCTTCGTCACTAAGGAAAATCTAGGCATACTTTGAAAATGGTATGCATTCGCATTCTCAGCAGTAGGAGCAACACGTATGAATATAAAGGATATTCAGTAACACAATAAACGTATAAAAGTAGATTCGAAACGTATAGTATGAAAAACAAGTATTTTTACAAAATGTAAAGGTAAAAGCGACATATATTTATTTTGATGGATTGTTTTATCTAAAATAAAGAAATTTATTTAGGCTAATAATAATTTCACCAATAACATAAAAAACAACTCATAATACGTGACAGCGATAGTTGGAAACAAAGTAAATTATATTTTAGCGCGATCCATCAAGGTGGAGAGTATTCTGTCACGGTCAGACATTTATTATCTGTCTACTAGGTTTCACTACAATTAAGTCACTACCGTAATGGAAGCGAATGTCTAAAAACTAAAAATATCAAATAATATATATTTTTTTAATCCGGTTTCACCATCCTATCAAATTTATTTCGTTTAGAACGCTGACTGAAATGGCGAAATGAGATTTCAAAACAACGTACAGCGATTATAAGGTTATATTTTTTTCAGATATGGCATTGGTCGCCATTTTGAAACTGATTACACAATTAGCCGAGCTTTGTAACAGTTGGACACACCTGTTATCCCTTAATTAATGGAAAGAAGTACCAAACCCAGACCATTATCCTTACCAGTAGAAGCAGTCATTGCGACCTTGTTCTTCCTGAAATAGCTTTCCATTAATAATTGCATTATGTACTTCAGCTTCAAAGGCAAATTAAAAACACTCCTTACATAGAACATCGTCTTTGGCCTCGTAAATAATAAAAATATTAAACGATATTCCAATCCAAACAAAAACCATATGGTAAAAAGATCCCAACCGAGTCTACAGTTAAAAACAATTTCTGTTATTGAACCAAAAATAAAATCATGTATGATGTTTTCTCTTCCTTTTTATATTGATTACGATAATTTGTTAGAAAACACGACAAATTAACATAGCTAGTTTTCAACAACATAAACTGAAACTTAGTATAGCCTATAAGCTGCTCAATAAAATCAGCTCATCGTTACGAATTAATATAAAACAACTGATCTTTTACTAATATATATTTATCAAAATTAACTTAACCATTCATTTCATATACTTAAATCGGTCAAACTTCTTCGTAGTTTTCGTAGTGTAGTGGTCATCACGTGCGCCTCACAAGCGCAACGCCTCCAGTCCGACTTAACGTGGAAATACAGGAAATTTTAGTTACAATCAATTTAATCAATATGAGACTTGTGACGCGCAAAATATACTATTATATGTCAATATAAATTTGTGCACTCGCATCAGGCAAAATACACCAAAACCACCCCTAAAACACGACACATCTTAAAAATGTTGTTATATCAATTCTGAATTCCTCCAATTAACCCGTTTAAACAGTTACTGAAAATATCAATCGGTAGCGTGCCTTTTATAACGAATAATAATAATAAACCAATGTTTGTTCTTTGTAATTATAAAAACGTTTTAAGGATGTATTTACAGGACCTATTTAAGTCCTGTTAAAAATTCAACTTCATGTTTTATACAGAATTAAATATAAATTAAAAGAAATGTTATATAAATTTGTAATAATTTTAAATAATATTGTAATAAAGTGATTTTATTGTAATGACGTGGTGCGCGCACGCGCGCGCGCATAGCGTAATAATGATCCAAGTGAAATTAACGCATGAAAAGGAAATGTTTATTTCATTTAGACGTGCTGTGCAGGGGTAGGTAAAACACACACAAAACACCCCCTCTGAGGGGAGGAGCGGAGGTGTTGTGACACACTTCAATGTACGCTCCTGCCTGGATTATTTCTGTCTTTAATTTACAAAAAGTCTACTTATACTTATTACATCGAAAGCGGAAATGCAAACAACTTCTCTCTTTACCCACATACCACGCACAACCCATTTCATATTATGAAATTTTAATTCCGCTTTGCAAGACCGTGTTACAATGGTATTCACACCTGTACCAGCAATTTTTCAGATTATTAAAGAATTTCCATTAGAAAATGAGCTATTGGAACCGCCATCATGGTATTACCCAGATCCGCGGAACTGTGCATCAACGTTGTTCTCTAAATAAAGTTTTGAATGTTGTTAAATTTTGTTTATTAAGGTATTAATAGCTTAAATATGTGTGTGTGTGTGTGTCTGTGTTTACACGATTTTTAACATGATAGAGTTCAACTAACTTTGTTAAATAACTACTGTAATAGGTTCAAGTAATTAATGAAAAAAATTTGTTTTACTGATTGAAACTTGACAAAAATCGATTATAATAATAGCTTGAAAAAGTTCTTTAAATAGCCAAATTTGTTCAACAATTTCAAAATGACGGTCTTTTCAAATCTTTAACGATTCGTACTTTATATTAAATGTATTTGAAAATCTGATTTCACCATCCTAATCAGAGTTAAAATTGCATCAATCAGCATTTTGAATGTTCAAAATTGTTTAAAATATTGTTTTTTACTTTGACCAGCGTTCATTTCGTCAATGTAATTTGAAAGTTTAAAATCGTATGTACTTAATGCTAATTACGAAGTCAATACGAGAATTTCAAAGATTTAAAAAAATAATTTTGGAACTTAGCTTTTATCACGTCAGCGAGACAACCCGTGCCGCGATTATTAGAATTTTTCGAATGAGTGGCAGTTTTGTAAGCTCTGATACATCATTATCTTTTTACAAATTCTTGAGATATATCGAAATCTGAAAGGAACAAAACAACTTTTACACATGCATAAGTAGTGTTTTCTCCTTAACTCGTTAAGGTTTTCATTGTTGAATGAGATATCACTCGATGAGGCGCTTTGTAAGGAATGCTATAGAACACTGCTTGCCTATATGAACCGCAATTTTAATTTTATAATATTGACATGACTTTAAACTAGTAGTTTGAAGAATATTAAGCTATCAGTATATTCTTAATTCCTTGGCCACCGCTCTGCGACAACTCTTTGATTTAACCGTTAACTGTAATATTTTGGAAAAATGTTACTGGGCCGCCTTTTTTGGAAAGTATATGCTCTTTTTCCGTAAAGCAGTTAAAATTATGATAGACCTTGCCGTTCAGCCAGTATTGCACGAAACAGCCAGCAACTACATACGTCATCGTTAAACTAGAAGTGCCAGAAACCATACGTCATCTTGAAACAGAAGTGAATGGGGACAAATCTTACACATAGGTCCTACGTCGTTCGGACTTTAATTAAGGTAAATTCGTACCGCATTTCAAAATAATCGGTCAATTCGTTTGGCCAAAACTGTATAACAAACTCACAAACTGAATGCCGAAAGATCGATTTGAAACACCGAGCTCGCAAATTTTCTCAAAATTTCACGATAGGTCTTGCCGTTCAGCCAATATTACACGAAATAGTCAGGAGCTACAAATGTCATCGTTAAATTAGAGGCGCCACTCTGAAATGGAAGCGAATTGGGGAAAATTTTACACATACGTCTTTACATACGGTACCTTTGTATCGAATTTCAAAACAATCAGTCACTGCGTTTACTCAAAACTGCGTAACAAACGCACAAAGCAAATGCCGAACGGTCGAATTAAACCGAGACCTCGCTTCTCTCAGTCAACAAATAAGGAAGTAGCATATATATATATATATATATATATATATATATATATATATATATATATATATATATATATACAGAGAGAGAGAGAGAGAGAGAGAGAGCAATATTTTGAATTAATTTTGCTTTGATTCATAAGCAGAAATCTGAGCCACGTTCCGCTTCACACTAAAACAGTCAGCTCACTGGTAGACTTGAATAACTCACTTCAATAACACCAACGGCAATAATGTGTAAACGGCAAGCGTGGAGCCTTTGTTATATGTCATTAGTGGTTATCGCCAGTTTCTATTTTTTCTCTTAAAAAAAATAGCGTTGCGATCGCCTAAAGACGTTTTCACTTCAAACCCATTCCACATTCAAACAATAAACCAAGAAGTGAATTACAAATAAACTTCGATATCAGTTCCGAATCTTATGGCCGCCATAAAGGCGATGCAAATGTAAAAATATCAAAAGCCTTTCATTGGCTAGCAATAAAAGGTCGGACAGAATAAGATATCAGGGACATTAGACTCGAATATCTGTCGAACAAACAGAACGGCGTTGCCGTAAAAACGGTTGTAACCGAAATTCGCTTTTTACAACGCTCAACGAAAGTGAAATCCGTCGACTAAACGTTTGAAATAGTTCTACTGTTAACAACCCAATGGCAGTTTATTTTCGTAACGAAAAATTGGAATCCATAAACGGAATTAACAATTATATACTTCCAGCCGGCAATACAGTTTGATTGTAGGCCTGCTTCAGGTACTCAACAAAGCGCTTGGAACTAATGAATTTACAAGCACATCCGAAATCGAAGCCAAAACGTTGTATGGAACTCCAGTGAAACGTTTGTGATAACGTGACTATTGATAATGACGTCACGCAGGTTTCAGGTTGACGTGAAGGAAGCAGTTTTTTTTATTTAACAATTTTTTGAAAGTCTGATTAGACCTTCATACCCAGCGTTAAAATCTAACGGCGGACGGGGTTCATTTTCGTATGTTCAATGTAATTTTATTCCTACATTTAAAACGCTAATATTATCTGAATAAGACATCATCAGAAATCATAATAAAAAAATCGTATTTTCAAAAAGTATAACGTACATGATTTTTACCCACACCCGGGGCCTTGAAATAAACAGCAGCTACTGACCTCTCGATCACTTTTTCGTTCCGAAAGAGGCAGCTGATATGTTTAGCGATCCCACCGTACCTCTAGCTCATACTACTCTCACTCATCTACTCAAAACACACATTCACTATTCTCCATAGCTGCTAACTGTAAAGTGTAAAGTGATCCGTGCTGATGGAGGGAATGACATCGACCCAAAATGGAGTATCAAACAGAGCCCTGGTATACCTGTAACCTCCCAGTGTACTTTAGCCTTACCTATGCATTCAGGATTTTGTGTGCTCAGACCTGATCGCTAGCTACTCATTAGCGGGAACTCACCGCACAAGAAAAAGCTAGTCAAACGGGGCACAACCTCCGTGATTAAGGGGGAACAATTGAAAGGGAATTAATATAGTAAGCATACAAACATCTTAATAACACATTGGGAAGTCAGCAATTAGAAGTAGGAGAGTTATCCACCTTGAATCCTCTTCAAATAGCAGACTTTATGAAGAGACTAGGACTGGAGAAGGCGCTGTAAGTAAGCAACTCAAGAATATAGAAAGGGGGCACAATAGATCTACTAAGGTTCCGTGCAATAATAACTCTAGAAGGTCATTCATTCATTAATCACTTTTTAATGGGTTGTTAAAAATCTTAAATATATTTAATTTATGTTACCACTGAAGTGTAGAAATCAGTTATTCTACAGATTATCTAGGTAATGTGCAGATTAACTAAGGTGGTCCGTTAAAGTGCTGAAAATTGTTTCATTTCTCAAATTACCTACTGGGCACTCGTTACAGTGATAATATCTTTGCTGGAATAACAGCAACGTTTCTGTACGCTTATATTAACATAATGTTATATATTTATGTTTCGATAACTAAAGAATCAAAACTACAATGAACAAATTAATTGACAGACTCAATCATCAATCAATTAAAAAACTAGAATACAACAAATCAAACGGTTTAAAATATTATTACAATTAGGAAAATTAACATAATATTATTTATTTATTTCCTACAACTAAAGAATTAAATTAATACAATCAATCAACAAATTAGTTGACAGACTCAACCATCAATCAATTAAAAAACTAGAATACAACAAATCTAACGGTTTAAAATATTATTACAATTAGGAAAATTAACATAATATTATGTATTTATTTCCTACAACTAAAGAATTAAATTAATACAATCAAACAATCAACAAATTAGTTGACAGACTCAACCATCAATCAATTAAAAAACTAGAATACAACAAATCAAACGGTTTAAAATATTATTACAATTAGGAAAATTAACACAATATTATTTATTTATTTCCTACAACTAAAGAATTAAATTAATTCAATCAAACAATCAACAAATTCATTGATAGAATCAACCATCAATAACTATATTTTAAACTTTAACGATACGGAAGCCGTCAATGTTTTCACATTACTTAGGTAATATGCGGAAAACTTTTGTTTCCGCAAGTTAACGGAGCAAAATAATCTGCAGATTAGCTAGGTAATGTGCACGTTAACGGCGTTTGGGCTTTAGCGGTAACATAAAAGTGCAATTCAGTAACAAAAGTGTAATTCAGTAACAAGTTTTGTTGCGCTTGTGTGCCTTACGTTTTTAGTTTAGTACAAGCAAGTGCTATGGTATACAGCTTAGGGGCTGTACCAAGAAGACTAATATTATATTTAAAAAAAAATATTTTTAAAAACTCCAAAAAAAAGTGATCAGTATATGTGATCATTTTAAAATCTCGAATGTGGGTCATAGCATGATGGTCACTCTAAAAGCTAATTTTCCAAAGTAAACTCGCTAAAAACTTCCCTGGATTAAATTTCAGACTTCCCGTCAGCCTGTGTAACGATGAAATTTTGCTGAAAATTGTAATAATCGATTTCATGTGCAATTAACTACTTTTTCGAGTCCAATTCCCACTTGGATAAAAAAGAGATTATAAAATTCTGATAAATTGCCCACTAAAATATGGGTGTACGGTTATGAAACACTCAGTTCTTTTATGATTCCTTATATTCTATCCTTAAGTATCCAAAAACAAGTTATTTTTACGAGTACGCGTTACATTTGCGCGTGCTATAAAAACGGAAAATAACATCCAAGATTTACCGGAAGATATTTGAATAAAGCCGTTGAGGGCAGTTACGGGTGCGTCACCCTTAGGCAAATACCACATAACATATAAACATAAAGACAAACGTATGCATTCGACACACACGAGGTTTATATTGTTTTGGTGCTAAGGCCGTACACATGTGAATAACGACTTGCACTAAATACAATCAGATCTCCATGCTCGCTTCGCGATCCAAATTTGCTTTGCATTTATTAAATATAAATCATATCTACATAATAAAATTGGGAGTTTTAAGCGTCCGAAGATAAAGCCAAGGTCATTATAATTTCGCGATCTTGTCTGTCGGTAACATACCTCTTATTCATAAACGATGAAACCGATCGCTATCAAATTAAGCTGGAATAGTTTTTTTAGAGGACTGAACGCGGATAAAATTTAGGTTTTGATGTAATAAAATATTAACAGCTAGTTAAGGTGTAAAGTCATAAGGATAAATTTCGATAAACATAGTTTTTGCGAAGTTCAAGTTTTAAAGTCCTTCCCAAACAAGAAGAAAAAACAATGGGATAACTTACATATTTTGTGAATTCATGGGCCTCCACAAAAGTGCAATTCAGTAACAAGTTTTGTTGCGCTTGTGTACCTTACGTTTTTAGTTTAGTACAATCAAGTGCTATGGTATACAGCTTTGGGGCTGTACCAAGAAGACTAATATTAAAATTATTCAGACTTTTCAGAATAAAGTATCAAGGGTTACAAAGAGAGCTCCTTGATACGCCAATAACGCTACCATTCTTAGGGATTTGAAGATCGACCCAATAGAAGTCGGAGTACAAAAGGAAGGCAAAAAAACAAGAGTTTCAATTCTATCAACACCATTTTTTTTCTTCTTTGTGTTTAACGTCTATGCTTTATGCCCGTTAGACTAACGACGAGGGATCAGCGTTAACTGTAAAGGAAAAGCAGCTAGAACTAAGAACCTTAAGTTGCGCAGTTCAGAGACATTGACCGGTGCTTTAGCCATATCTACCACCGAGTCCCCGCTACCTTTTGCAGTATGGGCAAAGTATAATACGATTAAGAAGTAATGTTTATGTTTCTGCGTCAAAAACGTCACAAAAATCGTACAGTACAGTCCGCGTCGCGGCAGTGTGGAAGACACGGAAGTCAGCTGATAGATTTTTGTTTCAGCTATATAACTCTTACAAAAAAAACTCTAATTTACATATCAATTATCGATATTAATTTACAACGACAAAAAACAAGCAACATCGCAACACTCCTGACTATTATATTTAATCATTCTCAGTACGACCGATTAGAAAATAAAATAAAAACTTTTGGCAGTCGGGTGAATAATCAACAGAAGTGAAACCTAAACTTATACTACTAATGTTATTACTTAACTTAAATTTTACACAATCTATTAAAGAAAATTAAAGAAACTTCGTATTAAAGAAAATGAAAGTATTAAAAATTCGTATTAAAAAAACCGTATTAAAAAATCGGTATTAAAGAAAATGAACATCTACATCATATGCAAATACAATCGATCTTTTACAATGTATCCAACAGTTAACGCTATAATAAATTAAGTACAATAAAAAAATGTGGCTGGGCACGTAATATAACGGTTTTTCTTATTAATGTTATTGTTATTTATTAATGAGCTTATTTCTGTCTCAAGCCTGTAAAAAAGCAATGTTATGTCAATCCGGGATTTGAACTCGCGTCCTTTAGTTTCACAAAAAGAAATCATACCACTGAGCCACGAATGCGTTAAAAATAAGTAGCTTACTTATAGCCTAAATTCATTGCATATACTTTCCTCAACTAAAAGTGTCAAGTGCGCCTGAAGAAGTTGTCGCTTCAAAAAGCGAACGTAACGTAAACGTCAGCTGACTCTATATAGGTCAGTTTTACCGGGTATGCAGTGATATTTTTGGCCAGTCTTCAAAGGATTAAAACTAAACGAACTGCAAGTGAATTTAGATTGATACGGTGAGTGCGGAGTCACATAGTTAGGTGTTCTTCCCTCGAGGCTGCAGGCAAACTTCGACTAAGTTTTGTCGCACTGACCTTTATAAATTGCATTACTGACAACGATCGCCTTCAAACTAGTTCGAATCAAAAATTATGCAACTGTCTTAAAATACAATTTAAATTATTCTTTTGAAATGGTTTAGAAACGCTTAATGACCAATTGTTGTCCCATCAGATGCAGTTACTGATCTTACTTCATATCGTGCAACGCGAGTAAAAATGTTCAACCAGCTTAAAACATTGTTAGAGGGCAATAAATGCTTATTTTTTTCACCCATCCAAGTCGTAACCACGCCAAATGTTGCTTGACTTCGGTGATCGGACGAGAACCGGTATATTCAACATGGTTTTTGTCCGCATAGGGGTGCAGACTAGCTGTACCTATTTTGAGATGATTTAGACGTCCCTCGCGGTACCCGAGTCTAACAAAACACTACACGTCCGACTTTAACACTTTAACACTTTACACTCACACTTACATTTAGGGAGGCGATGATAGTCTCAATGTGCTTTTCGCCTTAAAATTAAAAAAAGTTTTTTTCGCCACCCTAAATGTAAGTTTGAGTGTAAAGTGTACATGTAAGTGTGTAAAGTTGTAAGTTTAGTGTTGTAAGTGTAAGTTGGTGTGCCGTGAGAAACGTCTACCACACCCGAAATAAATGCATCTTTTGAGTTACGCAAATCTGTCTATTCGCTTATGATAGAGTTCAAGCCACGGAAATTTAATTCAATACACACGTAACATCCCCTCTACTACACTTTAATTAAATCAAAAAAACACTAATATCCGGTTTCTACAACAATCATTAAACTAAATCTTTAATTAAACCGTCAGTTTCAGTTTGTAAAACAACCACTAACGGTCAATCGAAGGTTTAACTCATTGCTTTAATGCCCCAATATCGGTCAATTAAATATTTCAACAGTACGTAGATTAATAATTACTATTTCATTTTACAAAATCGACAACGTTATCAAACTTTGATTTGTGGCTTTGTTGTGATAATTAATTTATCTTAATTATGATTTTATTGTTTCGAAATTTTGTTTACGTTAATATTTCATATATGGGTTTTATTTGCATGTTTTAATTTTATTCACTAAATATTTTTAGTGTGAAGGAATTTTTTTCTCCAAATTATTTATCAGGAATAATACATAACCTATAAATTAATTTTAGGCCTTAATTGTAATAAGTTCACGAGAATTTCAAATTACGATAATAGTCTAGTAGTTCAGATGAACCCCCGCAGGGGGGTGCAGACTAACTGCACCTATTGAGAGGATTTAGACGTCCCTCGCGGTACCCGAGTCTAACACACACTTACACTTACAACACTACACTTACGACTTTAACACATTACACTCACACTTATATTTAGGGAGGTTACAATAGTCTTAATGTGCTTCTCGCCTTAAAATAACAAAAAAAAAAGTTCAGATGAATAACGGAAGTAAGTACCCAATTACTTCTGTTATTGTAATACTTAAACCCAGACAGTTTAAGTATTAGAACTGTCATTCCATTTAATTATATTTCGGTTGAAAAATTCATGATTAAATTTAATTCAGTAAAAAGTGTATTATCACTTGAACCAAACTTCAAAGTATCTGTCCTATAGTACTGAAAAATTCAAGATTAAATTTAATTCGGTAAAAATGGTATTATCACTTGAACCAAACTTCAAAGTATCTGTTCTACAGTACTGCTAAGAACGAGCCAGGCTTTTCCCAAAAAATTAATAGCCTATACTACTAAAAGATTTACAGAACAATGCAAGTATCGAGACGAAAAAGTAAACAGTCAACATAACCTAAAAATAACAAGTTAATCATATGCCTGAAACCAGCTATTTTTTCACAATTAGTCTTTAAATAAATATTTTCCAGAAATAGAATGCAAAATTTAATTAATCATAACATTAATTTAGCATTTACTATTGGAATATTAAACAACACGTTTTAGAAACCGGCTACGAGAAGAGGAAACAATTGTTTATCAATTATTTTAAAAGAAATTGTCAATACTTAAAACAAATCACTTGTGGGAACACGCTTCCATTTTGGAAAATGAAACCAAGTATAAAGTACTCACCTGAAAAGCATAAAACGTACGTACATTAACAACGTCAATGTAATTAAAATTGGAGACAAAACATTCAGAATAACTAATTAAATACAAAATATATCTAAATATAAAAAATGTATTTTAAAGATTTTTTTAAACTATTGTCCAAATAGTACTTTTATTTAGATATCTATATCATTAAAACTGTTTTCTGGTCAAGAGTACAATCCAAAGAAAAGGTACTCGTTTTTCGAAACTGAATATTTGAAATTCGATTACATATTTTGATAAAAAACATTTGATATAGATATTTTCAACAAAGTTTCAAACATATCATAAAACCTCAGTAATTATTTACACTCTATAACTTATTAGAGAATTTCCATTTTTTAAAATAGCTATTAGAGCACCATCATGGTAACACCCAGACCACGTGTGTGTGTGTGTGTGTGTGTGTGTGTGTGTGTGTGTGTTTATTTTAGCACTTTCACGTTCACAATTTTGGTCCGATTTGATTTTAACTTGGCACTAAAATTAATGATGGTAATGCAGAACGAAATTTGCTACGTAACGAACTTATCAGAGCTACCCCCAAACACACACACACACGACAGTATTGCAGAAGTCCGGATCAGCACTTATTCCAACAATGATGGCAGCTTCAACAGCTCATTTCTCAGCAGAAACTGGCTTAAAATCGGAAAACATTAAGCGCTCGATGACAAAACCAGCTTTTCGTATTGCTAAATGTCCACCCTGACATTTAATGCATACTGCCCGAGGTAGATACATTTAAATGTTAAGTAATTAAATGTCGACCGATGACACAGCTTGACAGGACGCCGGAGGTAGTATCGTTTTGGAATTCATCCGAAGGCGGTTGTCCGTCGTTGCTCATAAATTAATAGCAAGGCTATTGTTCAACACGAGCAAATAACCTTCAAAATGACAAACACCGGGCAACGTCTATGTTTGGAAGCGTTCTTGTTACACACATAATGAATTTTAATTAATTAATCATTCGGAATGGAAACATTTAGGAGGAAATAGCGCGTTCAATTAGCTTTCCAATTATTGAGTAAACAATAGAAAAACCATAAATTTCAGTCTTTTAAAAAGTTTTAGACTGTTTTAAACAAAAATCCAAGAACAATCCGGACACATAAATTTGTCAGAAGTATTATTCTTGTGTTCAGAGATGGTAAAAGAAGTGTTCATATTCAGGATTAGTCAGTGTCTCAATAATTAAATTTGAATGAAGTGGACCTTCAGATTATTGAAAATAACGTGAAATTTTATTAATCCTGTTGGAAATTCTACGGTATATATCAAAAGATCATCGGGAATCCTATAGTGCTTCAAAAATCATCGGATATTCATCGATTCTTCAAGAGATCATGGGAAGTCCTATTGTGCTTTAAAAGATCATCACCACCTCCATCACTATTCACAACATACTCGATAAAGCAGTCTTCCCTGTATGGTTCCGAATCTGTGCGTAACACTTATTATCCGTCACAAATTGTGCTTCCTCTGATGACGACATAATATTTGTGAAAACGTGCCTACGTGCCAGTAGCGTGAGCGCTGGGCACTGGCGCGAGTACGTGATGCGAGCTCGCGTCAGCAAGAAATCACAGACAAATAAGGCAAATTGAAAGCAATCACCGAGGGAAGAGAAGTTTTAGATTATTGCTAAAAACACATTTCATGAGTTATTTATCCATTGGTGTATTATTACTTCAACACGTTATTTACAAAAACCAACTAATTGCTTGGAACAGGTTTTGTTTGAGTACCCGCCAGCGGAGCTTCCCCGACACGGCTCCGCATTTATGAATGTTGACCCTTTACGGGAAATTAAACCTTCGTAACGCTGCGCTCTCAACCCTTTATTAAGCTCCAAATATTACATTTGTGCAATAAACCTGGCATCACGTACTAAGTCCCACTGCTCGTGTTTCTGCAACTATTAATATTTGTAAAACTGTCGTACATATTGAGTATCAACATAACATGTCAAGTGCATAGTAGTACATAACACATGAATCTGTGCAAGTGCTAATTTACAATCGTGGCACGCAAATGTCTCGTTCACCAGGTAGAAACGAATCTAACAAAACCTTAATGGAAAATTATAATATTACTTTTTTTTACAATTGAAATTCACACTAACCGACGTGAATGAAGGAACTTGAAAAAAAATAGGTTAGATTAGGTTAGGTTTCACTATCGTAATCAGCGTTAAATTCTGCAATAAACTAGCGTTTTAAATTGTAAAAATCTACTGATTTTTAAAAAATTTAATTGAAAGCGGTCAATGTTTGTTTTCGTATCTACAATGTAATTTCAAAGTTTAATACGCAGATTGGTGACGATGATTCAAATGTAGCACAAAATTCGAATTTAGTAATCGCAGCTTGGATACGTTCGTTAGTATAACAGTTTCAAAAATTAAAATATTATTTTTTTTAAGTCTGACTTCACTATCGTTATTACCTGCAAAAACTAACACTTTAAATATCCAAAACCGATTGAAATTTTTAAAAAATAATTCTATACCTGTAAGGGCTCATTTCATGAATATTTATTAAGATTCATGAAGCATGATAATGTTAGTTACGATAGTGAAATCAGAATTCCGTACGACTGAAACACGTAACGATCAAGGTAACAAATCTAAACTCTATTTCTACCTTTCTGCTACACTACGCGTTCAAGTCAATAGCTACATTGTAATAATGTGGAACAAATATTGGTATTTAAAAGACAGATAACATTAATTGAAGTTCCACGCCAGCGAGTGCGAAAGTAATTTGTTCTCTGCTGGACGGGTTAGAACCCCACCTGCTACGCAGTGTGTTCAAACTTGACTACGTCATAACTCTTTTATTCCCAACGGATTAGTCCTGCTTTTGATACAATCCGATTTATTCACCTTGGAATTCGGCCAATTTATACAAATGCTTGCACGTTTGTTATAAAAAGATTATGCGCGCGCGCGCACACACACACACGCGCACACACACACACACACACACACACACACACACACACACACACACACACACACACACACACACAGTACAACACGCACGCGCGCGCGTGCACTTTTCTGAAAACTCGTTCCGCTGAAGAGCCATTCCAAAAAAATAGTTTCGAAAAAGAATGGTTCCGTAAAAAAATTGTTCTGAAAAAAAATTGATCCCGGCAAAGTCGTGCCGAATAAAGTGTCGTTCGAAAACCAAAGTAGTTCTGCAAAAAATGTTTTTTGCAACATTCATTCTAAAAAATTTTGTTCCGGAAAAGAGTCGTTTGTCCAAAAAATAATCAAAAAAACTATGTCATGGAAAATTCTAAAACGTAGACACACGCTAGCGCGAGCGCACTCGCGCACGCGCGCACACACACACACACACACACACACACACACAAATAAAATTTTTTTTCTTGTACACCGAGTACAAAGCAAAACAATTCTTCATAATGTGTAACACGTTACAAATTCAAGGCAAAGTATTCTCATAACGCTGTGACGACGTAAAAATTACGCCGTACTATTAAAGCTGAAAACATCGTTAAGAAGGATAAAATAGTACCCCGAAGCATTTATATTCAAATCACAATGGTTTTTTTGTTCCCTTCAAAGCAATGTGTACAGAATACAATTAATACTTGTATCTTATAAAAACAACATAACTTTTAATTACGTGCCTGCAATCCATAAACTTTTAATTGTAGCTGTTGGAACGCTGCAGCTCTGGTCAGCTGTGGCGCATTGTGTGAACATATGCTCACAACAAGGCCTGCATTACTTGCATTACCGTGCATAGATTTAAATAATCACAGCACGCGGCAGTGACAAGAACGAATTTTAACACAATTTTGTTAAACTTTATGAAATCCCCGATTATCGCCGTCATAATCAGCATTAAAATCAGATAAGGTTAGCATTTTAAACTTTCAAATTACATTTAAAATACAAGAAACGAGCAAATTAATATTTTTACAGTAATTTTAATCGATTTTCAAAATTTGAAAAACTAATTTATGCATATGTTAAGACTAGTTATGTTAATGAAATTAAATTTTTAATTCAAGCAAGCTATGATTTAAGACGTAAAATTGTTCGCAATTTTTGGAAGTGTTTAACAGATTCAGCTGGCTCACAGTTTTTTAAAATAACATTTTTTTCCAATCTTTGCCCAAAATAAATGTTCGAGCCAGGTTTCAGTAAAATTCCACCTAAATTACGGCGTGTGGTAACACGCGCGCCCCACCCACCCACATGCACACTCGCGCGCGCGCGCGCGCGCACGCACACACACACACACACACACACACACACACACACACACGATCTCTCAAAAAGTGATCTAGAAGCCATTTTTGACACTCGCTGAAAGGTCACACACTCACTTTTGCAATTTTTCTTTGATTTGTTTCAAATTTAACACAAAATTTGATTTTTGTAGTAATTTGGCAAGTTTACTTCCAGCCAAATCCAATCGACATTTCAATAAAAATTTTAAATATTAAAAATCATTACTTTACGAAATTCCATTTTCAATACTTCATTATGATTTCATTACCGTAATCATCAAATCATGTCGGTATTAAAGGAAGGAATCTCACGGCGGTCATGGTTTCTTTTCATATATTAAAACGAATTTGATAATTTGATAAGCCAATTTTTACGCTAGTCAGATTCCAAAATTTGTAAGGTACAGAAAATATTATTGAAAAATTAGCTTCCATTACGTCAGCGAAATAGCTACGTACCGCGACTAACTGCTTACTCGCCGTCAGAGGACGTTAACACAAATGTCCTCAACAAATCGCAACAACTAGGATATTAATTACTTTTCCCAAAAGAGAAAATAAGTGTCAGTACTAATAAACAGTAAAATTAGTCCAAACAGAAATGTAGTTAAATATTTGAGAATGAATTTGGATTCAAAGATGAACTGGACGTCACACATTACAAATAATAGGAAGGGACTTTGAGATTACGTTCCAGAAAGTTTTGGCTATTTAGATATAATGCAGGATTAAATATAACTATTAAATTACTTTTATACAATCAAGTATTTCAGTCGGTGTGGAACTATAGTCTGCAAATTTGGGGATGTGCCAAGAGAAATAATGTAAAGAAATGTCAAATTATTAAAAACAAAATACTTCGGATAAGTAAACGCTCTGTGCTACATACGCAATGAAAATATTCACGAACACGTTTGTTGAAGTATTAAGCAGTTGGTAGTACAGGGTCCTCCAGTGAAATTAAATAAAGTAATTGATTGCTGAAAAAAAACTGTGTTTAATATTTTTTTTAGTAAATAATTGAAAGTACTATAATAGCCATTATGGGTGCAATACGAAAAAATATTATTTTCTGAATACAACGTCTACTAAATGTCCTGCAGTTAAGGCAATCCTGGAACCTGGTTTGGAAGTTTTGCATGACCTCTCGCAGCATGTTGACAGGTATTGCCACAATCTCGTCTACAATTCGTTGTTAGAGGGCTTGAATGGTTGTGGGTATATCTGCTTGCAACATTTTTGTTTTTAGGTATCCCCATAAAAAGAACACAGGTATCACCCCAGATGTGTCACTTATTCAAATGCGATGAGGGATATTGTTTGGCTGATCGGCGAGGACTTCTAA
Source organism: Callitettix versicolor (assembly GCA_022606455.1). Taxonomy (NCBI): domain Eukaryota; kingdom Metazoa; phylum Arthropoda; class Insecta; order Hemiptera; family Cercopidae; genus Callitettix; species Callitettix versicolor. Next base: position 37,495,497 of record CM040184.1, read on the forward strand.
CCATAGCCTGTTCAACAGTTGCGATGTTTTCAGGTGTTCAAACAGTTTTTACACTCTTGCCTCTTTTTTAAGACGTTGGTCCCGTTTGGTCGAGGTTGTTTATCCATGTTCGAATTGCATTATCTGACGGAACAGCCTGGTTACGCGGTGTTAAAATAACGTCGGAAAGGACGTCGAATTGGCAAACAATTTCGCCATTTGATAATACGCTTTCACCGCGTAACCGTGTTGTTCACCCGTAAAACAATCCATTGCAACTAAATGGTAGATTGTGCAGGTGGTGACGTGCCAGTAACCATCCTCCCTACCTACCAACTTTGTCTCAAGGCCACCTACAATCATCCCGTTTCATTGGCGGACCCTGTATATAGGAATTCCGAACGACGACAGCCTAGGACTGAACCCTTTGACTTGGTGCAGTGATAGCATATCAAACTAAAGATGTTGTAGCTGACAATCAAAGTCATTCAGTGGAATGAACATCTGATCTGTGTTCAGTGGAATGAACATCTGACACACAGTGACCTATTTTAAGTCATAACTACTAGATACGTTTGTACTACTAAATAAAAATAATAAAAAACCACTTTTTGCGACCGTTTTTATATACGAGAAGCGTTACATTTCAAAGTAACTCGTGAATCCTAAACAACATTTCGCCAGCAACCATTTTGAAATACACCGACGAAGTACTTTGCTAACACGCATTTATCAGATACAGTATTGTAAACTGACAAGCTTGAGCCTCTCAATTTAATGTATGTAAATGTACTGTAGCTTTCACAGCTTCTGTCACGCGCAGTTGTCGAGTCAACGCTCTGTTTGATCTCCCCTCGTGTTATTGCAGATGATGAGTTACACCATGACTAGATCTGTGATTCGTTTAACCTACAAATAACAACCACTGAAGTAATAATAACAAATTTCCAAAACAAATCTTATTTGATTGATCATAACCAACACTGAAATCTGCATATGTTAACGTTTTAAACTTTCAAATTGCATTGCGAATACGAAAATGACCACGTTCTGTGTCGAATAATTTCTTAACTTCAACGTATTTTGAAAATTTAAACCGCGAATTACAACTTTTAAGTGTGAATCAAAACAAAGCAAAATATTTGAAAAGCTTGCTAGTTTGAAACTGTTAAACGACCTTTTATGATAAACGCACTTGCTCAAAGTATTAACAATACCGATTTGTATGCCGAGATAAATGAAAAATGCTAACAGGAGCGTGCACACACACACACACACACACGCACGCACGCACGCACGCACGCACGCACGCACACACACACACACACACACACACACACACACACACACACACACACACACACACACACACACACACACACACACACACACACACACACACACACACACACACACACACACACACACACACACACAAGGTCGGTGTTCATTTCAAGGATCCGGGTTTCGGTCTTACCATGATGACCGCTCCGAGAGCTCATTTTTCCGAAGGAAGTTCACTAATAATCGCAGTACGCAGCTGTCTCGCTGACGTAATTTAAGAATTTGTTTTCCTATATATATATATAAAATCTCATTTTTTCACGAAAACGAATTCTGACCGACATCCGGTCCATTTTCCTTATTTTCAAAGGAATCTAAAAAATAAAAATGCACATTTGCGCAGTTTTTAAACGTCGATTACGATAGTGAAATTAGATTTTCAAAAAAAGTGTAAACAATCTAAGATTTTGTCCTTAATTTGGAAAATTTTAAACTTATTTTGCTGGATAACGAACTTGTTCAAGCCAGGTTCTTTTCTTATCGAGTTTAAATTAAATCGGACACGAATTTCGAACGTGACATTGCTAATACACAAAACAAATGTATATGAAATCCCGACACGAAATTTAAAGGCAACGTTTCCATCACATTTATTTAAACAACAGATTATACCTTTGATCTGAAAAGAAGTTCATAGCGTCCGCAGGAAAACCCTTCGAGAAACGAAGAATATATTTAAATATCAAATTTAAGCAAAATCGGCGGCTACTATATGTCTGCAGCGCATAACATTTAAGTTCAAACAATAATCCTTAAGACTGCAATAAATGACAGATGTACTACAAAACGTTATTCAAAGAAAAACTCGACATTTTTAAAACTTTTAAATAACGTTTAACAGACGGAAGTGTTGTGAATAAACACAAGTGGTTTTGTACGACAGAAGTGTCACCTGCAACTAGTAATAAGTTGGGTGACTTAACTTTTAGAATTAACAAGACGCGATGGAATTAACAAGACTTAATCACAAACATTAAGTACTTAAATATTTTCATAATGATGGCATTCCTACAAAACATTAGTTACGAAAGAATGCATGTAATCGATAGTTGTAATTTGTCAGATATATTATTGGTAAAAAAATTTCTCACAGTAGAGATCACATCAAACTTTCTGGATTTTTAATAATAGTACAAGTCTTATTATTTTTAGCTGTTTAAAATGAATGAATGAATGACTTTCCAGGGTTACTATTTCACTGCGACCTTGTAGATTTATTGTACCCCCTTTCTGTATTCCTGAAGTGCTCAGTTACCGCCTTCTTCAGTACTAGTCCCTTCATAAAGTCTAGGATTCGGAGAGAATTCAAGGTGACTAACTCCCCCACTTCTAATGGTTGACTTTACAATTTATTACTGAGGGACTTGCAGATGCTTGCTCTGTAATTGCCTTTCAATGTCTCCTCTTTAACTCTTGACCCTTATCTCGGAGGTTGTGTTCCTCCTGGCCAGCGTTTTGTTGTGCGTTGAGTTTCCGTTTATTCTATTTTACAATTATACTTGTAAGTAGCTAGTGATCTTATATCCGTCCACACAGAGCCCCGCAAGCAGGTAAACCCTAGTACAGTGGGAGGTTGCCTGGTATAGCAGGGCTTCGTTTGATAAACTATTAGGCCGGTGCCATACACTCCAGCACGGGGCACTTTACACTTATAGAGTTAGCCAAGTGGTGAATGTGTGTACATGTGTGTTGAGTAGACGAGATAGTACTATAGCAGGCTATGCAGGATTAATAAGGAAATTGCAAATGTTTGTCTTCCAAGACCCTGAGGACATCCAGCAGAAACAGCTTTTCAGTTGACTACCAAAACTCACTGATACTGAAGTAGAACCCAAGAGGCTTGGATGCACAACAGATCATTTGTGCCAGGGGCCACCAAACCACATAACCTCTAAAAAATAAATCATTCAATCCATATAATAATGCCGCATTTTAATAAACCTAAGCTATGTTATACAGTTCATAATCTTCGAATACTTTAGGTCAGTTGATATAATTATGTACAAGTTCCCTAAATCCGTTTTGATTTTTAAAAAATTAAATACAATAAAACGCATCACTGGAAAAATGTTTGCGAACTGGATAATAACGAACTGCTGCTTTAAACAATACTAGGAATATTCTATAGAAACGAACATCAAAACGACTGACAGAACGCCCACCATTCATCATACTGACAATCTACAAGTTAATCGGGATATTTTGTAAACAATGCCCGTCACGGATGCCAATAACAGAAAGAAACTCGGACAGATTCAAGCACGATAACAGGTCATATCAAATTTAGCATTTGGAAATACAAACAGCTATCAAGTCAAATATATTCATGTTTAATAAACGTTATGCTATTCCGATCATTGATTCTATGGTGTTTTAACAGAATCTAATCACGCCAGACGGCAAATACAATAACGAACCCAGTTATTGAAAAAGTTACTCATGAAGTGAAAATTGTATTATACAATTTTTCTCAGTTAATATCGAATTTAAACTGATTAACCTCTGCATGCTGAAAACGACAAGAACAACACAAAAACCGTACCCTTAAAATTCAACGAATCATAATTAATTTGAAAACAATGAAGAATGAGCGATATTGTTCGATAAACGATGAAGTGCTTGTCATTGTGTACGTCCCTTTTCAAAAAAAAAAAAAATCATCTCAACAGAGACTGAGTTTGTGTGGAGAAAATGTTCTGACTTCAGAAATGAACGCGAGTCTAGGCTCGTGACCTTAGACAACTGGAAATAGACCAGGAGAGGAAAGGAGGGTGTTTTATCGTTTTTTTCTGATAACATTACGTTTTCATTTTCTGTGGCATCGCACTCTTAAAAGGCTACAGCCGTGAGTTTAGTGTGCCAATAAGCGAGTATTTTTATATGGCTGCCTGTGTCTTTGTACGCACAAAGAGAACAAACTAATTGCCAAATTGTGCTAAAATATCCTATCTACTTCCAGTGTGTCTACGTCGAGGGACCACTTTCGTTTCCTTTGTAATTTCTCTCTCTACCATGTTCAATACATCACAATTCCTTAATACTTCTAAAAACCTCTTTCCCACCTCAACATCCAATCATCTCGAATTTTTATCATCGTAAAAGTTTCACCTTCCAACAAAATAATAGAATCGATAACGCGAAATCAAAGGAACTGACGTTAAAAAAAAACCTAAACAACATCAAAGAAATGCATGACCACATGAAGCAAGAGCAAACAAAATACTGATGTGAAGCGAGAAAACGTTTTGTAATACTGCCCGTAGACAGATTGGACTAAGAAAAACAGTGATTTACAGTCAATTCACAATGAACCGACAGTGTTAATCCAGTCAGTGTAGTAAAATCACGTTCCAAATCTTGCTAAGAATTACGTTAACGACTTGACATTTGGTTCTTTCAAAACTAATCATCTGAGTGTTTAGGTTAGGTTAGGTTATTAATGTTCTAATAATTAACATTGATGGTTAGGTTAGGTTCTAAGAATTAATGATCCAAATCTTGCTAAGAATTGCGTTAACGATTTGACATTAGGTTCTTCAAAACTAATCACCAGAGTATTTAGTTTAGTTTAGTTTAGGTTAGGTTAGGTTAGGTTAGGTTATTATAATTCTAATAATTAATACTCCAAACGTTGCTAAGAATTGCGTTAACGATTTGACAGTAGGTTCTTCAATACTAATCACCAGAATGTTTAGATACTGCTTTAAAAATATCAAGAGAGGCGAGCACACAATACTGTTAATAAAGTGACAGGACATTGCACTTCACACTATTTTTGAATGTGCGTCTTTTGAGAGTCCGCGGGAAGAGCTAAGATCAACCTGGAAGAGTTTATTGACACCTGAGACACTAGTTGATAGAATGATAAGCTCTAAAGAGAATTGGCAGCGTGCAATGGACTTCTTTAAGTGTGTCCTAATGAAAAAGGAAAATGACTCCAAGATGAAGGAAAATCAGCATTAGGAAAGTTGGAACGCATATGCTGAAGTGAGGAGGAACACCAGGCGTCCGCGCGCGCGCGCGCCCACACACACACACACACACACACACACACACACACACACACACACACACACACACACACACACACACACACACACACACACACACACACACACACACACACACACACACACACACACACACACACACACACACACACACACACACACACACACACACACACACACACACACACACACACACACACACACACACACACACACACACACACACACACACACACACACACACACACACACACACACACACACACACACACACATATATATATATCGGTCCCTGGATGGCGAATAAGGTTAAAAAAAAGGTTATGTTAGGTTAGGTTATTATAGTTCTAAGAATTAATACCCCAAACCTTGCTAACAATTGTGTTAACGATTTGACAGTAGGTTCTTCAAAACTAATCACAAGAGTGTTTACATACTGCTTTAAAAATATAAAGAAAGAGGCGATCACGACAATACAGTTAAATAAAGAGACAGGATTAGTTTTACAAGTTCTTCGTCGCCGTTCAATTCAGAATAGAATCTCGGCGTTAAACTTCAGTCTAACAAGCAAAGCATTTAAGACGACATTACTGTCTCCCATTTCCTTGCGCAAACTAGAATCGGAAGAAGTTTAATTCAATGGTCTATAGCTCGACTCCAGCTTAGCATTGCTCGCGTTATTCCGTTTTATGATCTGTAAATGTGATACGTTCGCGTTTTACACAGCACGACTGTAAAAGACGAACGGTTTTACATTGCTACTATAATTGTAAATAGGATTTACATTTTATTTATTTTTTATACATTTAACATTAAGATTTACATCTATCATAATCACAATTAATTGTAGGGATAACATTAGCAAATTTGTTCCTTTCACATTGGTCAGTTCCATTATTTTTACTGAACCAAATCATGAGGTTTGGTTCTACTGAGGCGGCGAACGTCGTTCATAACGCTGTCGGTCATTATATTCATGGTTTTATTAACATGACCTTGAAGACGTTGGTTATGCTTTAAAGCTACCTTCTTTATTTACTTTTTCACCATATTCATGTTAAGATCACGGTGTAAATCCCTGTTACGGATGTACCACAGAGTTTTAACTATCCCACAAAGAACTTTATTTTGATGTTTTTTAATAATCTTCATATCTGATTCTTTTGTACATACAGCCCCAAATTTGAATTCCATAAGTACATACTTGCTTATAAATTAACAGCTTGTTATGGACACTTATTCAAAAGGCTGCGTTTACTTAAAACTTTCATAGTGCGAAATTTCTCACGAGCCCCCTGGTTTATTTTCCATTTTAAAAAAATTTATGAAATATCCAATCATATAAAATACTTCGTTTCCACTTTATTTTTTTCAAACAAATACCATTTAGTTTTATTAAACAAATTGGCCAAAAAGATCTTTAATCCTTAACTAAAGATACATCTTAAAGATAAGTAAAACTTTACCGTTTACAGTTTAATTTAAATCCATCTTAAATTTAAATCACAACAATCTACAAAGTTTAACACAACAGCAGTTTGTTATATAATATGGCACAATCAGTCGGTCATAGACCCTACGTGTACACAATGGAACTTGATTTTACTGTCACTGACAGAACCAAGAAAAATGACGTCATAAGAATTGTGTCAAAGACAATTAATTCATTTTAAAGATTAATTAAGAAGAAAAGAACTAACGTTGCATTAATACATTATTTTTATTGATATAATTGCGTTTCACTACATTAAATAGTCAAGCAGTAATTGTACACGAAAGCATGAAGATTGTTTTGCTTAACGTCCATACTCTATTCTAATAAAGACGTTAACGAAAAGGATAAAGCTTACAGCAGTAATTTCCGTTTCGAACCTACGACCAAGAGGTGTGTAGTTCAGATACGCAGCAGGCTGGTCGGAGTCTTAGAAGAAGAATACAGTACGCTCACTACCGAATACAGAATAAATTACAGGTTTCACAAAATTAGTGGAGATAACAATCTTGTTGTCTAGTAAAAGAGAGAGGACAATATTGTCCAACCGTAATCGTTACTGAGCCTAAGAGTAGTGGAATAGACTAATCATACAGTTCTTACAGACCTACTACGCTGTCGCAGTGGGCGGAGAGGTGATACTCCGAAGTGTCGCGTCCCAGGTGGCGGATAGGGGAGTCCTCACCGACATGCCGGTAAACTTAAGCAAAATTAAATAGCTCTCGCGGACCAAACATAAACTTTCGGCGGAGACAGCTGATAGGCTTCGCGATCTCATCATACCTCTAGCTCAATCCATTCTCGTTCATCTACACACACACGACACACACACACACACACACACACACACACACACACACACACACACACACACACACACACACACACACACACACACCCGCAGGGGGTGCAGACTAGCTACTGAGATGATTTAGACGTCCCTCGCGGTACCCGAGTCTTAACACACACTTACACTTACAACATTACACTTGCGAATTTAAAACTTCACACTTACTTAGGGAAGAGGAGTAAAACCCAAAAAATCCCTAATCTCAAGGTGGGAGCTACCCGTGCTGAAGAGATGAATGGCACTGGTCACGTGTCACTAACGGGTGGAGCCCTCTGGGATACCAGACGCCCTCCCAGAGTATTTAGCCTTACCTGGACATGCGAGGCTCTGTTCAGGTGGACCAACCTTTCCCTAGCTACTCGTGGGATAGCTACTATGGAAGAAGAAAACTCACCAAAAACAAATATCAAAGAAAGCGAGGCTAGAGAAGGGTCGGCCGAGATCAGCCACAAGATCTTAGCTGGTGCTTCCAGTACGCGTATATTGATAGCTGGTGAAGCTGGGGTCTCTGAACCCATAGTTTCTACTAGCAAGGACATAGGGGCTGGGCTTGGGAGGTCATCTCTACCTACTCCAATGGAGGAGAAAGATCTTCTGCGCAGCCCACAAGATGCAAATTTTAGCGCCCAGCTCGATGACGCAACCTTGCAGTTAGTCAGGCTGGGAGTTAGACAGAAAGGCTCACCAAGGCGGAGAGCAAGCAGGCCATTAAGGTTAGACTCGAGGCCACTGGTGGGGTTTGGGATCCTGCGAGGTGGAGCAAGCGCAGGTACAGGAGAAGGAAGACCTGCCAACAGTGCTGGGGGACAGGCTACATCTTCGGCGACTTGCTCCACTTCGTAGGAAGTCTTAGCATGGTAAGGGAGGAAGAGGGGATAAGAGGAGTCCACTACCTCTTCTTCTGCCAGTACTCAGAGGTCGAGGCCACAAAAGGTGAGGCGAATGGGGGATCATACCTCCATACAAGCTCAAACCTTTAGTGAGACCTTGTCTTCGAGGAAGGTAGCAGTTGTTCCCGTAGACTACCCAAGTCGACGGTTGACTGAGGAGCATGGGAACAACTTGCAAGATAGTGGGAGAGATCTAGAAGCTCGCTGATGGTTCTCTCCCACAATTTTCTGGGTGCTATTTGGAGGGGGCTGCTTTAGTTGTAGCCTGCTCCAACGAGCCCAACAGAGAGTGGCTTATGGCCAGTCAGAACCACGAGGTTGGATGACGTCGGGGAATTGCGGGCTGGTAACAGGGCTGTGTTGCGGGTAACCAAAGTGATTCTAAGACCACCAGTTAAACTGGCGAGCCTGGGCTCTGAAGCCATTGTCGGCATGCTCAATAGGCAAAATCCGACCTTGAAAGTTAAGGATTGGAAAGTTCTTATCCAAAAAGGTCTGCTCTTGGTTTTTGTGGTAGACGAATCTGCAATGGAGGCCATCCGAGCCTCTAATTGTAGGGTTCATATTGGGCTGTGGAGGGTACCCTTGATCATTCCCGGCAAGAAGGAGGGTGAAAAGCAGCGAGATGGTCACGGTCCTTTAAATCAACGTGTACCACAGCAGGGCTGCTTCGAAAGCCTTCTGTCAATATTTTCTAACAAACAGCTTCGACATAGCCCTCATCCAAGAACTATGGATCTACCGAGGTCGGATAGCTGGGCTATCAGATGCATACCATGGGTTAAATCTATTGTTAAAGTTAATCTATTGTAATTCCTTGACTATCGTGCGAACTTGAATCCTAGAAGGTCGGGGAATACATAGTTTACCAATAATGGATTTATGTTCTAGGGACATCACGACGTTCAAGTGAGCTGGGATGGAATAGAGGGCCTACTTATGAGCTCCCTGTACATCCCATATGACGCTTATACTCTACCACCACCTAGCGAACTTGAGCTGGTCGTGGAATTTAGTGTAGCTGGCGACAGACGGCTTCTGACGCCAACTCACATCATCAAGCAGGATGGGAAAGCAGGGACACTAACCCAAGAGGTGAGTCATTACTCTGTTTCCTTATGTCAAATAATTGATATATATTAAATATGGCAAATAAAACTACTTTTAAGACTAGAATAAGAGAGGAAGTTATTGATATAACCTTCTGTTCCGAGAACATGTTACCACTCGTTAAGGAGTGGCATGTTTCAGAGGAACCCTTCCTATCAGATCACACGTATATTCAATTTCAATTGGATACAGACTTGGTGTTAGAGTCCTTTAGGAATCAACGTAAGACTGATTGGACTCAGTATCGTAATAACCTTGCTAGGCGGATGAAGTGGCTGGACAAGGAAAGGACTTTTGCAGGTCAGGAATTTACGGCATCACAGACTGGAGATGCCATACTGGACTGCTATCAAGATAGTTGCCCAAGCAGCACTAAAAGAGTGAAAGGTAGGGCAAAGTGGTGGAATAAAGATCTCGAGCGTATGCGAACGCAGACTCGACATCTTTTTAATAAAGCAAAACGTAGCCGTGAGGGGAGGGCATATCACTTAGCTCTAACCGACTACGGGAAAGCTGTCAGAAAGGCCAAACAGGCATCCTGGAGAAGGCTCGTCCAAGAGATGGAAAATCTGGGAAGTCCAGCAAGACTGCAACGAGTTCTGGCCACCCGTCCTGTGAATACTGTATATACGCTTATATGCCCTCAGGACAGTACACAAGAACGGTAAAAGAAACGCTGAGTCTTCTTTTAGAGACTCACTTTCCTGACTGTATTAATAGAAACGATGTTGATTGTAGACACCAGATCCTGGAGAACAGCTCTTGGCCAAGGGCGACTTCGGAAGGCTAGAAGTTGGCAAGACGCATTGTGACAGTTTCTAATATTACATGGGCTGTGCAGCAATTCAGCCAATTTAAATCACCTGGAGGGGTTGGTATTTTCCCTGCCTTGTTGCAGAGTGGTCCAGACTCTCTTTTTGTCCGGCTGTATAATGTCTTCCGGGCTAGAGTGGCGTATGGTTATGTATCACGGGCCTGGAGGATTAGCAGAATCGTATTCGTTCCAAAGCGTTGTCGTGGCCTAAAGGCCAACCAAAAGCCTTTAGGCCAATGAGTCTGACCTCGTTTATTTTAAAAACTTTGGAAAGGCTAATAGATAGGAATATACCGAAGTGGGTTCTATCTGGAAATCCACTTCATCGAAACCAACATGCATATCAGCGGGAAGTCCTGTGAATCCGCCATACATCAGTTGGTGGACAAGGTTGAGGATGCCCTTGCTAGGAAAGAGACGGCAATGTGTGCCTTCTTAGATATTGAGGGTGCCTTTGATAACGTCTCTTATGATGCAATAAATAATGCAGTGCAAAGTCGTGGGGTTGACCCTGTTGTTTGCAGATGGACAGACTCTATGTTGCACTGTAGACAAGTGCAATCCTGCCTGGGCCAGGTGACTGGAGATTGGTTTGGCCCGGGGCTGTCTGCAGAGGGGTTCTTTCACCTCTTCTGTGGGCCCTGGTGGTGGATCGTCTCCTAGAAGATCTCAATGGAGCTGGGGCATATGTACAAGGATACGCAGATGACGTCATCATGATCCAAGGTAAGTTCCCTAACTCACTTTGGGAACTGCTTAATTTCTATTTGGAAAGTATCAGTAACTGGTGTAGGAGGGAGGGCCTTCGAGTCAATCCCTCCAAAACAGACGTCATTCCATTTAGTAACAAGAGGGCCATGAACAATGAGGATTTATGGCTGGAGGGAACCAGATTGGTCGTTTCAGAGTCGGTGAAATATCTGGGTGCGATCCTGGATAGGAATCTAACGTGGAATGCCTGTCTGGACCATGCCATTTTTAAGACAAAGTCGTCACTGATGGTGACGAGGCGCCTTATTGGAAATGAATGGGGACTAAAGCCGAGTGTAGCCCTTTGGATATACACGGCTATTGTCAGACCTAAACTGACATATGGTATGGTGGCCAAAGGCTACTCAGGCAACAGTGGGCAGTAAATTAGCTAGCTTGCAGCGGTTTGGGGACTTGTTGGTCACTGGTGCTTTTAGGAGCACAGCTACAGCTGCTCTGGAGCTGTTATTAGACCTGCTGCCTCTTTGACATTTTCATAATGTCAGTGGCGAGACAGGCTGCCTATAGGCTTCGTAATCTGGGTGAATTGAGGGGGAGCATTCTTGAGGTGAGGCACTCCGAGATCGTCAAGATAGTTCTAAAAGACTCAGTGTTTGACATGCTATCTGATAGCATGCGCACTCAGTACATCTTTACTCGACCTTTCAAAGTTCTTCTCAATTCACGAAAGGATTGGGAAGGTGGCAAACGACCGGTACGTCCAGGTCAGATTATATGGTACACAGACGGATCACTGCATGATCAACAGTCTGGATATGGAGGATACTGCGAAACCACTGGGGCATCATTCAATGCTAGCCTAGGTAGATATTGCACAGTGTACCAAGCTGAGATCTGTACAATCGCAGCATGTGTTCATCGAGCATTAGAGGAAGGACTTACAGATAAGGACATTCTAATACTTATTGACAGCCAGGCGGCATTACAGGCTCTCAGCTCTGTAGAAATCACATCCAAGTTGGTATGGGATTCTCTCCGCTCCCTCTGTGTCCTGTCGAGTGCTAGCATGGTTCAATTAGAATGGGTACCTCGGCATTGCGGGATTGAGGGAAATTAGAGAGCAGATATGATGGCCAAGAGAGGAGCTGCTTATCGACTAGTGAGACCAGAGCCAGCGTGCGGCATTAGTTGCACAACTACGAGAGGATCAGTAAGGAAATGGGCTAGGGATGAACACATCAAACGATGGCGACAATTCCCTGGCCAAAGATTGGGGAAACGCCTTCTCTCGGGACCAGACCTTATACTAACAAAGACACTTGTTCAGTTTAACAGGAGGTCACTGAGGCAGGTCGTTGCAATGATCACCGGACACGGCCACATCCAAAACCATTTTTCATAAGGTGGGATTGTTACAAATCTCGCCCGAGTGTCGTTTGTGCTGGCGGGGTATTGAAACCACAGCACACATACACCTTGATTGCGAGGTCCTAGAGGACAAAAGAAGGAGACTCTTCGTACCCAAGCAACTAGATCAGGAGTTCAACCAGGACACCTTACACAAGATTCTGGACCTCGTTAAAGGCAATGGAGTCGGATTAAGGTAACGTGATAGGGGTACACAAAAAGCTTTTTAGCTGAAGTATTGAGGGCCATAGAGCCCCTGTTAACCCCCACAAAAGGAAAAAATCATACAGCTCAGTTTTGAGAAAACCTAAGTCTCAATACAATTAAAAATGTTGACAGCTGAAATGACAGGCATTAGTAATTTTAAAGCATTTATCTGCTGCCGACTACTTCAATTCTACTGATACTTGTCCTCTTATTGATACAGAATGAATTAAAAGATTTCATAATATTAGAGGAGGTAAAAATCCTGTTTATAATCTATGTTTAATAAAAGAAAGAGGACAATAATGCGAAATCGCAACCGTTACTGAGCCTAAGAGTAGTGGAATAGACTAAACATACAACTCAGTCTAAAGGTAAGTCTCAATACAATTACAAATGTTGACAGCTGAGATGCACTTATTTGCTGCCGACTACTTCAATCCCACTGGTACTTTCCTTCTTATTCATTTGTAAATAATCAAAATGTAAATAAAACATTTTGACACTATAACCAAACAGTACACTATGTTCAGTAACTCTAAAAGCGGGTTATTTAACGATAAAGGTAAAACATTGGCCGGACTTACGAAAAACATGCTACATACAAATTGATATCACACCCGTTCTTTATACGTATATAAATACAAATCAGAAGGTCGTCGTGTATAATATACCATTATACCACTACGGTCTCTCCAAATTACAACATACTCTATAGGTTATTACTTTAGTTTCCAGAAACACCGTAGACGAAAACTGAGAGAACGGAATACGAAAGAAATGAATTGAGAACACGCGCACATCCGGACAAATAAATAAACTGGAAAATGAGAACAGTGATATAGAAATGAATAACTCTACGATCATCTGAAAAGATTTTCACTGAATAAACAAAATTGAATTTCATAAGCAAACGAAGATGGAATACTGATTTGTAATAACGCTTTTCGCAATGGTTCATATATTGAAATATATTCTGACAGATTTATCTAATACAATTTGAAATAAGTACAGTTATTTCTGCAAATACTTAAAATTTCTACTTAAAACGTAGCGGACACACGTATTATATTCGTGTTACTTTTAATGCCTTCAATGAATCAATTAAGAAAGAACGGATATTTGGAGTACGTATATCAAGCAGGACCTGATGAACTGAGGATTCTGTTTAGTACGACGCTCCTGAATTTCGATTGTCGAAGTCCCTGTATTTATAACGAAACAAAGAATAATTTTAAGTGTGTTTTTAAACACCATATTTGCTGACTAACTATTTTTAGATTTTTATTTAACTTTTACAGATATTCTTCAATTTCAATTTAAAAGGGACAGTGTGATATGTAGCTAACTGGTTTTTTTTAAGAAAAAAATATTGTGGTAAAGTTTTTTCTTGAACTTGTGTCGAGAAACAGTTAAAACAGATCGATATCTCAAGTTTTGTTTTTGTATTTTAACACTATCATGCTTTACGGCTGGTTGTGATGTTGGATTTTGCGTGATACGAGTGCACAAATTTATACTGATATATAACAGGATATTTTGCGCTTCACAAGTCTCATATTATATTAATTATAATTAAAATTTCCTGTGATCCCGCCCAGAATAGAACCGAGGACCTTGTGCGTGTGAGGTGTACATGATAACCACTACACTTCGGAAAATACGAAGAAGTTAAAGCGATGTAAATATACAAAAAGAATCGTAAATTTAATTTTGATTAATACGTAATAGTAAAAGATTTGTTTTATATTAATTCGTAGGCTCATTTTACTGATGTTTCAGGTTATGTTGTTAAAAACTAGCCACGTTAATTGTCGTTTTCGAACAAATTTTCGTAACTAAAAAAGAAAGAGAAAACACTATAAATGATTTTTATTTTCGGTTCAATAACGGAAATTGTTTTTTTAAATATACATTTCTATAAGTACATTTTTTTCAGGAATATTTGTTGTTTACCCAAAACCAAAAGCTGAGCACTTGTCAAACTAACAAACATTTAGGTACGGTCACTGGTTCCTACACAATTTGATTTTCGAAAGTATGAAAGAGTACGATAAAACCACAATAACAAATTAATAGTAGTTCTTTTTTCAACGAATTAGTGATTTTAAGGTCAGGATCAGCGACCTTGCAATGTCATTTGTTTGGGTCTTACCATGATAGCCGCTAGTGAAATTTCGCTTAGAAAGTGTAACATGACGTAGGACCATTGTGTCCGAGTGATTAATCAGCTGTTTTTGAACTTACATACCTCAAGATCGTACATTCGAGACTAGAGTTACCGCCGTAAGATTTTCCCTTGCCAATCGCCCTCACTAGTTTAACTGGCATAAATTACGGACGTTAACATTAATTAAAACATTAATTATTGTTCGGAAATTAACATAAGCCGAAAACATTAAATAAAAAAACTGAAATGTCATTCTTAATCGTAAAATGTTTATACTTAATAATTTTGAAGTGAATACTCCCTTAGTACAGTGAAATCGAATTGAGAGTAACGTAACGTAAAAGTGAAAAATACGTGAAATAGTTGATTAGTGAAACAGCTGTTATTACACAGATGCCAGTAAGTGAGGTACATTAATTATGTTCAAAATCAAGCAACTTACTAAATAAAATAATGGTATAATTATAAATTTAAAATGTTAAAACGAATAAAGTAAGTTAATTATTAAATAATACAAACTATAATTACAAACAAATGTTATACTTGGCTCTTCGAATATTAAAACGTATAAGGCCGATGCTGACGTCACAACCGCGCTAAACTACATTTTTTGAAGCGGAATTGTAATTCTTTACGCCCGTTACGGCAAATCTTGTGGTGCAGTGAAACCGATTTGAGAGTAACACAATTGCATTACGTTAGGTTCAACACAAGTATTCACTTCCCTACGCGCAATTTAATATTTTTAACGATAATACATCTTAAAACGTCAGACAGTTTATATCAGTGATGACAGATGTACAGCACAGTGGAGCACTTGAAAGCAATATAACTCTTCCCGTTAATTAATAATGGCAAGCAAAGAAACGTCTTGAGGTAAACAAGATAAATAAAGACAGAAGAGTTTTGTGATACGCCGCGGTGGAAAGAAAAAATATTTGTTTTCACAACTCTCTTTCGCTGAACAAGATTTTTCTGAAAATATTTAGGAACGCTGAAGGAAACGAAGATGGCGGAATTTTCTATTATTTATATAACACTTGTCCGTATAAAAGTGAGAATAAAGTTACGACCCGGAAAATATTCTACTGCATAAAAATTAAAACAGGAATTGGTCAATACAAATTTATTGAAAGTACGTATTGCATTACACAAATTGTGTTCAACCTCCTTCCTACACGAACACATTTCTTCCACCATTCACACAATTGTGGGAAACATTCCTGAAAGCAATTTTTGAAATTTTCGTTTACCCGCCTTGTCGCATTTTCCAAAACCTCTTGCGAATCAGCAAAACGATGTTACTTCCATGTAATTTTCAATCGCGAAAACAGGTAAAAATTCCGTGGTTCATGGTCGGGAGCGTATTCCAGAGTGGTACATTGTGCTTGGAGTACTTTTTCCCCACTAGCGAACAATGTGACAGGGGCATTGTCATGCAACAAAAACCAATCGTTTCCTGCCCAATTTCATCTCGTAGTCGTTTCAGGATCTCCATGTACAGTTCTTTGTCAACTGTTTTCCCTGCTGGAATAAATTCGTAGTAAATCAAGCCTCGGTAATAAAAAAAAAAAAAACATAAATACCCTGACTTCTGTACAAGCGAAATTTTTCCTTTCTTAGTGATGTTTTTTAATTTCCATTCAGCAGACTGACTTTTCGTCTGAGGATCGTAAAAGAAGCGCCATGTTTTTAACCTGTTTTCATGACTGAAAATGGCATTGAAAGGGTACCGTTTTGCTGATTCGCAAGAATGCGACCAAGCGGCTAAACGAAATTCCCAAAAATGGCTTCAGGAATGTTTTCAACAATTTTATGAACACTGAAAGACGTTTTATGCAGGAGGAGAGTATTTTGAAGGAAAGTAAGGTTAAAATAATATACGTACTTTCAATAAATTTGCATTGACTGATTTCGCACAATAGCTGTTGCTTCGGTAATATTGTTTTAATTGAGATTATTTTTATTGTTTTTGTTTATATGAATACAAAAAATAATAATACGCAATACGTCATTATTATTAATTGTCTATTATTATATGTATGTAAACATAACCTCTGTCGAAATGATATTATTCAAATTTTGTGATGCAGTGAAATCTAGATGGCAAGTAGAAGACATCAACCTAATTTAAAGTCGAGACCGGAGACCGGTGTAAACAGGGTAATTAACAAGTATTCACTTCAAAGTTGTGTATTCGCATTTCTTCTTTAATATTTTAAATAAATATTTGTGTGTTAATAATATTTATTGACCGAATATTGTTTACACTGCATTAAGGTTCTAATTTAAGTAGAATTCTTTATCCAGCACTCATCTATATATTATTTTTAAGCGGATTAATAATTGTTTTCAATAATAGTATGCAAGGTGGAAGAAGTGTGTGCATGCAGGAGGAGATTATTTTGAAACTACTTAAGATTAAAATATTATAGTACTTTCAGTAAATTTTCAGTGATTATTTCCGGGAACTTCTTTAATCTACTAGCAATTTATATTATTTAAAAATGACCCAAATGTCCGAAACCTTTCCAAACATTGCGGTCTCGCTAACAAAAAAAGTCAACAACAAACACTATTTTTTTTCGAAGTACCGTTTTGGACAAAACAAAATGACAGTTGTATGGGTAACTGTGGGTTTTCCGGTCCATTTTATAATTTTCTTATTCTGGCCTATTGGATTGTATCCTAAATTTATTGCACGCATTTTACGGAACACCCTTTACATTAAAAAAAGTTCAATGTTATACCTGAGCGGGGTCTATACACCCACACATAACCTGCAAATATAAGAAGGCAAGGTAATCCCATGTAATAAGCCTCCAACTATGGCACGCAGCAAAGCCTACTTGTGAAGCCATATCAAAGCAGTTACATTATTTAAGCCTACACATTTACATACGAAAATTACAATATAGCAGAACATTGGTTCTCTTGCCTGCAGAAGTATTAATGTCAGTTGTTTGGCATCAAACAATACCTATAGCAATGACCTCGCATTGCCAAACAATTACCAGGCAGCAATAATCTCGCATTGCAAACTGTTTTAGGTCTATTAGGTATCATTCATAACAGACTAAAAAATACAGTCCTTAGATAAAACCAAGGATGCTAATAAATTCGCACGCTTTTTCGTCGGTCTGTCTGTCTGTCGGTAATGCACCTTTCACTCGTAAAGGATGTAACCGATCACCAGATTCTATAAACATAGATCCGGAAAAGCTCCGTTTTCCTGTTAGCCGACATTTTGTTTTTTCACTTAATAATTTTTACCTCCAGAATGATTTAACTAAATATGTTGAAATTTGGCACGGTAATTACTCACATAAAGACCTATTCTTAAAAAAATAAACAAATGTATCCAATAATATATTTCTAAACGGCGGCCATTTGAAATTTGTTAATTCAAAAAACCGCGAAAAAGATCAATTCTTTGAAAAAAAAAAAAAAAAACCACATGAGGCAAAAGATGTTTCTTTTTTTTAATTTTAAATAAACTAGGATACTTGATATCTTTACTTGCTTCATAAAATAACCACATACTAAAAAACTAAAACTAAATACATAATTTCAACAGAAAACAATATTAATTATTAATTGGAAATAGTTTAATAATCATATGAAATATTTAGTAATAATAAAATTAACATAAAATAACATAGTTTATACGGAACCGATAACCTCGTCAGAAGTAACATTTTTTAATATTTTTTTTAATAAACCAAAACGAAAAGGCAAATATTTTTTCAGGATTTTTTGACAGTTTACATATTTTTAGTGAATTTCTACTGGAAAAATCATCTACTATGGCTGCAATCATTGTAATCCTGAGAATGTGAAATGAGCACCGATCCTGACTTCTAGATCGCTTTTTTTACGATGTATGTGTTACCGTGTTCACATATGCAGTGTTGTTCGATTTGAATAGAACCTGACACGAAAATCGATTACTGTAATAGCTTACGCAAAATCATTCGAATTCTTTTAAAAGTTTCAAAATGGCGGACATTTCAAATATTTAAAAATTCATAACTTTTTTGTCCTATTTTTTAAAATCCGATTACACCATCGTAATCAGCCTTAAATATGCATAAATTAGCATTTTGAATTTTCAAAATCCGTTGAAATGAATTTAATTGGACGGCGGTCAGAGTTCACTTTCGCCCTAACATAAGTGGATTTTATTGCTGATTATGACGGATAATTTAGATCTTTAAAAGGGTAAGGTAACGAAAAATACTGTTGGCAATTCGTTTCTATCAGGCCAGCGAGACAACTGCATGCCCGATTACTGTATTTGCATACAAAACGTACGGTTGTCGCACGTACAATAAAACCGTCTTTTGGGAAATTCATCACGTTATTAAAGCTGTTTATACAATCGCTCTTAAATTGTTTCCTATATTTCAGAATTTATCTTTTTCCAACAACGCAAGTTGTTCATTCCGCCATTTAATTTACTCTAGAATCGATTTTTTTTAATTTCACATTTTTTACACCGACTTACATTATGAATTTCATGGGCACTATTTGAACAGAAATTGTTATTGTCGGTAGAGTGAAAATTTTGAGGGCTACGAAGTTGTTTTAGATAACACGGGTTTAATGACTTTTTTCAGACTTACGTGAAATCTAAAATTCTCCGAGACGAAAACATAAATGCTGCTATAAGTTTATATTTTCGATAAGTTGTTTAGACTTGAGAAATTATCACAAAGTGCCAAAGCAACTTGACCAGCTAGACCGCTGTTTGTTGGAGGGCACGAGGTTAGTACATCGCTGATCCTTAGTCGTAAATCTAGCCTTCGCAACCAAGTTCGCCACCTATCGTAGCGTCTCATTACGCCGCAAGCGGATCGAAGCAATGACTTCTCATTTGTAAAAAACCATAGCCCATTAGACCACCCAGATTTCACTTTACCTTAAAGTGACTAACAAGTCAAAAACATAATATCCTAAGTAACCAATCGTTACTCTAAATCTCGACATTATGGCCTTGAGGTGCGCTAATGCAGAGTCGCAGCAAACTGACCGGTGCTTTAACCACGCCGGACCTCCCCCATTATGCAGTTCTTGTTTATCTTTGTCAAATATCAGACTACAAACTAATACAGATAAAGAACATAAATACAAACTGAAGCTGTTGAACATGCCTCTGTCATAAACTGAACTTGTCATAGAATTTGATGAGAGTGTACCCAACCAATGAGCACTAGCTCAGCTGATATTGAATTCAGCAATTAGTACTGTTGTGGCAACTGCGATAAAGTGAAATGGATCAGTATCCGAAGGGACACTGCAAAACAGATATGAACAAGCGCATAGAATTACATTATTTCTTGACGTTTTGAAAACAGCTAAACGATTAATAGGATAACCTAACCTAATCGCATTGGACATATAACGTATAACCTTATAGCCTATATACGTTATAAGGTAATCATAAGGATTATAAGGTAACATAATGATTACGTTATTATGTAATCATTTTTTAGTAGGAATCTGGTTATTTTATGAAGCAAGTAATATATAATATTGATCTTATTATAAATCTTTCAAAACAACGTATTTAAAGAAACAGTATCTACTTATTAGATCCTACTTATTATTAATTCTACTGATTATTCCTAACTTTATGCTATGCTTATTTATAATTAAAAACCGATTTGTGTTTTCTTTAGCTGTTTAAAAAATTGAAGGCGTTACACGCTTATTATTGTCAAAGTAAAAATTAACATTGTCATGAGCTTGGTGGTCTAAATAGTTAGACCGTAAGTTTCACACTGCAGTAAAAAGCTTTATTCTTTCCGATCCCTTCTTAAAAATTTTTTTACTTTTTTTTATTTTAATTGTCGAAATTAGAGAAAGGGACATGAAAGTGTGACTTCTGAAGAGGTCCCTCGGCTCTGTATAAACTGTGTTATTTCATGTTAATTTTATCATTATTAAATATTTCATACGATCATTAAACTATTTCCTATTAATAATTAATAATGTGTTTTCTGTTGAAATTATGTAATCATTTTTTACTAGGAATCTGGTTATTTTATGAAGCAAGTAAAAAATACCAAGTTTAATTAAAATTAAAAAAAACTGTTGACTCGCATGTTTTTTTTCAAAAAATTTATCGTTCTCGCGATTTTTTGAATTAACAAATTTCAAATGATCGCCATCTAGAAAAATATTTTGGATACATTTGTAACTGGTATAGAATAACTGGCATGGAATAAGAAACAAACAATCCACTACATAACTGTGTTTAATAAATTTAAAGAAAGAGTTTCGTGATTTCGAAGGAAAGGACAGACGAACATCTGAAACTAAGGTAAAACACATACTGTAAACTTTCTCCCTGGAATTTGCTACCACATATTGTTTTTTTTTAGAAATAACAATACAAATTTGTAACCAGCGCGGCATTTTACTTTCGTCACTTTTTTCTAGTCACCGAACGAACGGCGTAGTTTTCGCCAATAGCATTGACCGATTATTTTGAAATTCGCAAAAAGGATAAAGCCCGAACAACGTATGGTATGTGTAGAATTTTTTCCCACTCACTTTCGCTTCAACATAAAGACAGATTTAACGATGAGTGTAGTTGCTGACAATTTTCTGTAATACTGGCTGAACGGCAACACCTACAATAATTTTGACCGCGTAAAATTTCCAATAAAGTTGGTTCAGTAATGTATTTCCTAAAAAGTAAGGTTACCGGTTAAATTGACGGAAATGGTTACGAGCGCTGTCTTGGAGCGGTGGTCAGGCTGTTATGAGTACACGGCGACGTATAACTAAGTGCTCTTTGAACTACTGGAATATACTACCTTTATGCAGGCTTCGGTAAGTTGTAATTACAAGTTGTAAAATTTGTCTGACAACTACTACTAATGGCATTCACGGGCTCCATTATATGTCAGTTCCGTTAAAAAAGTTACTTCAGACGATGACCTTTGAGGACATCTAATTGAGCATAAAGTGGTGTAAGGAATATATCAGTTTATTCCAACATTTTACATACTTTTATAAAAATTTCTATTCATATTAATGAGATTGTTCAGTGATACGTTTCCAAATATATTTTCAAGTACTGTAAATACCGTTAATTCACTCATAAAAACTAGAGTTTAAATTATCCATAAAGTACGTTTTTATTAATTTCTTAGATTAAGTCATCATTAGTTATAAAAACCACGTTAAAATATCAGCAGCAAAACGAATACTGAACGCAACTACCAAAACCCATCTATAATCAAACTTTTCCTTGACAGTTCTCCAATAAACATTCATTCACAGAAAACTTTATCAGTTCTATTGAATTTAAATGCTGACGTTTTAGAAATTAAATGTTTAGTACCCGCGAGCAAAGCCCTTATAAACTGATCACTATCAAATTTGGCGAAAACGATCTTTGCAGCGACTTACGCCCACAAAAGTATAGCGAAAAATATTTAAGGGTAAATAAATTTTAATATTTAAGGCTAGTTACAATTTTAGGGTAAAAATATTGTGTATTTTTATTTAAGTGTTGTGAAAAAGGCTTTTCAGTCATAAGCCACATTTCGAAAGGTTGAGCGGTGTAAAAAAAACTTTAAAATGGTTGGTGAATTTTTCAAACAAAGCTTTAAAAAAACAAGTTTTGCTTTGATCCAGGCTAGGTCTATAAATCGAGTTTTGTCTGAACTAATTGGACGAAATTAGAAGTAGGGAATGAAAACCTGAAGTTTGTAGAACGTATCTGACAGCTCTATAAACTATTTATTCGAATCAGTATCACTTGTAGTTTAACATGACACCCCATCATTAATAGATAAATAAAAACAAAACATAGTTTTCCTTTAAAATATTACTCCCTTAACTATTCCTAAATGTTTTTTTTTTTTTTTAGCTCGAACCTCTACAAAGATTATTTTCGCCAAATTTTATAGTGATAAGTCTTATGGCTTACTGCAAGAGAAACGTTATCGACAGACATACGGACATGCATGTGAATTTGAAAGGATTCTTTGATTTTGCCATTGAGTTAAACGAATTACAATTACAGTCATCATTATAAAAATTGTGCTCGATATTAGCGGATACAATCCAAGTAATTGGACTATCTGACGATCGGAGCGCTGCAAGCTACAAGGACGGGGGTGAAGACGTTTGAGAAAATATACAGTACTATTATCTATTTAACTGTATTTAAACACTCTGCCGAAAGATGCCACCAATGAGAGCCTTCTCGCAAGGGTTATCATTGTACATATATATCGAATGGCTTTGCCCACGATGTTAAGATGACAAAGGTACTCGGAATACCTAAATCTAATGACTTAGACATTCGGAATCGCAATCAGCTGCGCAGAATGGTTCTGCGCATTCCGCATTACTAAGCCCAGACGTGGTGTCTGATTCCGAATATTATTTCCATTATGAACGATCCACGCATGCGCATAATCATTTCTACCATTCAAGTCCAAACCTATTAAAGTATTCTATTGTTTATTACTGCCTATTTCTAAAATAAATTATAGCACACGTTTAACTTTTCAACTAACAAAAATCTAAACTATTAATCACGGATTTTTAAAATTTAAATAAACTACAATGTCGAATTAGTTACCAAATCTGAATGCTATAGTCACTTCTGATGCGGGCATGTCGATACAACAACGATGCCGAATAACCAAATGAAACGAATGAATATTTGTTTCGAATTTTTTGCTTCCGAGTCTTTATCCATATACGCTAAAATCGGATGAACTAAATCATCGGAACGTTCCGAGTATTCCGCTTTTCAGAAACAACGAGTATTTTATACCGAATCCACACATCGCTACTACGGAAACTAAAAACATTAAATTTTAAAAACTGTATTGTTTATTATGTTGAACACTCTCTCAGTAATACAACTGCGTGTAATTAACAAGTTTAATTAAACACAATAACAACAGAAACGTTTTGATAGAGTTTACTACAGAAGATATGCAACAAACGTGCGCAAAGAACGTTCCAACAATTAATTGTTACAGAGCGCACGTTATGGCAACGTCGCGAAACGTGTTAGAACCCCCACGTGACTCGAAGCTGATATAAAACGTATAACGGCTTGATCAATGTTTTCAGCATGACTAGTAAACTAGACAATTTTTTACAGCTATATTTTTGTATTTCACAATAGACAAATATTCGCTTGTGTTTTTCGAATTTGTTGCGTTATACGTTTGCATCATGGCAGCATTTGAAAATGCACAATAGGACGTGAAAACTTTATATTTTTAACTCTAGAAATACGAAATTCACAGAAACGAATTATCACATAAAGTAACAGTGTCTCAAATTATAAACAAATATTTTTAAATAAAGTGTTTTCGGTTAGTGAGTCAGTTTCAATTTTTCATCAATTAGTAAAAAGACTACACTTAAGATAGTTCCAGAGTAACGGCGTGGCCATATTTATCGGTAAGTGCACAACGCCACTGTTGATCGAGTGGGAACAATCACTGTCAATGACAATACTAGGAAACTTGGAGCATCGGGAAAGAACAGACCGACTTTATTCATACGAAAGATTACTTTTAAGTTCAAAACTTAAAATACGATTGATTAGATGCTATCTTTATTATGTGTTGCTCTGTGGTGTTGAAGCATGGACTCTGAAGAAATCCAACCACCATCAAAGGATTCTTAGGATACTTAGAAATATTAAAAAAGGAACTTGTTTCCTCAGCTTCCGTACCTTATGTCCGTTAGAATCACGGGAACGAGGGCGATCCCTTAAATTGAAGGGTATAGCTTACGGCAACAACTTGAGTCTCGATCGACTTTAAAGTGCGCAGCAGACTGTCCAGTGATTTAAACACCTGGGACACGCCTAAATGTACAGATCTCTTCAAAAAGTGATCCAAAGTAATCGACGATCAATTCATGGTCTCGGGTTTGGATCTTACTATAACACCCGCTCCAGTTGCTCATTTTTCAATGAGGTTTACTAATAAAGAAGAAAAATTACTATAGCAAACCATCCTCAACAAAAAAAAAAAAATCTTTAATGCCAATATTCGGGTAGATTTAAGGTTTTTTTCGAAGAAATCCTTAAATGAGAGGCACAAAATACGAAATATTGGTTAATTATGTAAAAAAATCATGGAAGAAGTTTTGAAATGTATCGTAATTTAATGGTCGAGAGGTAAGTATGATTGGTATCAATGTTCGGAATAAACGTACGAATCACGTGGAAAATTTGCCGAATTTGGGAGCAGAAGAAGAAGAAAAATAAGAAAAAGAAGAAGAAGAGGAAGAAGAACAAGAAGAAGAGGAGGAGGAGGAGGAAGAGGACGAAGAAGAAAGGAAGAAGAAGAAAGAAAGAAGAGGAAGAAGATGAAGAAGAGAAGGAAGAGGAAGAAGAAAAAGAATAATAAGAAAAAGAAGTGAAAGAGGAAGATTAACAAAAGAAGAAGAGGAAGAAGAAGAAATGGAAATAAATGTACAAACAATAAATTTAAACATTTATTGGTTTAACTGACTCTAACAAGTACTAAATTACAATACAAAATTTATGCGAATCAACCCTGACAACATTAAGATCACCGGGATCACGGGGGGTTAACTAAATAAAAACCCAGTACTTGGGACGTATTTTGCAGGCATTAAATAAAGCGACGTTATAATATGACCGGGTGTAAATAAAAACCCGCCAACATTTGCACCCAGTCAAAGCAGTTAATGACTGAAACGTCAAATTAAACTAGTATTTACTTCTTTAGCTTTTCACAGCAGTGATTAGCGGCAGGATAAAGCAGGAGCAAACTGGGTTAGTATTATCTCCGCTAACTTTGTTTTATTTGTGGTCCCGTTCTGGAAAAAATAACTATTTATCTATATGGTAGGTTTTATGCAATGGCTGTTAAATAGAGGGCGCATGAATCACCATAATATCTCGCTCTGAATGGCTTCATGTGTTTGGGAGGGTGTTTGTTTATCTACTTTGAAAGTACTATATAATCACCAGCGTAGTTTCTACTAAGACTGATTGATTTTTACTACAATTTGTAACAAACGTTAGAAACAAAAATAAATCCATTACGAGAGCTCTTATCAAGGTCACAGCACACAGGTGTAGAAGTGATGGAAGCGAATTTTCAAAAATAACTTCCTTTGAAATTCTGACTTCACCATGTTAATCATCAATACAATCTGCATAATAAGGCCTGTACTGACAATTCAAATTTTCAAATTCCATTGAAAATATGAAAACGAACCTTACCATATTCAAAACTGCCATAATCAAAACAGCGTTGTGCTCTCATTAACGCTGAATGGTGAAATCAGATTTTTTTTTAAATACATAAGAGAAAAAAGTTATGGTTTTCAAAAGATTTGAAGTGGCCGTCATTTAGAAATTTTTGAGCGAATTTCGCTGGTTAACGAAATTGTCCAAGCTATTGTCAAAATCAATTTTTGTGTCAAGTATAAATCATATCAGACTACTATTAACTGCAACCTTGAGGGGTAAAACACACACACACACACACACACACACACACACACACACACACACACACACACACACACAAAACGTTCCAATAGTTCAATTTTTCAATTGAAATTTGCTAAAGAATTAAATCCTGACCGCTGTCGGTTTTATCTCACAAACCATGAATATTTTTCACTTCAAGTTTGCTACAATGATTTTGATACGATTCTATTGTCATTTGTTTGAAATTAGAACAGATGTTTATAAAGTAGGCCTATTTTCCAATATTTTTTTCTTTTTCTTTAGCAACAGAACCAGCTTTTTGTGTGGAAACAATGAGCTGAGAGAACTCGTTGTGTACAGAATATCTCACATCCTATTTCAAACAGACATTAGAGCTAAATGGTCTATGTGGCTGCGTCACATACAGGTCAGTCTGCTGCGTCTCTAAACTGCGCTTCTCAAGGTCATGGTGGGGAAAATATTTTTCGTTCTCTGTATAAAGGCAGACGCCTCTAAAATGAGGAGGTCGATCAACACTCTAACCAGTTAAAACGACAAGAGTCCGCCATCTTGAAACGGAAGTACATAGGAAGAAGAACATATGAGTGATTTGGGCTTTATACAAGATATCTTCATAACAAACTTCAAAAGCAATCGGTTTGAACCAAAACTGCGTGCACTCGTCATTGCAAATTCGACGCCGTCATCTTAAAACGGAAGTGGAAAAAAATTTACACATAGACGTATGGGCTTTAGACAAGGTACCTTCGTACGAAATTTTAAAGCAGTCGTTTAATGCGTTTGTCCAAAACTGTGTACACTCGTCATTGCAAATTCGAATCCGCCATATTGAAACGAAGGTAAAATGGAAAAAAACTTACACGTAGACCATATGGGCTTTATATAAGGCACTTTCGAACCAAATTTCACAACAATCGGTTCCTACATTTGGCTAATCTGCGGATACCCATCACTACTAATCAGAGGCCGCCATCTTGAAACGGTAGTTAATGAGGAAAAATCTCACACACAATCATTGTTCGGGATTTACAAAAGACCTTCGTACCAAATTTTAAAACAATCGGTCAACGTCTTTGGCCAAAACTGCGTAACAAAAACTCAAACCAAATGCCGAACGGTCGAGTTTTAAACAGTTTTCGTTACTTTTCTAACACCGTGTACAAATATCACAAGGACGGCACTTACACAGCTGATTTTGAATAAACTTAAGAACGTATCATCTGCACAAAAACGCGCAGATGATCGGATATTAAACTCGTTTGCTCCCAAAACGGAAACGTTATAAAGGCAAGACAAATAAAGTTTAATAGCATTGTAAGCTTATCCGGACTAAAAGCCGAATGTAATTTTCTCCAGTACTCTCGCAAATACCGTTAGAAATCCGATTGTATTAATTCTTTCAAGTGCTCTGTTAAACCGTCGCCTAGCGCAAACAGATTGAAAAAAAACATTCGACAAAAATGCCGCGTTACTCCTTTTGCATAGCGGTGTTTAACCGTGATCAGATGTCCTCCCATATTAAAATACCATTCTCCGATTAGAAAGACAGACAAGGAGGATAAGCAAATACTTAGTGTACACTTCGGGAGCTGGCCTCCAGAGATTAAGAATTAACCCGGAATTGGAAGCAAGTCAATTACCTCCAAGAGAACAAATATCGAAATTCGTTAGTATTCAAGTTAAGGTTAAGTTCAGACTGATACCAATACCTCGAATATCAAATATAAACGCATCTCGAAGCTGACACGGTAACGAATTTCCAAGAATATTTTGCCTTTATTGCGAGGTCTCTGTTTCAACTCGAAAATGCTGCATTCGGTTTGTGTGTTTGTAAAAATAATTGCGATAAGATTTTCAAAAAAAAGCATAATAAAAAAATTAGCTTTTATCACGTCCGCAAGACAGGTGCGTGTTACAATTATTGTTTCCAACTAAATCCATTTTGCAATTCTTGCGGTTCGATTTAATTAATTCCTAAGGAAATAATAAACCGAGCATAATTTTAGATAAAATATTATTTCAGCAGCGTGTTTAAGAAACGTTCCTTTAATCTCTCATTGCATTAACTTATACAGTTAATTAATTTCTCAGTCCAATGCACGTTTCATTGCACAGTCTAGAACAGTAATGCAATCTACATACAACGTAACATTCCTCGGAGAATTGTTCGCTCCGCTTTCTGACTTCCGAGAATGTAAACATTATAAGAGCGAAGAAATAGTCTCATTGTTTTGAAATTACTTTCTTTGATGTATTTTCTAACGGTTTTAATATAATAATAACACAAAAAATAAAATAATAAACGTTCTCTCGCTTAAAAATGTAGAGAATTTCCTAAAATATTTCGTTTTACTACGCTCTTTTGAAAATCGGATTTCAAAATCGTAAAAAACATTAAAACCTAGACATATTGAAATCTTCAACTTTCAAATTTCATTGAAAATACTAAAATGAACCCTGACCATTGTGAAATTAATGTTCTTAATGGCATTTTAAAATTTTAAATACAATTATAACATATGAAGATTTTAACGCTAATGGGTGAATTTCAACATTTTTTTTTTTTTGAAAAAATCACTTAATATAAATACTGAAATCTGTATAGATTAGCAATTTGAATTTTAAAATTACACTGAAAAACAAAATTGAAACCCGTTAACTTTATTTTCGTATTTTCAATAGCATTTCAAAATTCCAATAGCTTAATTTATATAGATTTTAACGATGATATCGATAGTGGATTTTCAAAAAAAGATGTAAAATGAAAAGTTACGATTTTTAAAAGAACTGTAATGGACGCCATTTTGAAACTGTTGAACGGATTTTGCTGGGTAACAAACGTGTCTAAGCTGTCATCAAGACCAATTTTTTAACAGAAAAATAGAATAAAAGTTACAGTATTTCAGTTTGAGTTGTCTGCCCGTGGTGGATGTACGGGGTCAACGACAGCAATATTGAGAGCGCTACTAAACCAGACAGACCACGTAATTATTAACTGGCGATCTTCAAAGAGTAACTTAATCACTTTAGAATGGTGCACTGGAGCATCGCCGTTAAGTAGGCTACATGTCCATCAGATCAATAAACATCGATTGATGTTAGGTTAGTTACGGAGGAATGTTTAGGCAGTGGTAGCCGGTCAAAGCGATTTCGTATTAGCATACAGTTCTGGTTAATCCTCAATACTTGTTGAGCTCGTTTATGCAGTTCAACCTGTTATTAAAACTAACAAAGCACAATTAATCGCCACCATTTTGAAACGTTAAATACCGACGTAACAATGAGGTAGTCTCCTGAAATCAGTACTTGGTTACTCCGAGTCAGTGGTACAGTAAACCTGTTATATTAAATTACCAATTTTAGGTACACTTCACGTTTTTCAAAAATTGCTGTATTAATATGAATCTTTGTCACGTAATTCTACGGCTAAATGTCTATAATAATAGCCGATCTGAAACTTTGAGATTTGATTCCACAGCTACTTGTCTGCATTAATAGGCGATCTGAAACTTTAAGATCAGATTCTATTGCTACTTATCTGAAACTTACAGATTCTATTGCATTAATAGGCGATCTGAAACTTTGAGGTCTGATTATATAGCTACTTGTCTTCATTAACAGCCGATCTGAACCTTTCAGATCTGATTCTATGGCTACTTGTCTACATTAACAGGCGATTTGAAACTTTGAGATTTGATTATATAGCTACTTGTCTACATTAATAGCCGATCTGAACCTTTGAGATCTGATTCTATGGCTACTTGTCTACATTAATAGGCGATCTAAACCTTTGAGATCTGATTCTATTGCTACTTGTCTACATTAATAGGCGATCTGAAACTTTGAAATCTGATTCTATAGCTACTTGTCTACATTAATAGTCGATCTGAAACTTTGAGATCTGATTCTATGGCTACTTGTCTACATTAATAGCCGATCTGAACCTTTGAGATCTGATTCTATGGCTACTTGTCTACATTAATAGGCGATCTGAAACTTTGAGATCTGATTCTATTGCTACTTGTCTACATTAATAGTCGATCTGAAACTTTGAGATCTGATTCTATTGCTACTTGTCTACATTAAAAGGCGATCTGAAACTTTGAGATCTGATTCTATTGCTGCTTGTCTACATTAACAGCCGATCTGAACCTTTGAGATCTGATTCTATGGCTACTTTTCTACATTAATAAGCGATCTGAAACTTTGAGATCTGATTCTATGGCTACTTGTCTACATTAAAAGGCGATCTGAAACTTTTTGAGATCTGATTCTATTGCTACTTGTCTACATTAAAAGGCGATCCGAAATATTGAGATCTGATTCTATAGCTACTTGTCAACATTAAAAGGCGATCTGAAACTTTGAGATCTAATTCTATAGCTGCTTGTCTACATTAATAGGCGATCCGAAATATTGAGATCTGATTCTATAGCTACTTGTCAACATTAATAGGCGATCTGAAACTTTGAGATCTGTTTCTATAGCTACTTGTCTGCATTAATAGGCGATCCGAAATATTGAGATCTGATTCTATAGCTACTTGTCAACATTAATAGGCGATCTGAAACTTTGAGAGCTGATTCCATGGCTACTTGTCTACATTAATAGACGATCTGAAACTTTCAGATCTGTTTCTATAGCTACTTGTCTACATTAATAGGCGATCCGAAATATTGAGATCTGATTCTATAGCTACTTGACAACATTAATAGGCGATCTGAAACTTTGAGATCTAATTAAGGACAGTAGAGATCAGACGAGATGTAGACGAGAACTCAGAGGAACCACGAAACTCTTTACGAAGCATTGTAGTCTGAATGTAAAATTTAAGCAGAATAGGAATTTACCATGACTACATGGTAAATTCCTATTCTGTTTAAAATTACAGTTACTAAACTGTATGCAGGTTAAGCAGGATGGGAGACCAGAGAATAGCTGCACCTATTGAGAGGATTTAGACGTCCCTCGCGGTACCTGAGTCTAACACAAACTTACACTTACAACACTATATTTACGACTTACATTTGTTATGAAGACATAACGTAACGACTTACAACACTTTACGCACACTTATATTTAGGGAGGCGATAATAGCCTCAATGAGTTCTTTGCCTTAAAAAAAAATAATAATAAGTAGAATGGATGAGGAAACTGTAGGTCACAATCTATGACTGTGACGTTCTTGCCAGCTGGAGGCGAAAGATGTGTGGTTTTCCAGGACTTTGTGCTAAATTAGCTAGTGGACTGCTGAAACTCACTAAGGTATTACTTAAGAGACTTAGTTGTAAAATAGATACTATGATCTCGGTACTAAGGGCCATCGACTCCGTACTCTAACAACCAATGTATAGTGAATTATTTACAGAAACGTCCCTAAAATGACCTTAATTACCTCAAGGCGCTCAAACAAATTCCCGCCTAACCTAAACGTAACTTACAACTAATTAGCGAAATAATTTCCTGCACTAGAGCGCGACTCAGATTGTAATTTCCGCAAATGGTTTAACCCGGGAGTGTAACCAATTAGCGATACGAACCGTCTGTCAATCTTACGTTACAGTTTGCTATTTGTTTTGTAAAATAACCGAGGCACGCAGCTGTTCGCTCGATGACGAGATGAAAAAATTTCCAATAAGTGTTTCTTTTACCTTACCATTTTTTTTTATCGCTATTTCGTCTTAATAATCGATTTTAAAATCTGCAGCACTTTTAAACTTTTTTAAAGAATTAATTAGAAAGTAGAAGAAAGCATTCAAATTCAAATCTTAATTTCAAAGTACTAATTTACGCAGCGTATGTGTGTGTAATTTACTACGATAGTATTATCGGATTTTAAAAAATTTAAAACAAATATTACGAACTTTTAAAAAATTGAAAGGCCGCCATCTTGAAACTGTTAAAAAATTCCCGGGAACTTACCCTAGCTTTGCTGAAACCAATTTTGATTCCAACTCTGAATCAAATCGGAATATATATATAACCCTTCAATATATATATATATATATATATATATATATATATATATATATATATATATATATATATATATATATATATATATATATATATATATATATATATACTACCTGTTACCCATTGCGGCTTTGCCTGCAATTATAATGTAAGCAATAAAATTTATAGTCAATTTTCAAAATCAGAATAGGTCTGTTCATTTTAATATATTGCTATATACAATATTATATGATTTATGGTTTTCGGCAAAGACATATAAATTTTTGCTACTCGATACGCTAAAACAGGGTCATGTCATATTTTAATAAAATACAGTATTATTAAAAAGTCATTATTATACAATTAAACTGGAATAGTATTGTGTTTATCTCAGGTACCTAAAACGTGTTCACACAAAATGTAATCTCATTTGGTCAAGTAGTTAAAGTGACTTTGAATAACAAACAAATAAACAAAAACAAACTTTCAGAAATATAATATGATTAGCTGTTACCCGACACGGCTTTGCCCGCAATCATAATATACATTAAAGATCATGCATTACCGTGTTAGGACCAACAACCGTGTTAGTTAAGTTTTGGAGTACTCTTTAAAAAAAAATTAAGGTTTTTTTCCTGCATCACCGTTTAACCCAACAACCGTGTCAGTTAGGTTTGGAGTACTCTTTTAAAAAATAAATAAAAAGGTTTTTTAATCCTTCACCGTGTTAGGCCTAACAACCATATTAGTTTGCTAATGGAGTATTCTGTAAAAAAATATAAAGATTTTTCACGCATCACTATGTTAGGCCTACCAACCGTGTCAGGATATGTAGCCTAGTATTTTTTTAAAAAATATAAAGGTTTTTTGACGCATCACCGTGATAGGTCCAACAACCGTGTCAGGATATGTAGTACTCTTTAAAAAAATATAAAGGTTTTTTCACGCATCACCGTGTTTGTTAAGTTATGGAGTACTCTTTTAAAAAAATATAAAGTTTTTTCCATGCATAACCGTATTAGGCCCAACAACCGTGTCAGTTAGGTTATGGAGTACTCTTTTGAAAAAAATAAATAAAGGTTCTTTTAATGCATCACCGTGTTAGGCCTAACAACTATGTTAGTTAGCTTATGGAGTATTCTTTAAAAAAATATAAAGATTTATCACGCATCACTATGTTAGGCCTAACAACCGTATCAGTTAAGGTTTGGATACTCTTTAAAAAAATAAAGGTTTTTTTCACACATCACAATGATAGGCCCAACAATCATATCAGTTAGGATATGTAGTATTCTTTAAAAAAATATAAAAGTTTTTTTACACATCACCGTGTTAGGCCTAATAACCGTGTCAGTTAATATACTTAGTATTTTTTTTTAAATTTAAAGGTTTTTTCACACATCACCGTGATAGGCCTAACAACCGTGTCAGTTAGGATGTGCAGTATTCTTTAAAAAAATATAAAGGTTTTTTTACGCATCACCGTGGTTGGCCTAACAACCGTGACAGTTAGGATATGTAGCCAAATAATCTTTAAAAAAATATAAAGGTTTTTTCACGCATCACCGTGTTTAGGCCTAACAACCGTGTCACTTAGGTTATGCACTATTCTTTTAAAAAATGGGTTTCCTATCACCCAAACCCGTGTTAGACGTATTTTTATTGTTTTACTGATCTGTTAAAATCAACACAACACGGTACCGATTTTCGCTGGTAGCAATTTTGAGGTTATGTTGGTCACTTTTATTTTCGATTTTTATCTTACTTCTCCTGCTTTCATATTTTGGATTTTTGCTTTTGGGTACATAATAAAGCATTTTAGTAAGAAAAATATCGAAAACTCCAATAGATGCTGCACTGCATATTTACCATTTTTTCATATAATGTAATTACACAAATATATATACTACCTTACAATTAAAGTATCCTAATAAAATTGTATATAATATATATATTCTGCACTCTGCTTTAAAAACATTGAATAGTCTTAAATGAAAAATACCAGATTGTGATTATTAGATGAAAATGTAACATTAAAAACAATAATTTTGCAATAAATAAAACATAGATTAAGATTTGTAAAATGGGATTAGATCTATGTCCATCTCAGGTGCCTAAATCTCATGTTCAGTAAACAGTAATTAAACCTAACCATAGTAAAAGATGTTACAAAACTAAAAACTGATAATTATTTTGGGCTGGGTAAGTAGTATAATGACGTTTTGTAAAAAGGGAATAGGCCTATATGTATCTCTGATACTTAAACCATATACGTAACAAGTTTCATCTCAATTGGTCCAGTGGTTAAAGCGTGATTGAATAACAAACAAACAAACACACAAACTTTCAGAAATATAATATGAATTAGATATAAAGGAATATATATATATATATATATATATATATATATATATATATATATATATATATAACCCTTCAAAAAGTGATAGTAGTCTTACTATGATGACCGCTTCACATTTTCCAATGGAAATTCACCAATAAAACCTTAATAAATATGTAGATTATATTTTCTCTTGACACAAAGAATAAAGACAGTATGTTTGACCTAGAATAAAATCGATACTGGCGTAATGACGGACTTGATCGACCAACGCTATTTCAAAAAAGTTTCGATACTGTCAATACAGTATTAGCACGCCATTCTTTACCAAGTTAAATTCACTTGATACCCGAACTTATCGTTGATTCAACGCTCGTCCCGCATCCACTAATCTACGTTGACGTTTAAAGAAACTGAAATTAAACAGTTTGCAGGTAAAAGAGTGATATTAACGACCGACTGCCAAGAGCGACGCCTACTGACAACTCTTTTAAACAAAGACAAATTGTTCTGCAGTCGGTAACAAGTCGGCCGAGCTATTTGTTTTTCTTAAACTGCCTTCAGTTCATTATTCCGTATTTATTTGAAATACAAGATAGCTTTCTTTTAACTTTACTTACTTTACACTCACAGACGTTATCACTGTACTTCAATACTTCCTGATCTGGTTTCGATAAATCGTTCCTTAAGATAAATAAATTAGTAAAAACATATGTTTCTTCGTTCAGCGTTTCGTTCTTTCGGGATTTCCTTGTTTTGTTATTACTTTTTGATCAAAACAGTTTTCTAATACTACTCTGAACTTGGTTATAAAATTTCAAAACGGAACAAGAATAAAATTACGCCACACAAATCCAGTCATTTTATAAAAAAGGCATGCTGTATTTAAAGTTTAGTAATGGATAAAAAGTAAGACAGATTATCGTTGCATTGATACAACATATGTGTTTGATCTGTGCATAAAAAACAAGCAGAATAACACAGTGTCAAACGTGAAAATCATGAAGTTTATATGTTGAATACAGTAATTATTACAGATTTCACAAATTATATGAGATAACCAGTTATTTTTCTCTAGCAAAATAGAAACACTGCGCAGTCGCAATCCCCTCTGGCGTGTAGTGGGATAGACTAAACGTACAGTTGAAAGATCAGTATTGATAACTACGTGCTTCAGCAGAAAGACGAAAGCTGAGTTATGTAATTATCAGCCGTAAATCTGACGGCACCTATCTGCTGCACTGCAAATTCATTATCGGTAGGTTCCGCTTGGATTTTTCCTCGTACCCTTGTTCGTATGCAATTCTTGACACTATAACATAACGTAAGCTGGTGTTACCCTTTAAGCATCTCTGCCTTCCTGCTTTTTCGTGCACTTCCCAGTTCCTAAGCGATCCAGTAAACTTGTATATTCTTCGTGAGTTTAGAACTTGCTTCGCTACGTTTCCAAATTCTGTAGCAACTCCTATAGGAGCGAAGATCAGTCTTTTATGCTCCAATGATTCGTATTTCAGAAGTAGATGGTTAGAACGCTGATCTCACTAATTGCAATACAGGTTTCCTTGAACTAAGCCCTTAGTTGTGCTTCTTGAATGCGCCCTGTCAAGAAACACAACAACCCAGTTAATGTTAAATAAAGACGTTCAGCCGAAAGTCAATTTATCTTGTCTTCTTTGTTGCAACGAGTTGGTTGATTAAAATTAAAACTATTTGTATTCTCAGTTCTGCCACGACTACTCTTCATTCTAGTTTATACAGTATTCCCTGTAGACGTTCCAGCAAACGTCTTCAGTGACTCAACATGTTTTTTCTAATTCAATCTTCTAAAGCTAAGATAAATTTCAACGCTCTACTATTTCTCCCGCTTATTATTCTTTACCGTATACTTACTTACCTTTATGAAACATAATTCCGTAAGGTTAAATTTTAAAACAATATTTTGAGAAACTGCTGGGACAGATGATTTTAAATGTTTTAGTCTAGAATTAAAGAGAAACTATTTTTCTTAATTAATCCGTTTAGTAGGGTTATAAAAGGCAAAGGGTATCCAGAGAAATGAATGATAATGATCAGCTGTCTCAGTACCAGTATATTTTAAATAACAGTTTTATTATCAATATTTTGAATAACAGCTGTTTTATAATTTTCTGACGTTAAGAGTTGGAGAATGATTTCTGTTTTCAATTAGTTACGAGATTTTGAATACTTACGCAGATTTTCACGATTATGACGGTGAAATCGAGTTTCAAAAAAGAGTAAAATAAGAAGGTTATAATTTCAAATGATCGTCATTTTGAAACAGTAAGATGACTTTTTTTAATTAACGAACTTGTCCAAGTTATTGCCAAAATGAAAGTTTGAATCAAATCGCAAAAAAATGAGGAAAGAGCTCGCACAATGTTTAAACACACAATGTTAATGACCCATCAAAAATTGACCAAGAGGTCAGTATCAGTGTCTTATTTCAGGGTTATAGGTCTGGGTTTTACCATTACGACCGCTAAATAGCTCCAAATTTTGCACTGAAAATTGTATTATAATGTTAGGATATGTTAGGTTAGGAAATTTTTACAGAACTTCCAACTGTGAGGAGATCCAGGAATATGAGTTTAAAAACAACTCACGAATTGTAAACATAACTTTTATTATTATTAACACATATTTAAGAGCTATACCACTTAAAAACCACTAGTTAGTAATATTTCACAATGTTATCAATTCATATTAGTTAACATTTTACTTTGAAATGCCTACTTTTATCGCCCAAACATTAGTTTTCTGATTTTAGACTTCAAAACGATATGATAAAACAAACCCGCTTTGTGCAAGAGTGTTGCACAGATTGTAAACGCAATCAGTTGTACACTGGAATAGGCTTTGAGCTAAGCAGTGATTTCAGACAGTTAAATATGGCCGCCGTCAGAAATGTGCCGCAGACAAAGAAATGAAAGTGAAATTCTGACATGAGGCTGAAACCCATTCAAGCGTTGATGAAAAGCAATCACTTTATGCTTCGACAGGGCTGAATTACGTTTTTCTTCAGATAGGGAGTAATGATTTGAATTTCAGTTTCGGAAATTTAATTAATATAAATTCGTAAATGTTTCACCAAAATAAAAAATATTGTTTTCGTATATGCACTTGAAAAAGGTTTACGGATAAACATGAATACAGTTATAAGAAAATAAATTGTGCAAAAACATATAACAAAAACGTTCTCACGTTCAACTTAGAAAAAGATGTTCGGACGCTCACCATACCAAAAAAACCGGAAATAAGCCTAATTAAAAAAAATTGGGTTTATCAAATTTAGGTGATAAATGATTTTTTTCGTAACTACTATAAATGCGCCAGCTAATGAAAGTGTGATCGGCGCTAAAAGGTAGAGTAAAGCTTACTGCAGTAACTACAATCACGAATCAACAATATTCAGGTGCGCAAGTTCAGAAACGTAACAGACGGAGCGTGACCCAGGCACCTCGGGACACTACGACCTGAAGATATCCTGTATGAAGTACCATAATTCAACTCACTGTAAATGAATTTTAAAATTTTAAAAATAATGGTTCTGAAGTAAATCTAAAAACAAAACTGGATCGCTGGTCAGGTTTCTTTTTTGGTACTTTCCGAACAGTATTGACGTTTTTCGAAAATGTTTAATCAAAATCTGTCTCTGTTACACTAAGCCAATAGCTCCCGAACTATACTGTTATGGGGATATTGTGAGCAATACGTTTTGTGGGATTACAAAGCAAATAGATTTTTATCGTGATTGTTTTAGAAAATTCTATTCTTAACAATTTGTTAAACTACAGAGCTACAGAACAGTTTTTAAAAGCTACATCAAAATATCACTTAGAAAAATTAAATTAGTCCCATGATCGGAAATCAGATAATTCATTTATTAAACAGATTTGTGAAGAAACACAGAAACGTCTAGTTGGTGTATTTATCCACTTGCATAACCAGCAAATTCAAACCCCCAAAGAGAATGAGTGTGGGCGAGTACCCAGCGCCTTAAAACAGGTCTCTACTAAGGTATGAAACCCCTACAGAAGAATCCATGATTTCGCAATAGGGGGCTTAGCGTGGAGCTCAAAGCCCCACCTTAGAAAAACACAAGCTACGAAACCTACAGAAGAGAATCAAAAAGCTGGACGAGAATTAAAGGTACGACTCGAAACTTCAAATATAGCTAAACATTTTAGAATTGCGATATAGAAAGTTTTATCCTTGTTTCGACCTAGAGCACATAAAATTATCCAAGAGCAATTAGTGGAGTGAAGAGTTAACGGTGTAGTAATTCAGGAAATGGGACGATTAGCTAAAAAGGATAGGC
Source organism: Callitettix versicolor (assembly GCA_022606455.1). Classification (NCBI taxonomy): domain Eukaryota; kingdom Metazoa; phylum Arthropoda; class Insecta; order Hemiptera; family Cercopidae; genus Callitettix; species Callitettix versicolor. Next base: position 37,534,595 of record CM040184.1, read on the forward strand.
CATATTGTCAGACTAGATGAGAACAAAATTGTCAGAAAAATATATATTCCTTGACATCGGAGGGGGGAAAAGGTGGATGGTCGAGACTAAGATGGGCCGATGGAGTGAATCGAGATGCAAGAGCTTTTAGTATCAGAGGATGGTGGATTTCTGCAAGAGATCCAGAAGGCGACGACTTCTGAAAAAGGCCAGGACTCAGAAATTACTTGTAGCGCAAGGATGATGATGACGATGATGTAAATACACCGTGGTATAGTAGAAATAAAGATTGCGCACAGAAAGCTGACTATGGAGTACGTCAGGGAAGTAATAAGAAGCAATGGAACGAAACATCTGCACAAACGTCAGCAGCCAACAATGGTGAGGACGGATGGATGATACTAGCACAGCATGAATGTTGAAAATAAAACCAACTGACTTAGCAGATAGTGTTTTGTTTAAGTCTTTTGGGGAATTACCCACTGGACAAATCACCACACAACTGTGATTCATTCGAAAGTATAAAATAAATATAGTCCAGGTTACCCCATTGGCGTTCCCAGTCTAAACTGACTACCACTGCGAATTTAAAAGGTTCAATCTTTTTCAGTCGTCTGTATAATTCTTCGTTATCTAGCAGCCTATTCACCTCCTCGTTAAAGTGATATTTCAGTCATTTTTCATGGCTCTGAGCACATTTTTCTACTTCTCCAGTGACAGTGGTCACTTTTAAGTCCCGATGGAGACGATGGCACATTAACCATGGTTCGCAGAACGTTGTTTTGACATCGCTGAATAATTTGCGTTTACTTTTTTAGCACATCCCCATAGCTGGATGTCATAGATCCAAATCGGTTTCAGACTTGCCGGTACAGCACCAACTCATTACGCAGTGATAATTCTGATCTTTTGCCTAACAGCCAGTACACCTTTCTTAATTCTGTATTTAGGTCTTCGTTTTCTTTTTGTTGTGCTCCTTCCGTCGAAGTTTAACATCAAGTGTCATACCCAAATACTTTGCTATGTTAGAGTGGGGGATGTACGTTCCGTATATGACGATATGTGGATGGTGTTGAATGCTTTTATTCGTTAAATTAACGTGTATTGATTTGGTTTCATTGAGTTTTATGCCTCATTTCTTGTCAAGCTGTTTATTAGATTTATTGTTTCTTGCAATTTCTCACTGTATAGTCCACACATAACACCGCAGTATCGTCTGCAAATGTATCTCGGAAATACAACTGGCAAATCTCTAGTATACAAAAGATAAAAATTCACTAAATGATTGTACATAATCAGTTCAACTAACAAAGTTATAAAGAAATAACAGTAATACCCACTATTCTTTCGTACAGAAAAAACGTAAGAATAAAACAAAGATAAATTATTACGGAACTCTCTTACTAAATCAAATTATTAATTGATGAAGAACGTTAAAACACGAAAGTTACTGCTGGAAAAACGTTAACGCCTTGTCTGGAAGACGTTCCCTAACCCTCCCGGGCACAATACCTCTCCTACAGGATTTATTGCAATTCTATACACACACCATTTCCTCCATTCCCCGCCATTCACACGTATCGTTATATCCCATACATAACATATTGCCCCGGTGTCGTGTTACTTTCGCAAGGACAGCTTGACGAACAGGACGCCATCAATAACAACTTTCAATTTTATTTATATTTCCTGCGTTTCATAATTTGGTCAATACATTAAATTACCACGGCACGCAGCTGTCTCGCTGACGCGCGTTAATCGAAGTTTAAACATTATTTTTCTAATACATTCATTTCAAAGTTTGGTTTCACCATTATGAACAGCATTAAAGACCTGCATAAATTACGGTTTTAAACTTTAAAATTTCGTTAACTATATAAAGAAGACCGTGACCACCGTCAAGCTCATTTTCTTAATTTCAATTGGTTTTTAGAACATTTACGCATATTTTAATGCTGATTATGACGGTGAAATAAGATTTTCAAAAAAGAGTAAAAGGAAAAAGATTTTTCGTATTTTGTTAGCTAACGAATTGTCTAAGCTATTACCGTAACCGAAGTTTCAATAAAATCGGACAAAAATCGCGCGCGCGCGCGCGCACACACACACACACACACACACACACACACACACACACACACACACACACACACATACATTGGTTAACTACCCGTCAAAAATTGATCTAGAGGTCAGGATCGGCACTCATTTCAGGGTTCCAGATCTGGGTCTTATCATGATGACCGCACCTGCAGCTCAAAATTTTGAAAATGAAAAATTACTAACAAATGAAATAAATTGGAAACAAAATTGATACTTACGTAGAATCACTTCAAGTGTCAATGAAATATTGAAAAAAGCTGCACTCACCTGAAAGAAAAATAATACACATTATACAATTAGAGAAATAATTTAACATTTTAATTTTTTTAAATAACACTTTTTTAAAAAATCAAATAATACAATAAATGCAAATCAGTTTAGTATCGTCTGTATATATTTTTCGCACGAAATTAACATTGCATTTAATATAACAAAATTAACTCGGCCGATATTAGATTCATTTTTTCAATTCTGAAAATTTAAAATGCTAATTTACACAAATTTTAACGCTGATTGAAATCAGAATTTCAGAAACAGTATAATATAAAAAAGTTACGCATTATTTTTAATTTTATATTTCCGCCATTTTTTTAAAATGATTTAACAGATTTCCTTGGGTAACGAAATGTGCAACCTATAATCACAATATATTTTCGTTTAAAATTTGAATGAAATCGGATCACAACTGTACATAATGTATACATACACTTACACATATGTACAAGGTAACTTTGAGGTTAGGATTAGTGTTTTTTCAGTCCTGGATAAAGTTTTTGCCGTGATGGCCGTTCCATTGCTTATTTTCTAACTTAATATCCGCTAAAAACACACATGACTAATTCAAATAGAGGCTTAATGTATTCCAAACAAATCTAACCTATAAAAGTTTCCACCAACCACCTCTAAAATTAAAATAACAGAACACAATTCAAAAAAGCAACAAGTTAGGAAACTGTTCACTGTTATATTGTCCTAGCGAAGCGAGTTACCTAAACATTCGTTAGACATTTGGTTTGAGTGTTTCTTACGCAGTTCTAATCAAACGCACTGACCGATTATTTCGAAATATAGTAGGAAGATAAGTGTAAGATTCTCCTATTTACTTCAGTTTCAAGATGGCGGTAACTGATTTACGAAAAGTGCAAGCAGTTTTGGCTAAACGCGTTGACTGTTTTAAAATTCGGTACGAAGGTACCTTGCATAAAGCCTGACTGTTTTAAAATTCGGTACGAAGGTACCTTGCATAAAGCCTGAAATAAGTGTGTGTCAGATTTCCCCATTTACTTTTTCTTCAAGATGGTGCCCACTGAAACGACAAGTGTACGCATTTTCGGCCAAACGCGTTGACCTATTTTTTTAACTTTGTATTGTAAGATACACTCCCATTTACTTCCGTTTCAAGAGGGCGGCCACTGATTTACGAAAAGTGCACGCACTTGTTTGGCTAAACAATTTGACTGTTTTTAAATTTGGTACGAAAATACCTTGTATAAAGCCTGAATTCGTATGTGTAAGATTCCCCCCCCCCATTCACTTCCTTTTCAAGATAGCTGCCACTAATTAACAAGTGTTCGCAGTTTTGGCCGAACGCAGTGACCGATTGTTTTAAAATTTGGTAAGAACGTACCTTGTATACAACCTAAACGATGTATTGTAACAAACCCTCACATTCACTTCAGTTTAAGATGGTGGCCTCTGATTTATCGATGGCGGCTATTTCTTGTTATATTGGTTGAACATTAAGACCTACATAATTTCGACCACTTCAGAGCAAAAAGTTTCCAATAATTTTGATCCAGTAACATTTTATTTTAAAAATATGGAAAAAGTTATCGGCGCTGTCGTGGAGCAGTGGCGAAGCAATTCGTTAAGACTGCGATATCTACTCTCCTTTGAACTAATAGTTAATTTCCTGTTTTCATTTCTTTTTAAAAGCAAACGTATTTTAATTAGAAAACGGTTCGATACAAAATTACGATACTTTTTTCCGAAACACCACTCAAAGCGGAGAAACTAATCGCAAGACGTAAACTGTAAAATTGGAATAAAACTTGGACGCTACAAACTTCGGGAGTTGGATTGTCTTTAGAACAAAATCTTTACACTGATGAGACCCATTCCCATCAATCCTGTTCAATTAGTTAAATTCGGTCAAATTCAGCAATATGTAACAAAATACGTACAACAGCTGTGAAATGTACTTGCACGAGACATATCTGTGGCACCTTTTACCAGTTTTACATTTTCCCTCAGTTTACCATACACGCTGATCTCTTATTCTATACGTTTTTGAATTGCTAGTTACGTTCACAGCTGCATATGTACACTGCACACAATTGATAAACTTAACCTGAAATTACTGTACTTTGAAGAAACAAATAATGTCAAAAATCAGCTGTTTCATACAGAGAAAATTTTGATAAATTACTTAATTATGATGGTTTTTCATTATAGTCCGAAAACACAATCAGTAAAGAATCTCTAATGAATAAATGGCAAACCATAGAATTGTGAAGTCCGAATGTAAACATAGGAAAAGTTAATTTTATATGCCCGTCTTGACTGGACTCATACACGTCACGCTGCCTGACACGGCAATTTTCAAAAGTAAGTTTCATATGATCGCGTTCACTAACGCTTCCCTCAAAACGTCAGGACCTATCCAAGCTGTGACATCGGTGACGTCATTGCACTAACAATCTCACTCATTATCACCGTTCCGCCCCAGTGCAACTAAATGCGCAGCGGAGTTGCGCTGAGCGAAGCGAACTACGCAGTCAAAACCTGACCAATTGTTTTTAAGTAACTGAAACCACTGAAAGTTCAACGGAGCTGAGCCCAGTCAAGCGGCATCTAATAGCTCCAATCCGCGTAGCTTCGACTTTGTCTAGGTTCGGTTTTCAAGTATACTTCCCTTCTCCCCACGCTGACTATGCCTCCAAACTTATTATTTCTTACTACATACGTTAAGTTTTTTAAGCATACTACCTAGAATTCGTTACAGTAGCCAAAATATTTAGATTTAAAAGATACAAACACGTTCTTTTAACTTACGCAGACGTATATTCCACTTCTGGTTGTGTTGGTCTTCATTCCGCTCCGCTCCGCATTTGGTGGCGCTCGGCATAAATCACGTTCCTAATTTTGGCCCGATTCGATTCAAACTTGGAAAGAAAATCTACTTTGTTCTAAAAAGCATTTCAAATGATTTAGAAAATTTAAAAAAATTAACTAACGGCGTCCAGGGTTTGTTTTAGTATTTCAAATGTAATTTGAAAGTTTAATGGGCTAATTAATGCCGATTTGATTCTAACTTGGCAAACACATTATATGCATGTTAATAAAAAAGTCCGTTTAACAGTTTCAAAATGGCGGTCATTCAAAAAACTATGAAAAACATAACTTCTTCGTCTTACACTTTTTTATACAGCCACTAACTACAGGCCATAATGAAAACCCGCCCTAACTAGATAATCTATAACGAAAAACCCTATTAAAGTTTTAAACATTGTAAGACTAAGATTTGGGGATGAGGGTTGTTAAAAAAAGGCAATGTTTTGTGCGCCGACGTGATCTAATTAAATTACAAAACTTAATTTCGCTTCCTCCGTAATAATGGAGCGTGATCTAATTAAATGAGCTACCGATTGTCCTTAACGAACGCCGTTAGTTTAAATGAGCTATAAAAAAATTGTTTTCCAATATTTCGGACTTTTCTGTACATTAGAACTGGATATTCACAGTTGTGTTTCCTTGGCCTAATTAGGCAGTTTAAATCAAAATCGAACTAATAGAATCCATATTTTAAACCAGTATTCTGAATCAACATCAGCGCCTATTTATTTCTGACTACCTTATAGCGTCAAAACGGTACAACCGACACAGCTTTCCAATTATTTTCTAGTAGAGAATTTGGAAGTATTGTTTTAGAAATTATTCCACTGGTATAGCAAACAAGAAAAAATAGATAATCAAACATAAATAACTTTTGTTTAAAAAAAAAGTTTTGAGGCAGGCCTTGCACTTTTCTGTAAGAGGGAAAATAAAAACCCGTATAAACAATACAAAACGAATCACGTTTGTCATATAAAATCACTACTGGTATTTTTTAAGTAGACTTAAGTCTACTAGTGATCTGACTATATGAGCAATTTTGCTTTCTAAGGTACGAAGATATCTTCTATAAAGCCCAAATGACGAAAGTGTCCGTTTCAAGATGGCGGCCTCTTATTTAACGAGATTTTTTTTATTTGGTAAGATAATATCTCGAATAAAGCCAGGATGACGTATGTTAAACGCATGTTTTACTATTTACTTCCGTTTCAAGATGGCTGTCGACGATTTAACGATAACGATTGTAGTACGCAACTGTAATCAAACGCATTGACCGAGTGCTTTGAAATGTGGCAAGACGGTACCTTGTATAAAGTCCGAAACACGTATGAGTAGGATTTTTCCAATTCACTTCCATTTCAAGATGGCGGGCTCTGATTCAACATTGAGAGTGTAGTTGCTGGTTATTTTCCATAATACTGGCTGAAACAATCATAATTTTGACCATTTCACAGATAAACAGCATAAAATTTCCAACACAGGTTGATCCAGTAACATTTTAGGTAAATATTACGGTTACCAGTTAAATTGGCGGGAAAGGTTACGAGCGCAGTCATGGAGCGATCTGTATATTAATTACGAATATACTGCGAGGTTTAATATTCTTCGAACTACTAGTTTATAGACCGTTTCCGTATAAACTGACGGAGTACCGAACTGAACGTCTTTGCGTGAGTGCAGCTTCGGTGCACGTTACGTCGCTAATCACTGCTTCCTTGAGACGCGGGAATGTTTTCTCTTTAAGCCCAGCACGCCATGACAGAAATCAATAAAGGCTCGGCATTTAGTCGGGTTTGCTCCCCTAATATTCATTGATAAAATCAATCATTGCAGTGGGCTGACCGCGGAACGGGGCAATGTTCACAACACGGCATTTCATTATTCACTTTTATTCGCTCTGTAACAACCATATATGTGACGAGACATAAATACAATAATGGTAACATTTCCCATTCTCGATACAAATACAATAATGACAACATTACCCATCCTCGATACAAATTCAGTAAAGATAATATTCCCATTCTCGATGCAAATACAATAATGGTAACACTACTTATTGATAATATTTAGATTGATAATATTTAATAGAAGAAAAGTGACCCATTCTCAACTCAAATACAATAATGGTACTATTCTCGATAAAAAAATACAATAATGGTAACATTACCCATTCTCGATACAAATACAATAAAAATAACACTGCCTATTATCGATATAAATATAATAATGGTAACGTGAACCATTATCGTCCCAAATACAATAATGGCACTATCTATTCTCGATACAAATACAATAATGATAACATTACCCAATCTCGATACAAATACAATAATGGTAACATTACCCATTCTCGATACAAATACAATAAAGATATCATCCCCATTCTTGATACAAATAACATAATAGTAACGTGACTCATTCTCGACACAAATACAGTAATTGTACTTTCCATTCTCGGTTACAAACCCAATGGTAACATGTTCTATTCTCGATATAAATAAAAGTAGTTTACTACCCATTCTCTTTACAAATACAATAATGGTACTATGCACATTCGATACAAATACAACATTACCTATTCTCGATACAAATAAAGTACTTTCATTTAACGTGACAATGTATAATAATAGGTAAATAATTGTGCATGCACCTGTCTTGCTGACGTGATGGAAGCGAATTTCCAAAAATATTGTTGTTTTTGTTACTCTTTTTTCAAAATTCTAATTTCACTATTATAATCACCTTACAAATCTGCATTTTAAATTTTGAAACTAATTGAAAATACGATTTTCAATTTAATGTACTCCGTCGAAATCAACTTTCTAGTTTTAACTAATTTTGAAAATTCAAAATTCTAATTTTTAAATATTTAGAATGACCGCCATTTTGTAATTTTTTTTAAATTTACGAATATTTACGTTATCATTACAGTTTATTCGTATATTTGACATCGAATATACATATAAAGCAATTCTCGGGAGTATGGATCAACTCCCGTTTGCAAGTGCCTTTCAAAAAACCTTAAAAAGTGTGTATAGGTTACCAGACAAGTTTCAGTATTATTTCTGGTTGGACCGCTCATACTTTCGTGCTGAGTGTTTTCTATTTAACTTATTAAGTATTTAAACGTAAGTTAATGACCATTAATGTCTGTGTTCGGAAAATTTTGAAACGGAACATCAAAAGGCTCGTATTCATATTTACACGAAAAGTCAAGCAACAATAAAAACCCTTGCGGGTACTACAATACGGTCCAAGCTGGTCTGGGAGTATCGGGAGAAATTTGTACCTGGGTAACTGAGTCACTCTTCACAGGGTCCCGGGGCATAAGGAAGTTGAGGGTAATGAGGAGGCAGACCGACTGGCTAGACAGAGATCTGCATCTGAGTTTATCAGACCCGAGCCAACTTTAGGGATTTCTCTGTCGTTGGCCAGGTCTTGTTATCAATAGGTGGATTAAGAAACAACACCAGAAATGATGGGATAACATGATGGTTATTTTCACAGCAAACGTCTCTAAATCCCGGTTTCTTAATGAGAGCTTAAAGAGTCGGCAGACGTATTGGGCAAAACATAACTCGGGAATATCATGGGACTCATTACTGGACATTTTGGTATGAGGGTGAACCTTAACAGGATAGGTATGAACCATGGAGAAACCGTGTGTAGGATAGGCAGTAAAGATGAGGAAACTGCAGTATACATAATTCATGATTATGAGGATCATGATAGCAGGAGGTTAAGGGCTTTTGGTTTCCAGGACCCTACGTATCTTCAACAGGATTAGCTAGGAAGGGGATTGCTAGAACTTACTAAGGGCACCAATATCCTGAAGTAGTACTTAAGAGGTTTAGTTGCACAATAGGTCCGTTGATCGCAGTGCATGGGGTTATATAATCCCTTCCTCTAGTTTGAATGTAATCTAAACTAACGTAGGTTTAGACATCTAGGCTTGCTTTAGTTGCATGTTTAGATTTTAAGTTATGCGCTTGACGGGTTAATTAAACACTCCAGAAACGTCGTTTTTTTGTTATACATCCACAAAACTGTAACATTAATATTTTACAATTGTAAAAACAACTCTGCTGGGCAACGAACAGAAATATACTATTTGCTGTGCAACAGTCCACAAGCTATTTAAAAAATCAATTTTTGTGAAATGTTTTAAATCAAATAGGATCAAAATTTCAAACGATAGTTTCAAAAAAATTATAACGATATGTTGCATTTGTTTTTTACTATGCATACGATATGTTGCATTTACCATACTATCGTAGCTCCGTTAAAATCTGCATAAATTAGCATTTTTAATTTACAAATATTATTGGAAATGCGAAAATGAGTGAGTTCCACGGTTGTCTCGGTTAAGTTTTTCAATGCTGTTTATGGTGATTTTAACGCTGATATTGAAGGTGAAATCGGTTTTCCACAAAACGTAACATCAAATAAAATTATTTCTGAAAATCGCTGAATCAAATTAGCAACATACACTAAACCATCTGTTTACGAAACAAATTCTACTGGCATAATTCATTCAATTAACACGTCCGACTTTATAATACACGATACATATCCACCGCCCTATATTCTCAGTGGCTGGATATAAAATTTAATTAAAAAAGTTGAAAAACAAAACAAGAAAAACACCGGAAATGTTTTTACGGTATAACGAAAAGTCGACGGATAAATCGTGTTTCACAGACCAGCGGATAAACCGATCCCAAGCACTGAGCAGGCACTTAAGCGATGAGGGGATCTTTTAATGCTAAAAGGATTCGAGGACAAATTGTATTTTAGATTTACTTTATTGTATTACTGCAGCATCATAATATTAACGAATTCCCACTAGAAAAATGATCTATTGGAGCAGTGGTCGTGATAACACCCAAACCCTGGACCTTGAAATGAACACCAATCCTAATCAGTTACTTATTGAGAGGTTACTTAAATCTATATACATACGAGATATAAATCGTATATATATATATATATATATATATATATATATATATATATATATATAAACAATAAACAAAACAAACAAACACACACACAAACATCTTAATTTTGCTGTGTAGTTTGCTGACGAATTGGCCGGCAGAAACCGAAACGAAAGGCATCCAACGACACGGACAAAACTATAAAAGTACAGCCACCATTATAAAAAGCTTGATCTATATCTTCAGCTGAAATGATTGGACTATCTGCCGCTGCAAGATGCAAGGACAGGGGAAGACGTTTAACTGCAGTATATTATTGTACAACAGTATTGCCTATAGGCAGTATTATTGTATATTTAACTGCAGTTGAATACTCAATTAAATACCGCAAGAAACCACCAGCAGCAAGAGCTGACATATCCTCGTGCGGGTTATCATTACAGTACAGTCGTTCCAAAACTATGGGTCGTAATCCAATAGTGGGTCGCGGAAGGACAGACGGCTTGAAACTTTTTGTGTTCTCTAGGACTGCAAAAAAACTGAACAAATTACCTCAAAAAGTATGCTACATAATTCCACAAAAACCGCTTCACTGCCAACTGTAAAAGTTGCACACAAAATAGATATTTTTGAAATAAAGTGAACAGGGCGATAGGACAACGCAACCGTGTCGCGCTACTACTGGAACTACGACATACGTCTAGCTAGAACGAATGAGTTTGAAAAATAAAATAAAATTAACAAAAAAATTCGTAATCCGTGTATAACAATTACACTTTATTAGAAGAAGAAAGAAAATATTAAAAAGTTTTAACTCACTTTTACACCATTGTCACTTTTCATTAGATACATACAAAATCAAAAGAATCTTATATTTCATTACATTTTTTGTGAACTTGTTTTTCCAATATAAAATAATGTGTGTGCGTGCGCGCGTGTGGAAAATAATGTGTGTGCGTGCGCGCGTGTGTGTGTGTGTGTGTGTTGTACGTTAAGGTGGATCGCGAAAAAATTTTCAGGCTGATGGAGGGTCCTGTGACAAAAACGTTTGAGAACCGCTGTTCTAACACAGCTGTATCCAGTGCTACAACACAAGCAGTAGCAGGCAGGGGCAAGGTATGCAATAAAGCTACAACGGTGTATTCCGCTTGCATAACTTTATTATTACAGGGTTTACATTCCCACTAGATTAATAATTATTTTAAGAAAAAGCAATGGTGGTTTTTATTTGGATATCAACACGCATGAGCACACATTGCCGAAAACCAAACAACGACTGGTTCTGATGAATTCTAACTTGTACATCTCGTCTGAGACCTTTTTTTGTAACCAAACAAATTCTTCGAAAACTTTTCTAAAGAAAATAATTGCCCCTTTTGAACTCTGATTTCACCGACATGAACAGCATTAAAATCTGCACATAACATTTTAAACTTTCACATCGCATTGAAAATACGAAAATCAACCCTGGCCGCCGTCGAATTCAGTTTCTTAATTTCAACTCATCTTGCAAATTCAAAACACTAATTATACAGAACTTAATGCTGATTATAACCAGATTTTCAAAAAAACATTCTTAACAAAAAGTTAATAATTTTAAAAAATTTGAAATAGAAGTGATTTTTAAACTATTTTACTGGTTATCGGGCTTGTCTAATTTGTTACCATAATCGATTTCGTGTCACGTTTCAATTAAATCGTGCCGAAATTCCGAACGGTAGCGTGCTAAAAGATATGCGCTCACACAAACATATTAAGATCTGAACTCACTCATGGTCCCAGATCCGTGTCTTATCATGACGACCGCTCCAATAGCTCATTTTTTCCAAATGGAATTCTCTAAAAAATATTGAAAATCAGTGATAACTATTTTTGATCAAAAATTGTTCAAATGTAGTCTATAAATATTTTAAAAAACGTATTTGTTCATATAGTACCACAAATACAATTTGGCATGTATAAAAAAACTAAAATTCGATTAAAAAATTCCTAGAATGTTGGTTTTATTTTATTTTTTTAATTCCATTATGTTTATTTTATTGCACATTACAAACAAGGGTTCAAATAAACAATAACCTCAACATTAAGTGCAAATAAGAAAAACAGTTGAGTTATGATTCTTCCCACGTTATCGAAATTTAAACAAAATCTAATGAAAAGATTTTGAGAAGTAGGCCGGTAGTTTTCAAACCGGTTTTGTTTTTAGTGGTAACAATTAAAGTCTGGCGCGTACATTAACCGACAGCAAATCCCTTACGCCTTTTATACGGACAACTATGCTTCGTATTCTTTGAAAACCCGTCCATATATGTAAACGTGTCTTGTAGTCAATTTGAAATGGAAAGCAAACACAAATCTGTATTCCTGTATCCGCAAACATCTGCAACGTTATGCAAACACTTTGGAAACATGCCAAACATGCAGTAACACAGTGGAAACAATGAAAGTGTTTTAAATTGTATCAATTTTAAATTATATAAACCCAGTCCTTATATATACTTACTTATATATACTGTGTGAGATCTATCACCTTTTATAACTCAGTCAACTGACGGTTCCGTAAACTATTGTGTACAATCATTTGTTACATAAGGTCGAAAATAATCGCTGCATGCAGTCGTCTCGCTGACGTGATGATGCGAATATCATAAAGTAATTTTTTTTATTACCGTATTTTGAAACGATGATTCACTATCACTAAATAGCATTTAAATCTGACTTATTGGAATTTGAAATACGAAAACGAACCCTGGCCGCCGTCAAAATTAATTTCTTAATTTCAAAAAATTTCGCAAAATTCGTAATACAAATTACGCTGATTACGATGGTGAATTCGGGATTTTCAAAAATACTTCACACAAAAAAATTACGAAATTTTAATGATTTCACAGACCTCAATTTTGAAATTATTGAATGAATTTTACTGGTTAACGGCCTTGTTCAAGCTATTACCAACGTCGATTTTTTTTACCACATTGAAATCAAATCGGACTCGTGTGTGTGTGTGTGTGTGTGTGTGTGTGTGTGTGTGTGTGTGTGTGTGTGTGTGTGTGTGTGTGTGTGTGTGTGTGTGCGTGCGTGTGCGCGCGTGTGTGTGCGTGTGCGTGCGTGTGTGTGTAAATTTTAAGAACACCTCAAAAAGTGATCACTTCAATGTACTGGTTCTTACCATAATGACCGATCCAATAATTCGTTTGTAAATGGAAATATGTTTTTTAAAATGTTTTAGTGATTCTACACTTGTAGGTTTGTATGTGTACATTGCACTACTCTATTATAGCGTCAAACATTTATAATGAGCAAATGAGAAAAAGTCCAAAAGGAATTGAAGTACAAAAAGTCGATAAAAAGGTACCGCCTCAATTATTATTGCAGAAACTTATTATAACAGTACTGTCTACTACTAGAGACAGTGCCGAGGGGGACTCTGTAATCGATGTGGCTAAAGCATCGGTCAGTTTGCAGCGTCTATGAATTGAGCACCTTAAATCTCTTCGTTCTAGCCGCAGTTAGTCCCATTGCTTTTCCCTGAGCGTTAAAGCTGATCCTTCTTCCTCATTAGTCTAACTGACGTAAAGAATGGACGTTAAACAAACAAAAAAAAAACAAACGATTTTGTCAAACGTCTTTACCTACATCCTTGCAGTTTGCAGCACTCGTAGCGGCAGATATTCCAATTACTTGGACTTTAGCCGCTAATATTAAACATGCCAGTACTATATTCAATGCCTCGATGAATTTCAATAATATTTCAGCAGTGTTAAAATCATAACTTTATCACCTAAAGCCGACTTTCTCGATGAAGTTTAACATCAATAAGTTTCTCTCGCGTTAAACAACAGTCGTGTCTTGACAGTAATGAAATTCAAAGTGCCACACAAGAGAACGCCAGTATTTTAAGTTCCCGTATTGTTTCCACTAACATTATTAAATGAATGCGGTCGCGTGGAACGTGCGAAGGGAGAAAAATACGTTTCAATAATTACAGCTGACTGCGACAAAACAGCTGACATCTGTCACAAACCGCGTGACACACTTAACCGCCGGCAAACTTAAACCAACAAACCTAACAAAGTCAGTAAGTATAAAGTGAGGTGACATTAATACAGCAAGAACAAAATGACGCTGAACGGTAAGAAGAACGAAACAGAACCAGTTTTGTACCTACATTAATTTACTTACATTGTCTCAAATTCACCTTAAAAATTTATCCCGTCTAATACAAACGGGAGATGATGACATAACTTTCAGAAAAACACCAACAATAGTTAGTATCAGAATTTCAACGAACTAAACGCTACCCAACCGATTTAGCTTCTGCTGTTGTCTAAACAAAACGGAAGCTACATGTGAAAAAAGCTTCTGTGTAGAAAATGTGGTACAGTGAGAAAAAAGCTCAGCACATTTTAACGGTGCAGCTTTGGATAGGAAACTATTTGAATCCTTAAGCACTCTCTGGAGTGAGGGACAGACTATGTAACAGGGTAACATTATAAGAAACATCTCACTGTCCTATACCGACCTGGGGTTGTATTGGGAAGGCTGAATCTGTGGACGAGGGTGCACAATAAGCTATCAATATATATAGCTGAGTGGCAAAACCAGAATTGTTAAAGTCATGGCCCACTAGTGACAAAAAACTGACTGAGCTATGGCGGTCCATGGAAGTGACAGGGAGAACTAGACATGTTGGAACACATTTCATACACGGATAAGTTTTTCTGAAACAATTAGAATTGTAAATATTTATTTGGCCCATCAGCCACTTTGATTTTCTCCTCTGCCGATTTCTGTGTTTTTAAAGATCCTTGAAAAGCGTATTCAGGTTCTTTAAAGTGTACATTCTATCCAATTTTTCTGAAAAAACCTCAACGATCCTTAAATTTGCAGTTGGCATTTGAGTGAGAAAATATTTCCACATTTGTAAAAACACTGTCAATCTTGTTACATACCTGTCCAACTGAGAAATTAGAATTCCCTCATGTTGGTAACACTGAAAATGAAGCTTTAGAGCGACTAGTACTTTCACGATTACTCCAGCTCACTTTAATCACAATCATTAAAGCCCTTTAAATAAAATTATACATGAAAACTCTTTATAGACTACTACCACTAAATATCGAGTAAGTTTAAAAAAAAGAAACCACGATTAATACTAAAAGGACCTTAAGATTGATATATCAACACATCGAATTAGGTTCAGTACGAAAAATTGGGTTCATAGAACGAAAAAACAAAACAACCACACTATATATACAAAATACATTTAGGATTTACTGTATTTATTGGAGATGCTGCCCACTATAGTTGACTCCATTATTCTGGAACTAGTGACCAGGAGAGGAGAGGAGGACGTTTTATCGTCTTTTCTGAAAACATTCGCCACGCTATTTCCATTGTCCGCGTTAACATTTGTGACAATTCACTTGCTAAGTGAGGAGAGGAGGGCGTTTTACCGTCTTTTCTGAAAACATTCGCCACGCTATTTCCATTGTCCGCGTTAACATTTGTGACAATTCACTTGCTAAGTGAGGAGAGGAGGGCGTTTTACCGTCTTTTCTGAAAACATTCGCCACGCTATTTCCATTGTCCGCGTTAACATTTGTGACAATTCACTTGCTAAGTGAGGAGAGGAGGGCGTTTTATCGTCTTTTCTGAAAACATTCGCCACGCTATTTCCATTGTCCGCGTTAACATTTGTGACAATTCACTTGCTAAGTGAGGAGAGGAGGGCGTTTTATCGTCTTTTCTGAAAACATTCGCCACGCTATTTCCATTGTCCGCGTTAACATTTGTGACAATTCACTTGCTAAGTGAGGAGAGGAGGGCGTTTTATCGTCTTTTCTGAAAACATTCGCCATGTTATTTCCATTGTCCGCGTTAACATTTGTGACAATTCACTTGCTAAGTGAGGAGAGGAGGGCGTTTTATCGTCTTTTCTGAAAACATTCGCCACGCTATTTCCATTGTCCGCGTTAACATTTGTGACAATTCACTTGCTAAGTGAGGAAAGGAGGGCGTTTTACCGTCTTTTCTGAAAACATTCGCCATGTTATTTCTATTGTCCGCGTTAACATTTGTGACAATTCACTTGCTAAGTGAGGAGAGGAGGACATTTTACCGTCTTTTCTGAAAACATTCGCCATGTTATTTCTATTGTCCGCGTTAACATTTGTGACAATTCACTAGCTAAGAAAGGAGAAAAGGGCTTTTATCATTTTTTCTGATAACATTCGTCATGCTAGTTCCATTGTACGCGTTAACAATTGCGACAACTCACTCACTGCTAATAGCAACCAGACTAACGTGAGACCAGACTAATTGCGCCAACAGTACCTATTGACAAAAACATCGATAAATAGTACACACTATCATTGGTAGTCTATCTACAATCTACAAAAGAACATCGAGACACCAGACAAGACAACACGCACTACTTACGTGTGGCGCTAGACATCCTGCGAAGCAGTTTTATCCAACCTACAGCAGCAAGTCCAACACCGGTTCCTCGACTTGGAGTTAGAAGTGATACGTTGCAACAGAAGTAACTCGGGATCGTCTTCGTCGTCCCGACGTGCGGACGAAGCGGGCAAGTAATATACGATGCAGGATATCCCCACCAGGAACAAAAAGAACATGAAGACTATGTCAAACATTAGAAGCGAATTGAAGAGGACCAACTGCATGTCCAAGAGAAGGACCTAGGCCCGAGCCACCCTGGTCTAACAGTAGTGGCCAACATTGACTGCGCCCATCACTTCACCAGCACTAAAACACTCATCACTGTTAGTCCGCGGTCAACGTCGATCCGCGAGCCTAGAAAAGAAATATTCCGTTGAAATTACATCAACCAATAGACTGAATGCAAAAGCAACTCTTCTTCCGTCATTTAAAATTATTACAAAATAAAAAAAGCATGTCTACAATGTGAAATTACTTGCTCACTAGAAGGTTGTGTACTATACTAGAAAATAATTCACATGACTTTTGAATTCTCTACAAGCGATTGAAGCATTGTCGAAAATAATTACGTGAGACACGGGGTAGTGCCGACAGAAGTGAAAATTGGTATAAGTCATATTCATTACATAATTTAACTACACAAATTTAGAAAACACACATGTTTAAAATTAACAAGAACAATAAACATAACCTCAATTGAAATGATATTGAAGCAACAACTGTTGTGCAAAATCAGCTGTTTAGAAGTCACTTCAAGTCTACATATATACAAGAACAATTATATATGCCGTGAGGTATGCTACGTACGCGAAAGCAAATGTTTATACCAATGTTTTCTCAACCGCGACCACAGAAGTTTTCACTTCAAAACGTTGATTTTTGGATCCACATGCGATTTTTTTAACGTGGACACTATCGTTGTTAGTCTATTGTTACGTATAACTTAAAACTGAGTTTTGCACTCTGAGAAAACCGCCATTTTCTACTTTAGCTGCCACATTTTAACTGTTGTTTATGAAGTATTCGAAAATTGTTCAAAATGTTATTCCTGTTTATTGTTTGATAATCCTACTTTTTCATGTATAATGGAGTAATGGATGCTTAACATTTCGCATATTTGACATATGTAGCATTTTCAGTGTAACGAATTTTCAATTGTTCATTCAAAGTAAAAATGAAAGCAGGCATAGCTTGGAATATGTAAATACCGGTGCAGGCTTAAAAACAATTTGCGTAACAAATACAAACTTGTTAGTATTAATGTAATTACTGTATAAACTAAAGAACGAATTGAAAACCCTAAAAAAAATGTGTACGAATAAATGTTCCAAAATTTAACCGCTGATTACACGAGTAACAATAACAATAAAAAACAATATATTGTGCAAAATCCAAAAAATACAATAAATAATCACGGCGCCCGGCTCTCTTCCTGACTTGATAGAAGCGAATTTTTAAACGTTATTTTTTATCTTACTTTTTTAAATTATGATTTCACCATCAAAATCAGAATTAAAATCCGCATATACCAGCAATTTCAAATTGCATTGAAAATACGAAAATGAATCATGATCTCCTTAAGACAAATAAGTTAAAATTTTTTTAAAGATTCGAAATGACCGACATTTTGAAACTGATAAACAAATTTTGCCGGTTAAAACACATGTCTACTACCATAATCTATTTTTGTGTCAAGTTTGAATCAAATCGGACAAAAACTGCTAACATGAGCGCATTCGATATATATATATATACATATATATATATATATATATATATATATATATATATATATATATATATATATATATATATATATACATATACATATATATACATGTGTGTGTGTGTGTGTGTGTGTGTGTTTGTGTCTGTAAAACTTTTACCGTAATAATTATTATTTTACCACACAAACAATGCTAATTTATACACATATTAATACAGACATGACACAGAAATCAGATTTTTTAAAACATATAACAAAAAAGTTAGGATTTTTTTACATTTTTGAATGAGCTATATTCTTATACAAATGAACAGGCGAATTACCAAGCAACGATTTAAGCGAAACGCTAAAGCAACAAAACGAGTTCTAACGACAGCGCCGTGAAGCCTTAACGTTAAATTTTATTTCCGCCCTGAGTAAATAGTTTTTACTCGTAATCACGTTCACCTGGATACCGACTGGTTTTTGCAGCTGAACTTTTACCGTAGATTAAACTTTAGCCGACAATAGACAGTTAAGATATCATAACGGCAAACTTACAGGACTTGAAACTTTCGCCAATATCAAAGCGCAACTATTTGGGTCACCGCACCCAACTGGAGCTACGTTCAATGAAAACAATCTATTCTATCGCAGACTATCGTTAATACCGTTTTAAAGGTTTTACTTAAACGGTTCAAATTACGAAAACCGCAGCCAGGTCTAAATGAACTGTATTCTTAATGGAACTGTAAAATTTAAAATTCTAATTCACAAATAATTTTAACGCTTATTAAGATCTTGAAATCGCATTCAAAAAAATGCATAGAAAATTAGGGTTTTTTAAAAAGATTTTAAATAGTCGATATTACAATACTTTGTTTTAAATTCTTTTAAATAAAGAAAATATTACAGTACATCCCTGGCCAAAGAGGAACACGAAGGTTGTATGGCTGAGGGTAAACTTACCTTTATTGAGGACTCTGGGGATATCATACGACCTCCAGCTTTAAAACTAGCCTTTCCGATGCATACGGGACTGTGTAAAGAAAAGTTCACTAAAGTTGACTTGGGGAGTGAAAAAGGCACGGATATGGAGGAAACTGGGGCACGGAGATGCAGGGACTCTGGGAGGACCTATCTAACTTGCAATGGAGGATGTAAAAGACAACGTAGTTAAAAATTGAGAAGATATCAAACTGTCCAAGAAAATTAAAAAACTTATGTTAGTTTCACAAAAATTCTTTATTATTACATGTTTATATGTTTCGCCGTGAGGCACCTTCAGACGTAACAGCAGGAAAGAGTTTCGTGAAACTATACAAGTGTTTTAATTTTCTTGGATAACATGGAGTTTTACCATGTTGACTGTGTGTTCAATAAATGAGATCAAGTTGTAGCAAAGGGTTTTCCAATTAATCCTGGAAACAGAAGACCATTTAATGACAACAGGGCTGACGGCAAACTATGCTCTAAGACCATAGGGCCAGTAAAGAGATTCTTCTAGGTACTTAGGGAGGCAGTAGGGACACATTTCGAGGTACTGTGGTTTGAGGGTGCTTCTGAGCACAAAGAAAATATTTTAAGGCAAACAGGATGTATGAAGAAACTGAGAATAACATAATCATTGTGAGACTCTTGCCAGTAGGAGGTGAAGTGTTTTTTCACGAATTTAAGAACCTCCAGCTGAATGAGCTAGTCACTATTCGAACTCATTAATGCGTCTTAACGGTTCAGATGGAACCATATAGACCTAGTACCTAAAATTCGTAATTTTACAATAAATACCTTGATCTCGAAAGCCACTACCTTCTAACATCCACGACAAATTCCTTAATTCACTTTCTATTTCGTAAGCTTTTTTAAATATTGTCTGTTACATTTTCGTTTGATTTAAGATTGTGTCAGTCGCCAAAACGATCTTCGCGCCAACGTTACGTCACGATAAATTAATTTTCCGCGCAGCTTAAAATCTACAAATCTAAAACGTAGACATATAAAACAGTGCTTGCCATAAAATATACGATACGAGAAGGGTTGAACAGCCCTACAAATTATCTGTTCGAAGTGATAGTGAGGCAGTAATTTAGCCATAGAAAGGTGAGATAGTGCCGGTAAATGTTTATGCTGATGACATTCTGCATTACGCTGATGAAGACACTCAAACTTTGGCTCGGCGCTATTTATACACTTTCAGACTTTTCAAATGTGAACTTAATGCAACGCAATATAAATCAAATTACATTTGCAGATTGGCAGCGTATAGAAATATTCGCAGCAAGCTGTCTCGCTGACGCGATAGAAGATCATTTCTAAAGTACTTTGTTTATCTTACTCTTTCTTAAAATCTGATTTCACAGTCAAAATCAACATTAAAATTTGAATATATTAGTATCTTATACTTTCAAATTACATTGAAAATATAAGAAAGAACTTTGACCGCCGTCAAATACTTTTTTTTTTAATTTTAATGTATATTTAAAATTTAAAATGCTAATTTATATATTTTTTAACTATGATTACGATAGTTAAATCAGTTTTGCATTGATATTTGAAATTATTAAAACATTGTGTGTGTGTGTGTGTGTGTGTGTGTGTGTGTGTGTGTGTGTGTGTGTGTGTGTGTGTGTGTGTGTGTGTGTGTGTGTGTGTGTGTGTGTGTGTGTGTGTGTGTGTGTGTGTGTGTGTGTGTGTGTGTGTGTGTGTGTGTAGGGTATTTCATAATTTCCAAAGTGTGACACGTAAAACACGAATGTTAAACATGTACAACGCTCGAAGTTAACAGTAACACGTAACTTGCTCTAGCCTTGGTACAGTTTCAGCCACTTAGAAACTTAGATAAGGCAACCGAAACATTTGTTCAGCTACATTAGTATTGTGCATAACTTTCAGACGTACAACAGCGCAAGTAACTTCAGTTGTAAACAGATACTACAATGTGTAACAAGGTTATCTACAGCTTGTGCTCTGCTTTATCGTTAACCAACCCAACGCTCAATCGATAATAAATGGTTTTATTTAATTAACGAAATTCACTTTAATGCACATCATAAATATTCCTACACTGAACTCGTATAAATTAGGACCAATTTGTAAAAATCTTTTTTAAAAACCGAAACAAATTCAAATAAACATTTCCTCATTTCGTTTTTCGATTCTGGGCTAACATGATACCTATCTGTAATTGGTTTTACTTCAAAGTTTGCACACTGTCTTGAATTATTAACGAATTTCTATTGGAAAAATGATCTATTAAAGCGGCCATCATGTTAAGAGCAGACCTGGGACCTTGAAATGAGCACCGATCCTGAGTTCTGAATCATTTCTTCAGGAGCCCTTAAAATTGTTTGTGTGTGTGTGTGTGTGTGTGTGTGTGTGTGTGTGTGTGTGTGTGTGTGTGTGTGTGTGTGTGTTTTCACTCTCACGTTCGCAATTTCCATCCGTTTTAATTCAAACCAGCACAGAACTCGATTTTCGTAATAGCTTGGACAAGTTCGTTAACCAGCAACGTTTGTTGTATGGCGGTCATTTCGAATCTTTAAAAAATCATAACTTTTTGCCTAACTTTTTTTTAATATGATTTCACAATTGTAACCTGTGTTAAAAAATTGGATTTGCGTTTTCAATATCGGTTGAAAGCAAGAAATGTTTTTCCTGCGAACGAGGAAAACTTTACAGAGCTAGTGTATGTAGATTTTAATTCTGATTATGTCGGTGAAATCAGAATTTAAAATGGGGTAAGATGAAGAAAAATACATCTGAAAATACAGACAGCTATGCTACGTTCATTGTTAGTTACAATAACACTTGTTTTTACAAATAACAAAGTGTTTTCTTTCTATGTCATCACGTAGTTCTATTACAAATACTTTAACCAAATAAAATTAAAATTAATTCATGAATTGAAAATAGAAGTCAACAAGAACTCAGCTAGAAAATTTTAAACTGTAACTATTGTTTTCTATAAAAGAAACAAAAACTATACTATCTTTATTTTCTAAAAAAACAAATACGGTATGTTTATAGTCATTATTTACATCGTTAATTTTAAAAGATTTAAAAAACCTAAGATTGGATACACTTCGATTTTTTTATTTATTTTTTTTTTTTTAAGGCGAAAAGCACATTGAGGCTATTATCGCCTCACTAAATGTAAGTGTGAGTGTAAGTGTTAAAGTCGTAAGTGTAGTGTTGTAAGTGTAAGTGTTTGTTAGATTCGCGTACCGCAAGGAACGTCTAAATCCTCTCAATACGTTCAGCTAGTCCGCACCCCCTGCGCTACACATCGAGGCTAATGTAAGCTTGATTACAGTCCACTAAAATTTTACAAAAACTATTAAAAGGAAATTGTTAATGGCAGAATATTATTTATCTAAATTAAATTCCCTCTTCCACCAGTAGCTATTAAAGTAAGCTATAAAACAAACAAGCGTTCCGGTACTCAATGTTTCTGGTAACTTTATAATGCAGCAAAATTCATTCAACAGTTTCAAGATGTCGGCAATTTCAAACCCACATAAACATTCGTAACGTTTTTTAAAAATCTTCCAGATTACAGATGCTGAGTATGATGGTGGACTCAGTTCTTTCAAAAAACAGCAGATAAAAAACTAATTTTTGGAAATTCGTTTCCATCACTCAGCGAGACAGCTGAAATTTCCATCAAAATTTCCATATTTTTCTATCTTCACGTTAGTACAAATCGTAATAAACCGGATTTTTACAAAATTATTACTTCGTTCATTAGTTCTAGGTACGTTTATGTTAGGCCTACTTCAATTTATCTTGTTATTATTGTAGGGCCTATTACAAATTTACAATAAATTCTGTATTTAGTTGTTTTTTAATATATATATATATATATATGTGTGTGTGTGTGTGTGTGTGCGTGCGTTATTGTTAACTAGTTTTAGACACATATTTAAAATTCTTATTTTAATTTATTTGATTGTTTTATTTTTTCAATAATATCTCGAGATTTTTTCAAATTTTGTTTTATTTTACATTTCAACTTTGGAGTCACGGTGTTGGTAACCTTGCTGGTTTTTCACCAAACCATTTTTGGTTTATTGAAAAACGAGCAAGGTTACCAACACCATGACTCCAAAATTGGAAATATGAAATTTTCAATAATGTTAAGAAGTCACTTTTATTCGTGTTTTAATACTGCTGCTTTTTCATCACATCATGAAAAGTCAGCTGTTTACTGTCGTTGTTATATTATTGTTACAAACTGGAAATACTGTAAAATGAGCTAAATTAAAAAACTGTAAATCCTGAGCAGTTATATATTTACTGGTAAATACCAGAACTGTGGCAGAAGCATGTGCACTTTACGAAATGCGAAGCGTCATTATGTCGGTACGTCGTATATCCCCTGCCCTTCGTATATTCCTCGCAAGAGACAGCGAGTATCGGATTTATTGCATCAATTTAAACCTTAAAGTCGTATATCTGTCGGCCCTGCAGACGTGTTTTAAACGAATAAATTTCTTTATTGCTGTTAAAGACGGAAGCAATAAGCAACACAACACGGAGCTCGCTGTACGCCATGTTACACCGGAGTGACGTCACATCACTCGTACTCAATACAACTGAATTAATTAAACCAACCTATTTCCTTCCTTTATTAGAAAATAATGAACTGCCATTACGGCAAGGCTAAGAACAGAAACTTTGAAATGAACACTCATCCTCACTTCTAAATCAATTTTTTTGTAACACATAATTCGATCTTGTGTGTGTGTGTGCGCGCGCGCGCGCGTGTGTGTGTATGTGTATTTTAACGCTCTCACGTTCGCAGTTTTGGTCCAATTTGATCTAAACTTTGCACAACTTCGGCAATAGCTGGGACATGTTCGTTAGTTACGCAGTAAAATCTGTTAAACAATTTCAAAATGGCGGTTTAAAAAAACATTACCAATTGTAATCATCTTTACATTTTTCATAAATTAATATTTTAAATTTTAAAATTCCATTGATAATAAGACCTGGCGGCGGTCAGGGTTCATTCGTATATTCATTGTAATTAAGAATGTTTAAAATACCAATCTACGCAATTATTTTTTGGCTGATTATGATAGTCAAACGATTGTAAGATTTAAATATAAAAAAATCGCTGCACGCAGCCGTCTCACTTACGTGATAAAAGCGAATTTATAAAATTATTTCCTTATCTAACCCTTTATCCAAAATTCTTATTTCACCAACACAATCAGACTAAATAAATAACAATTCGTTTCAAGTAAATTTAAATTCTTTACATTACACCGAAAATAAGAAAATTAACTTCGACCGTCGTAAAAGTATTTTTTTTTATCTTAATTGGTTTTGAAAATTGTAAAAGCCAACTTGCACAATGATTGACGTTGATTACGATGATGAAATCAGTTTTGTAAAAAAAACATTTAAGCCAAAACAATTTTTTTTTGAAACGACCGTCATTCTGAAACTGTTCAGCACATTTTGCTGGTAAACAAACTTGTCCAAACTGTTAATAAAATCGATTTTTGTGTCAAGTTTGAATGAAATCTGTCTAAAATTGCGATCATGAACGTTCTCACACACCCGCACATTTCAAGGTCCTAACGAAAATGCGCTAAAAATAATGCTAGGAATTAAAATTAAATTCCATGAAGTAAGTGAGACAGTTTAGTACTGTATTTTTTTTACATGGGCCGAACCGTGAATTACAATAACTCTCCAACTTACCGTTTACACGATAGAGTTACGCACTACAAACAGGCACAAGTTACTTTTCCATTGCGCTTTTACGGTACACTAGTTTTAAAAGCCGCCCTAATTACATTTTATAAATGAACGGGGAGCATCACGTGAGCAAGACAGCTGCGCGCCATATACTAATTATAATTTACAAATAAACGTGCACACATCACGTAAGCGACACAGCAGCGTGGCGAGTAATTATAATGTCGTCGTAAATTTACCGTTCGCGACACAACCTGTTACTTTGGATTTATCGTTCGACTTTAAAGCTTCCCAGCCACTTTAAAACAACGTCGCTATAAACAGCGGTAAATTTCTGCATTGCTAAAATTAGTTGCAACCACGACATTCCTAAATACTGCGGAACTTTCACTTTACAGAATTGACACTAATTGCTACCCTAAGCAAACTTTGATAATCGAAAAGTAAACGACCCATCCTAGTGTAATGAGAAAGAAACATTTCAAATAATGTCAACAAATTCCAAAAGACTGCATGAGTGTTTCTATTGACATATAAACAATCACACGATAATACAATTCAACGTATAAGTCGATCATGTGAGTGCTCTTAGATGGCGAGCGCGGTCCTTTCGCGAATGCTAAGTGAATAACCGACTTGTCAAAAGGTTAAGTACGGGTAATTTACTGTATTAAATACCTATGTACGTAAAATTTGTATAATACATAATTACAGTTAAATAGAAAACTTAAGAGTTTTACTACATTTTCCAAAGTAATAATGATAGCACATTATGTGCTATAAACAGACTAAAGTATGTTATTTTTATCGTTCGTCGAAAGTACGGGTAAACTACTTCTGTTATCCGTCTATTCTGTCATCCATCACACCAATGGTTCCAAGAGTAACGGTTAATCGAGACTAGAGTAGACTGTGTGTTCTTTTAACGAAACTATAAAAAAAGTTTTATAATTTTTATAGGTCGTTTGATTTATCGTGACGCTTGTACAGTGTCTCCGTTTACAGCACTCGCCTAATGTTAATTAATGTGATACAATGATGAGAGAATCGAGTTCATAAGAATCGAATACTCGATCATTAAACATTTACTCGATTTCTCGAAATTAATAACTTTTTCCAGATGCAATACGATTACCGATTAATGTCGAATTAGAAGAACTCATTCGTTAGTCCTTCCCGCATTGTCACTTCTCTTTCTAATCGATCTTGTTTCTATTGATTCAAACAAAATTCTTCTGTTTGAATTTCATCTATAAAAATAATGAATTTTTAAAAATATAAATTCAAAATGTTAAAATTATCATTTAATATTCTTCATTTTAAAAATCAATCTAAAAAAATATACATAAACACATTATTTCTTGGTTTCGGTTGATACTTTATTTACTGCACAGTAAATTTTCAAACAAATATATTGATCAATTTGAATAAAAAAATATCGTATTTAAATTTTTTGGGTCATTTGAATTTAAGTTGGATGGAATTCAGAATCGAGAATGCGTAAATGCGTACCATGCATAATTGTGCTGTTATTGTTCTCTCGCGTTTTACTCAATTTTTTTTAGAATCGTACTCGATTGACTCAATCCTTCCTTTTCGCTCGATTACACCATTACTAATTATGAGACTAATTAGTGATGGTAGTCTAAATACGACTGAACTGTTTCCTTCCACCGCTACTAACTGCAAGATCTCAATCCTGCAGGCACCAACTACGAACCTTCAACTTATGCAGCAGGGTACCTGATGATTGACTCTCGCACAAAGGACTTAATGCGATCGACTGATTTTAATTTTAGGTAACCATATTCACTGGGAGTCGTCTAACTTTGCATCATACAACTGTATTTACTTTTACGTGATTAAGTTATTCTAATAAGGACCGGAACTGAAGGCTGCTTGACAAAAGGAATAATTGTAAGCCACATGTTTTACTTGAACAAGTTCACACGAAAATCCACACACCACAATCGAGCCCATTAAAACGAGTAAAGGATACAAATCCTTTGCTACAGTGTTAAAGAGATTGTAAACGCAGTTCTACGCTGGAATAGGCTTTCAGTTAAACAGTGATTTCAGACAGTTAAATATGGCCGCCGTCAGAACTGTGTCGCGCACAAAGAAAGGAAAGTGAAATTCTGACGTAAGCCTGAAACGGCAATCACTTCGTGCTTCGACAGGGTTGAATTACATTCTGCTTGCTTTAAAGGGTATAATCGCAAATTGAATTCGATTAAATGGATTGTATTGGTTATGGAATCAGTGATTTCCTGATTCAATTGTTACGGACTAAACGGATCAGATGATGACAAGTTGAGTACTGAAACCAGGCATATCAGTTTTTGATAATTACATACCAAACTAACACAATCAACTGTAAATGAATATTGTCATTAGGGTTAATAAATTAAACTAAAAACATTAGCTAGTTCTGCACACAAAGTTTGAAGCAAAGTGAACTGTCTAAGAAAATTAATAATTGTTTGAAACATCTTACCCGCTGACGAGATGGAAGCGAATTTCCACAACTAAATTTATCTTTCTTTCAAAATCTGACTTAAACTTTTTAAACTTTATAAAGTGTTTTAAACTTAAAAATTATATTGTAAATATATGTAAAATGAAACCAAACCGCCTAGTTCACGTTAATTTATGGAGATTTTATTGTTGATTAAATCAGATTTCCAAAATAACCTGTCGGATAAAAAGTTTTGATTCTTTAAAGATTCCAAATTACAGCCATTTCGGAAAGTTTGGACAGACTTCGTTGTGTAACGAATTCACCCAAGCTATTACCAAAGGGGATTTTCGAGCCAAATTTAAATAAAATCGAACCAATATTAATGAAACTAGAGTGACTACATTTATTCTCCTATTCTCTCTCTCTCTCTCTCTCTCGCTTTTGCTCTCATGCACACGCGCAGGCACGCACAAAAGATGACCATTAGCAATAAAATATTTACAAAGTAACCAAATATATTCTTATTAGAATGAGGAGCATGATGCAGCATTTTTTCCCAAACTGTTGTTACAAATGTTCATACAGATCTGAATTCAATATCAATGCTGTTTTTTCAAGTACTTGCAATAACAAAACACGTTTGGTCGACTGGTCCTTCTGTTTTAAAATTATTACAGATGGAATAATTATGTTATTTTTTAATCGGCCACTTGCAATCAATATGTTGCAATTTAGCAATGTATTGTTTGCAATCGGACTCCATTTTGTGTTGTACTACACAATATGTCCGATTAATAATGTGCTTAATATTTACCTTTGTTTTTACAGTTTTTTCTTAGAGTGCAAAGATCGTTCCTTCATTAGCAACACAATATATATTCCGTAACAAGACAGAAAAGGACGCAAACCATTAATTTAACCAAATCGTTACATCAATTTTTGTTGGATTAAAAAAAATTGTACTTTAAAAATTACCACAGAGCTTCTGTTTTCTAAATCTAAAAAAAAACTGAAAAAGAACTAAAAGAAGTGAAAAACATGTAAAATATTTTCACTCAACTTATTTTTTGGAACAAAAAATTACTTTCCAAAGTATAATTCGTGTCACTCCGACGCTGTTGCGGTTTATATCCAGTAAACCCTGTTATAACAGTTGCTGTCACGCATTCAGAGCGTGTAACGTTAACGAGGACGTGTGCTACGTGATGTGACCCGTCATCTGGCTAATTAGACGCCTCAACGTGTAACACAGGCTTCTACTATTTACACAACATTTCTTTAATCCTCATAACTAAATTACGCAAAGCGGCAAATCTATTCAACGCTCAACAAATCACGGATTCTGCAAAACCTCTTTACCAGGTTACGCACAATGCCACTATTATATCGTTAGAGAATCTCCCCAGCCTCGTTCAGAAATATACTGTATTTCTATTTCAGGCAAACATGTACAGGGAAAACTTTTATATATGTACTTTCACATCTTATAAACTCAGACGAATTTCAATGTATTTTTTTCTTCTTCTTCTTCTTCTTCCAATGGTGTCAATGACGCTGAGAACTTCTTTAACTCACGTTTACCGCTCGTAATCTCTGTGTTCCCTCTCTGTTACAGTTCCTATTAAATTTATGCTTGGACGTCTTCTACTCCTACTCCTCACTGTTATATTTCTCGGAATCCAGTACTGTTCCTACTATTTTATTCAACAAATCACTGCAACTGTTCTCTACACCAGTAAGTTCCTTCTCTATCTTTTCAAGTTTTGCCCCCAGGCTGTTGCTATTGTCATCTCACTCCTAACTTTTATTTTCACTGTTCAGCTGGTAAAATAATTACAGTGCTTACTAAATGCCTTATTTTAAGTTAGATGTACTTTTTTCTTCCCACTGTATTCCCTTTTTGATCACACCTATTACTAGCCTTCTAGACCCAATTTTGCATTTGCCACTGTTCCTTACGCCAATATTAACAATAAGAAGAAAACCTTTTAGTCCGCTCCAACAAAAGCGCCACGATAAAACAAACTGCCCATTAAATCCTGCAGGCATCAATTATGATTCCTTGATTCTTGCAGTTAGATACCTGATGATGGACTTTCGCACAAAGTACTTGGTATAGGCGCTTAGTATGATGGACTGACTTTAATTTTACTTAACTATATTTACTGGGTGTCTTCACTTTTACATGATAAAGTACTCTAATAAGTACCAGAATTTAAGCGGATTGACAAAAGGAATAGTTGAGTAAGTTCACTTGAATCAAATTCACACGAAAATCCACATACCAGAATCGAGCCCATTAAAACGAGTAAAGGATACAAATCCTTTACGAATGTGTTAAGAAGACTGTACACGTAATCAGTTCTACATTTGAAGAGTCTTTGAGCTAAACAGTGATCTCAGACAGTTAAATATGGCCGCCATCAGAACTGATACAAAATTTGATACTCAATCCACCGATATTTAAACTATACATCATATACCGGTTCCTCTTTCTCTATATAATTTGTTCTGCATACCCTTTAATACATCTTTTTATCTAAACTTCCATACCAATTGTACAATTTTCTCCTACTTTTATCTATTACCCAACTATGTCATTTGTATATACAGATTTTAAATTGCAATTCCAAGAAATATTCTATGATACTTATCCTTATTATGACATTTCCTAGGCACGGTATTCATACAGTTTGTAAAGCGTATAGAGGCTCAAACTGTCATATTGTTTCACACCATTATCTCAGTCGAAGATCTTCTGTTTTCGTATTGGACTGAACACGATGAAGAATTTGTGAATATTTGAGTGCGTAAAACCTACAAAAGATGTTGCAAAGAAATACAATGTCGTTTTTAATACTAAAACACAATCAGTACAGCCCTTTGCGAAAATACAATGTGCAGTTTTATTTTACACTGTTTTACCCTTATCTTGTCTTTGACTCGGAGTACTTCCGTTTTACAAAAAAAAGTAAATTAATTGCATGGTAAATTGCTAAGAAAAAGTGTAATGTGTGCTTTATTAACAATTATGGATTATTATGCATCTTGATGAACTACAAATATTTGAAATTTAACGGGTTCTTTAGACATTACAATAAAATGTTTTTAAAAAATTGCAATGTTTGTTCAAAGCCGTCTTTAAAAAAAACACTAACAGGTAAATGCAAGCGACAGTCTCTAAAATTGTATTACAAATAACATGAAACGTAATACTTTACACAAAAATACAGTTTGTTAACTTTCAATTGAGGAAACATTTTTGCTTTCTGTACCATTAAATGTTTGGAGGAAGAAACCAGATGAATTAAAAATGGTATATGGAGGAAAGAAAAAAAAACATGAGGTCCTACTTCAGTTGGTTTACAGTCAGTTTTGAACAGACAGGGTGCCTCAAAGTATGAGGTAGCGTGGCCGAGCGGTCTAAGGCGCTGGTTTTAGGCACCAGTCCGAAAGGGCGTGGGTTCGAATCCCACCGCTGCCATTACTTTTATTCCGATATTTATAAATGAAATTATATAAATTTTTTATGTACGTTAGTAATGGTAATGTTAGTAACGGTGACGAATAACTGTGCAGTAGTGATATTATACTGTCATTTGTAATTTAGGGTAGTATTGATTTCATATAAACTTTCGTTAAATCGCACAATAACTAACATTAGTAATCATTTTTTTTTAATTTTAAAGCGAAAACACATCAAAGTTATTATCGTTTCCATAAATGTAATCATTTTTTTTTTTTAATTTTAAGGCGAAAAACACATAAAAGTTATTATAGCCTCCATAAATGTAATAATTTTTTTTAATTTTAAGGCGAAAACACATTAAAGCTATTATCACCTCCATAAATGTAATTTTTTTTTTAATTTTAAGGCGAAAAACACATTAAAGCTATTATCGCCTCCATAAATGTAATCATTTTTTTTTATTTTAAGGCGAAAAACACATTAAAGCTATTATCGCCTCCATAAATGTAAGTGTGAGTGTGTGTTAGACTCGGGTACCGCGAGGGACAACTAAATCCTCTCATACGTGCAGCTAGTCTGCACCCCCTGCGAGGACATTAGTAATCAAACATATACTTATAAATTTAAGTTAATGATAGTTTGACATATTTTAATATTATCTCCACAATAACGGCATTTATGCTCATCAATTCCCTGTTGTCTCCACTCAACACACCCAACTTTCTGGACATTCCTTTTCCTTTCTTCCAGCCACCTTAACTCTGACCTTCCTCTAAATCCTTCGTTTTCTCAATACATTACAACATTCCTGACACTTTATCTTCTTACACACTCAGTTCCTGGTTTTGTCCTCTACACATTTCCTTCTCTTTCAGAATAGTAAATCTTGCTCTGTACATTTCGTTCCCAAATATTATAATGGAGAGGGATTCTTTTGGTTGTTAATTATTCAGCCTTATAAACTGTAAATTTTAATTTAAATATCTCTATAGTAGTCCGCAGAGTATAAACACATCTATTGCCTTCTGAAGTTGCGGCAATAAAGTTTTTGTATATTTTATTTTGTGTTGTTATAAAAAAAACCTAAATAACTGACCTCCTCTGAAACGACGCTATTCACCTCCAAAACCTGTATTTGGCGTTCCCGCCTACTATATCACGTGTTTGTTTTGGGGTTGCTTGCCAATCCCCGCTGTTTCCATTACTCTTGAACCACTAATTGCATTGCCTCTATTCCTTGAGTATTAAATGTACCGTTTAATATTCGTAAAACGTTTCCATTCTATCGTTTATAATTTATTAACTGAAAATACTGAAGGGAAAATTTGCACAATATTGTAATAAACTCTTGATAAAATATAAACACTTTACATTTGTTTATAAATTGTCAATTTTAATTTCCTCATTGCTTATTGTAATCCACACAGGATAAACACATTTATAGTCTTCTAAAATTGTGGCATTTTCGATTTGTCTTTATTAAAAAAATAATAACAATAAATGCACGACTTTCTCTGAAAAAAGACACTCGTCTCTTCAAAACCTGTTATACGCAAAACGGGGAGACTGTTTTCTACATCAAAATTTGTTTTCGGATTGCTTACCAGTCCCTGATAATTCCACTAAAAATGCACCACAATTTCCTACCAGTCCTAGACACTTCCACTAACTCTTGCGCCACTATTTGCACTGCCTCTATTTCCCGCCAGTCCTAGACACTTCCACTAATTCTTTCCCCACTATTTGCATTGCCTCTATTTCCCGCAAGTCCTAGACACTTCCACTAACTCTTGCGCCACTATTTGCACTGCCTCTATTTCCCGCCAGTCCTAGACACTTCCACTAACTCTTGCGCCACTATTTGCATTGCCTCTATTTCCAGCCAATCTCAGATAATTCCACTAAATCTTGCACCACAATTTCCCGCCAGTCCTAGACACTTCCACTAACTCTTGCGCCACTATTAGCAACGCCTCTTTTTCCAGCCAATCTCAGATAATTCCACTAATTCTTGCACCACAATCTCCCACCAGTCCTAGACACTTCCACTAACTCTTGCCCCATTATTTGCATTGCCTCTATTTCCCGCCAGTCCTAGACACTTCCACTAATTCTTGCGCCACTATTTGCACTGCCTCTATTTCCCGCTAGTCCCAGACACCTCCACTAACTCTTGCCCCACTATTTGCATTGCCTCTATTTGCCAGTCCTGACCCTCCACTAATTCTTGCGCCACTATTTGCACTGCCTCTATTTCCCGCTAGTCCCAGACACTTCCACTAATTCTTGCGCCACTATTTGCACTGCCTCTATTTCCCGCTAGTCCCAGACACCTCCACTAATTCTTGCGCCACTATTTGCACTGCCTCTATTTCCCGCTAGTCCCAGACACTTCCACTAACTCTTGCCCCACTATTTGCATTGCCTCTATTTTCGGCCAGTCCTAGACCCTTCCACTAATTCTTGCGCCACTATTTGCACTGCCTCTATTTCCCGCTAGTCCCAGACACCTCCACTAATTCTTGCGCCACTATTTGCACTGCCTCTATTTCCCGCTAGTCCCAGACACTTCCACTAATTCTTGCTCCACTATTTGCATTGCCTCTATTTTCGGCCAGTCCTAGACCCTTCCACTAATTCTTGCGCCACTATTTGCACTGCCTCTATTTCCCGCTAGTCCCAGACACCTCCACTAATTCTTGCGCCACTATTTGCACTGCCTCTATTTCCCGCTAGTCCCAGACACCTCCACTAATTCTTGCGCCACTATTTGCACTGCCTCTATTTCCCGCTAGTCCCAGACACTTCCACTAATTCTTGCGCCACTATTTGCACTGCCTCTATTTCCCGCTAGTCCCAGACACTTCCACTAACTCTTGCCCCACTATTTGCATTGCCTCTATTTTCAGCCAGTCCTAGACCCTTCCACTAATTCTTGCGCCACTATTTGCACTGCCTCTATTTCCCGCTAGTCCCAGACACTTCCACTAACCCTTGCCCCACTATTTGCATTGCCTCTATTTCCAGCCAGTTCTAGACCTTTCCACTAACTCTTGCCCCACTATTTGCATTGCATCTATTTCCCGCCAGTCCTAGACACTTCCACTTTTTTTTGCGCCACTATTTGCACTGCCTCTATTTCCCGCTAGTCCCAAACACTTCCACTAACTCTTGCCCCACTATTTGCATTGCCTCTATTTCCAGCCAGTCCTAGACCCTTCCACTAATTCTTGCGCCACTATTTGCACTGCCTCTATTTCCCGCTAGTCCTAAACACTTCTACTAACTATTGCACCGCTATTTGCATTGCCTCTATTTCTCTCCAGTCCCAAATACTTCCACTAACTCTTGCACAGCTATTTTCATTGCCTCTATTTACTACGTATTAAATTAAACGTTTAATATTCGTGACATGTTTCCCTTCTGACGTTTTTAATTTAACGACTGCAACGCTGCAAGGAAAATTAGCACCGTATTTTACTGAACAAAAGAATACAGTCGAGTAGTTTATCATAACGGGTAAATGTATACAAAAAACAGGCGGGCTATCGAGACCCGCTGAACAATGCGAAACGAACGTCACATTTAATTAAAAACGTCAGGCGCACTCTTAATTGCTGGTTATGTTGTTCGTCGTGAAAACTGTCTTGTCTCTGTCTGCAGTCGCATCTGTTGCGCTGCCCAGGCATCGAAGCAATTACAGCTGAAGGGGTTGCACTGTTTTTGTAGGAGGGGTCATTTGGAGAAAATAAGAATAACAACCTTGCTGTTATATTACAGGAGTAAGTAACTTAATTCTATCACTAAACGAAGTACGAAGTATAAAATAAGTTTTGAAACGACTAAAATTTTAATTGATAAGACATCAACAGAAAACTGCAACTATAACCTATTATTATAGGGCCTACTTTATGGTTAATTCTCTATGGTAGTTAAATTTGTGTATTTTTTTATAGGTTGTGTTAAACACTTTGTTTTAAATGTTAAATGTTAACCCTTATCTTGTAACCTATTATTGCAAAATGTCTATGAAAAAGAAACACAGTAGCTGGAAAATGTTTCTTCAAAAAAGCCCTAACCATTCCCATAACCGTTCAAACCCAGAAAATG
The DNA here is from genome assembly GCA_022606455.1 of Callitettix versicolor. Taxonomy (NCBI): domain Eukaryota; kingdom Metazoa; phylum Arthropoda; class Insecta; order Hemiptera; family Cercopidae; genus Callitettix; species Callitettix versicolor. The sequence goes on from CM040184.1 coordinate 37,569,649, forward strand.
TTATATTAAAAGAAACAGTAAATTTGAAGCAAATTATTATAATGGCAGCTTAAGTAAAGAACCGCTTGAAATCAAATTTGTGTCCCTCGGGAAACAACGGACACGACACTAGGAATCCAAAAATGTATTGACAAAACTATTTTTTTAATTACTCACTTCAAAACTCATTTATTGACATTAATATGTATGGTTATTATCAAAGAAAACCGTTGAGGTTATGTTAATTCGAACAAACAGTACATAATCAAATATTATTTGAATAACACAGATCAATCAATGACACAGTTAATTCAGGCTGACCATAGAGGGAGGACACTGTAAGTTTCTGTCGGTTTAACTATAAACAGCTGCACTAAAACAATTAAGCAATTACTACTTTTATTTAACAATTGAAATTGCAACCCTGACCCAGTATCTAAGTCTTTGTACGCAAAATTTCATGGCGCAGTTTTTTTTAATAATAGATTACAAAACTGAAAAAGCAACTAACTTTAAAAAGTCTTTTTATAGCTAAGTATTTCTTTCCATTCTCTCCTTCATACCAGTCGAACTCCTAAACGAATTCTGACATTTAATTACAATTTTTATTTGGGATGTACTAGAGAGATTTTTCCTAGGTGCCTTTGTAATTAATATATATATATATATATATATATATATATATATATATATATATATATATATATAAATATATATATATTTCTTTTCAATGATAGCCTATATATCAAAAGATGGTACCTCAGCCTGCCTTCAAAAAATGGTAAATGTTTACCCACCATAAAAGATCAAGCGGAGCATCATAACAGCTACGGTACAAAATTCACGTTGATATTTCAAAGAGTTATTAGCCAAGTTTATAAACACCTGGCTAGATAATTCCACTAACTCTTGCACCACTATTTGCATTGCTTCTCTTTCCCACCAGTTCCACATTCTTCCACTAATTTTTGCACCACTATTTGCATTGCCTATATTTCCCGCCAGTCCAAGATAAATAATCTATTAAATACAAAGAGTTTATATTTTAACCAAGTTTATAAAGACTTGCCCAGATAACTCCAATAACTCTCCTTTGCCTCTATTTCCCATCAGTCCGAGATAATTTTACTAAATCTTTCATTACTATTTGCACTGCCTCTATTTCCCGTCAGTCCCAGATAAATGATCCACTACATCTTGCACCCCTATTGCTCTTTCAAGTTTATATTTTAACCAAGTTTATAAAGACGTGGCCAGATAATTCCACTAACTCTTGCACCACAATTGCCATTGTCTCTATTTCCCATTAGTTCCAGATAATTTCACTAAAGCTTGCATCACTATTTGCACTGCCTCCGTTTAGCAAGTATTAATTTTAACATTTTAATATCAGTTTATCCGTTCTCAGGTCTTTGCAGATTAAAATAGCCGCGTCAAACACGCGGTAGAACAGTATTGTCCAAAAAGTGACAAAAAATGTTTATCATAAACCTTTTGAATTCTGATTTCACTCAAATTCCTTTTACCACAGAATAATTACACAGAACGGTCAAACCCGTAGTAAACGATGTTACATGAGATCGATGAAGCTTTGCACTTCCAGCAGTAGGCTACGCAACTAAAGCAACAAACTGTACGGTACTGCCAAATCACTTACTATTCATCTCTAACAGTAGAGCAGGTGCGGAGTGAACATGTACCAAGTGACGCAACACCACTGCAAAAATCTGTATATAAAATACACTGTGCGATCTTTTGTTCTCGATCTAAACTATACACCAGTTATCCCTAACAACAGTGAGTGTATCAAACTGCATCCTATGTACTATTACTTCCCCAATGTTACTATAAAAGGTCGATAAGCCGTAATATGGGTAGGTCGGGCGAGATGGGTCCAGCTGATGGTGACGTCACATTAGAACCAGCGCCAGCCACCGCAGGCACGTCACAGACATCACATGTCTGTGATAGCGGACAATGTTTCATACTGGTTAATTTATGATACGTCAGAAGTTATCGATTTATTCAATATAGTTGCACAAAATTTCCAGGTTAGCTTGCGTAAATTATGTTATTCAATATAACATGATTTTTGAAAATTCGCTCCCGTCACGTTAGCAAGGCAGCTGCGTGATATAATTAGTTTCTACTAACTACAAATTTATTAATAGTGTGTAATATAATATTTCTTTATTACTATTACCTACTTGTTACATTAAACATATATCACGCAACTTTGAAACATTACAAAAATATTCCACAGTACTAAATGCCAAATTTCATCGGCATCTGTTATGGTTTCCTTTAGATTTTTAAAATTTACTCAACCGTATTTTTTCTAATTTCAAATTTACTACTAATAGTTGTTATGAAGTTAACTACATGAACAAAACCAATGCTGATAAATTGTAACGATTATCCAGGGTTTTCTAATAATTCCTGAACTGGATTTTTAGTTTGCAACACTTTAGTAAATTACATTACAGAAAAGTTTCATCAAAATCGTTGAAGCCAATATTGAGAAAAACCATTTTTCAATCGTTTTTAAACAGAAGTGAGCTTCAAAAAGCCTCTCTTTTGGAAGATTAAAGAAATAGTTCCAAAATACAGCGCGCACGGAAACAAAAACCCAAATAACGAAACTTTTGGAACAACTCCCCAAAGAACGTAAAGGCCCAAAGAACGTAAAAATCCAAAATTATCTCAAGATAGATCACCAGACTTTCTTTAAATAACGTACTTTGTACAGTGTGCAAAAATCGCAAAACACTATCAACACTGGTTCCCACGATAACAAATCTAGGTCGACTGAAACATCTTCCATTGGATACACGATAGTCCAGTATTGTAAGTGTTCCCATTTTTGCAGCACTCTACTTAATGAAACTTTCGAAATAATAGAGAAGATCTCTATTCAGAAGGTTTCCGCTTTGATCTTGCGCCTACGCGGAGAGTGTCCTTGGCTAGAAAAATTTCTACATAGCAACAGGACGTATGGATTAGCGCTGAGTCCTAACAGTTCCTGCTGTTTGGCTGAAGTCATTAAATGCGTCCCCGATATTGTTGAAAACCAGTTAAATGCAATTCTTCCACGTCTGAAAGAAAGCCGATAAAAACTACTGAGGGTACTATTTATTTAAAAAAATTTCGTGTAAAAATTTTGCAGTCTTCTGTAGAATCTTCAGACCTACTGGGGAACCTGCGGATTGTGATAATATCATTTAAAAATATCGCGTAACACCTGAATATTGTGATAGTATCGTTTAAAAATATCCCATCACACCTGTTGACTTTCATGGTATCACTTAAAAACATCGCATCACACCTCAGGATTGTGATGGTATCGTTTAAAAAAAACTGTAGCAAACGATAGAGTTCCAAAACAAACAAACATACACACACACACACACACACACACACACACACACACACACACACATTTTAACAACAAAATATAGCCCCGCAGGGGGTGCAGACTAGCTGCACCTATTGAGAGGATTTAGACGTCCCTCGCGGTATCTGAGTCTAACACACACTTACAATTACAACACTGCACTTCCGACTTTAACACTTTACACTCACACTTACATTTAGTGAGGTGATAATGGCCTCAATGTGCTTTTCGCCTTAAAATAAAAATTTTTTATATATATATATATATATATATATATATATATATATATATATATATATATATATATATATATAGAGTCACACCTATGGATTATTGTGATATCGTTTAAAAATATCGCATCACACCTTTTAATTTTGATGGTATCGTTTAAAAGCATCACACCTGTTGACTGCCATAGTATTTTTTTTAAAATATATCACACCTGTTGACTGTCATGGTATCGTTTAAAATATCGTATCATCCCTGTGGAGTGTGGCGGTATCGTTTGAAAATAATCGCATCAAACCTGTGAATTGTGATGGTATCGTTTAAAAATATCGCATCACACGAATTTCCAACAATAATTTGTTTACCCTGAACTATTTGTGAAAATCCATTTCGCCATTATAATCGGTGTAAAAACCTGCTTATATTTTATGTTTTCAAAACACTACAATGAATATATGAAAACAAACCCTGACCACTGTCCATTTCATTTCCTTTTTTTCTGTGGAATTTGATAATTCATAATGCAAACTTAATTTGAGCGACGAACTTATTCAAAGACGGACTACAACTGCAAATGTTAGGAGTGATAAATCGCGCGCGCGCGCGTTACCAACGAACTGGATCATCGTTTATTTCAAAGTCAATGATCTCGGTGTTTCCAGTAGTGGCTGCTCTAATAAAATAACTTTCCAACGAAAATAAGAATTAAGCAGAGGTCAACCACGTAACATTGTAAATACACCGGGAACAAGCGATGAATAATAAAAAAATAAGTTGGAACTCTATTCACTCAACATTCAGGATTAGGCATAATCCGGGGAGCACGGAGAAAGGGTTAACACAGCTTCAAAAATGATCCCTTTTGTAGCGCGGCCTGTCGAAGTATCCATTCTGTGTGATAAAATGTCCCGATATGCTTATCTTTGACGAAGCCTTTGTAAAAAAATAAGCGTCTAACACGTATGCCGGAAAATTAAGATAGTCTGAAGGAAGATTTTATTCAGTGCATAGGAAAAAATGAACTACTGCAGCGGCCCAGATCCGACACGTTGAAATAAACGCCGATCTTGGCATAAAGATCAATTTTTGTCGATAAAGTATGCGTGTGCGCGCGCGCGCGTGTGTGTGTTTTGGAACTCTATCGCTCGCTACAATTTTTGCCCAATTTGATTCAAACGTGGCACAATAATAGGTTTTATTAACAGTCTGGGTAGTTTTGTTACGCTACAACAACAGTTACCGCACCAAATTTGAAAAATAAACATAACCTTTTTAAATCTCATTACACCGTCCAGACCAGCATTAATACCAGCATAAATTAGCATTTTTAATAGCGACAGAACATAGGAAAACAGATTTGGTCGGGATTTGAAATGGCCTCTATTTTGAAAACGCTGAACGGATTTCGTTGATTAACAAACTAGTTCAAGCTATTACCCAAAACGAATTGTGTGGCAAATTTTTATCAGAATCAGTCCAAATATTACATATTATATGCGTTAAATAATTCCTTCCACATTAGAATCGCAAACAATTGTGTATATTGCATGCATACACACACACACACACACACACACACACACACACACACTCTCTCTCTCTCTCTCTCTCTCTCTCTCTCTCTCTCTCTCACACTCACTCTCTCTCTCTCTCTCTCTCTCTCACACACACACACACACACACACACACACACACACACACACACACACACACACACACACACACACACACACACACACACACACACACACACACACACACACACACACACACACACACACAACATATATTTAGTCCCATCCGTAAAAATACGTAAAATATATATATATATATATATATATATATATATATATATATATATATATATATATATATATATATATTAGACTAAGATTTTTTAAATGTGAATTACATTGAAACGCGAAGTATATCCACTTCATTCAATACAACTGCTTCTAGAAGAAACACTGTTCCGACCTTTCACCAAAACCTTATCCAGCGTTTACGACCTTAAATGTATCGAAAATTTTACTAAACCTATTCAGGTGAACTAATGTACTTAAACAGCGGATCAACCTACGTCAGCTCAAGACAGCCCACTTTCTATTTCCTTAATTCGAAGGTCATATCAGAACAAATGTAGTCTTATTCCGATATATATATATATATATATATATATATATATATATATATATATATATATATAAAATCAAACTAAAGTTTGGCTAATTTCCTATGTAAATTTTCGTTAACAAGGGTTTAGCGGTCTACAGTGACACACTTGGAGGCTAGCGGGTACCGGAGGGAGGCTACAATCAGCGTGTTTTTATTGCGTACAACGTTTGCAGAGCTCGGCTTCGTTACACTACTTGGCTGCCTTAATTGCTTCCACGTTGCCATGGTTACAGCACGACACTCGTTTCACTCCAAACTATTTGTACCACTTTATTACAAATAATATATTTTTCCACTTTACTACACTTAATTCGTATTAGAGCTGAAAATTAATAAATAACATAAAAACATCGCAGTAACTCCGTCACATTCAATGACATCATCTAATAAATAACTGTACGCGTCTGCCTCGCTAATGTAATAGAAGCGAATTCCTAACACTATTTTTTTTTTATAAATATGAAAATTATTTGAATATCTAAATTCACGTTTGAAATCAGCATTAAATAATCGCAACACGCAGCTGTCTCGCTGATGTGATAAGAACATAATTTTCCAAAATATTTTTTGCCATTTTTTTTTAAATTCTGATTTTTTTTATACCCACCATTAATATTAGTATTTTAAACTTTTCAACTATAAATGAAAATGAACCCTGACCGTCGTCAAAATCAATTCACTAATTTCAAACGTTTTTGAAAATACAAAATGCAAATTTAAGCAATTTTCAACGCTGATTATGAATTTTGAAAGATTTCAAATTACCGCCATTATTCAAAACTCTGCTGAGTAACGATATTGTACGATCTATTACAAAAATCGATTTTCGTGCCAAATTTGATTCAAACGTGTGAGTGCGAAATACGTATTTATGTATATAAATATTTATGGTCTGGATCTTACCATAACGACGCCCATTTTCCTATAGAAATTCGCTAAAATTATACCGTAACTACTCTGCAAACGTTTTTCGAGAAAAAAATTGTTAAAGCAAAACAAAGAGCTTAAAAAACATTTGCGTTTTACCTTAAATACATTTTTTTTATTTTTACTATAAAGCAATATTTTTTTTACTTAATTAGCATATACAGGTATTAAATTCGGTGGAAAATAGTCAAAGACAATACCAACTTCAACGAAATTTCAGTTTTAAAAGTCTAGATTCGCGCCGAGAAACAAGTGGTTTGACGTGAAACCATTTCCAGCCAAATGCAGAACGAAAATCGAACTGTAAGCTAGCAGGAAGCAATTTGCCCCTCGCTACAAAGATGGGACTAAACCCAAGTCGACGTACCCCTACTTTATAGACTTCAAAGCGTGCTTCAGGCTCAATTAAATTCTCGCTGACAAAGTCTTCAAAGAATCACGTTTCTAACAGACTTAAGGCTGAAACTTGTAAGTCTTGCCAAGTATTACTGCACTCGTTTCCATCAAAAGAACCGTCCTGAGCAAGACCTTCTGCGATTATTTGTAAAACGTACGCAGTTCACTGTTCAGTTACCACAATGTTGTGCAAGACTGGTAACGCTATCTAGCGTCTGCACGGTAACCTACATTCAGACAAAACTCATATGAGAAGGTCAGTGTGAAACACTGGGTAATTGCGACACAAAACTGTCGTGATGTAAGCTAGTTCCAAAATAATTTTTTACCTCAGTCTTTCTTTAATTTAAAAAAACTCAAATTTGACCTCACAGACAGCATTAAAATCTGCATATGAATGCGTTTTAAACTTTAAATTACATTAAAAATCAACCATGACCGTCGTTAAACGATTTTAAAAATTCAAAGTGCTAATATATGCAGCTGTTAACGCTGGTACGATTGTGAAATGAAATTTTCAAATATGTTTAAGACAAAAAATCGATTTTTGTGCCACGTTTGAATCAAATCCGATTCAACGTGAGCGTGTTAAAACAGGCACACGCGCGCAAACACACACACACATATATATATATATATATATATATATATATATAAATTTAAAGACTACCTCAAAAAATGATCTGAAGTTCACAATCGGCGCTCATTTTAAGGTTCCATGTCTCAGCTGTACCATAATGGCCGCCCAATAGCTCATTTACCAACAGAATTTCTCTAATAACGCAACAGAATTAATTATTCTAAAGAATTTCAATAGCATTGATGAAGCAAAATGTGCAAGGAACAATTTATCCACAAATGCTATTTACAATATTATCGTTAACGGATTTCCATTGTTAAATGGGTTGCCATCATGACAACCCGGGAACCTTAAAATGAGCGGCGATCTTTGCCCCTACGTCACTTTTGAGGTGTCGTTAAAATATGTTTAAATAATATTGTGGTATCTGTTATTTTAAAACGATTTGATTCAAACTAGTTACAAAAAGCAACTTTAGTAATAATAGCTTGGACAATTTCGTTTCCCGGCAAAATCAATTCAACACTTTCAAAATGGCTGTCATTCTAAATCTTTAAAAATCCAAAATTTGTTTAAATCATACTTTTTTGAAAATCTGATTTCACCATCTTAATCAGCGTTGAAATTTGCATTAAAAATTTAATTAACAGATTGAATTTACGAAAATGAAAAACCGTCGTTGAATTATGGACGCTTAATTTTCATATTTTAAATGTGATTTAAAAGTTAAAAAGCCAATTTATGCAGAATTTAAAGTAATTTATAAAGGTGAAATAAGTTTTAACAAACGTGTAATATAAAAAAATTATAGTTTTATATTCCCTTTCATCGATTTCGAGAAAAAATAGCATACGTGCAGCGGCAATACAGCAGAAATAAAAGATATTATTTAACGTTTCAAGTTTTCAAATAAAAGTCGCTTAACCGTAGACACCGCAACGACTGAACTTATGCACCAAGTAACGGTCAGTTTGGAAATGTCAAAGACGTTTGCAACTACCAAAAGTGAACTGTTTGAACTCTACGTGTAAAATTGTATATAAACACTACAGCATTTCTGCAAAACAAGCAACATTTTGTTTTCATATAATCCGATTGTCTTCCGGTCACACTAAAGCGAAAGCCAATTTTCAAACAGTAACAACAATGAATACCACTAGTGACCTCGCAGTACATTCTTAATACACAAAGCGCCCAACGATAGCGCTCGTAACTTATACGCCAATTTAACAGGTAATATTAATATTGACGTAAAATATTACTGAACCAACTTTATTGGAAATTTTATGTCCTTTACGGTAAGTCTTGTCATTTAGCCAGTATTACCGGAAATAACCAGCAACTACACATTCAACGTTAAATTAGAGGCCGCTATCTTGAAACGGAAGTGAATGAGAAATCATTGTACGAAATGTGTACACATACTTATTTCGGGCTATATGCAAGGTACCTTCGCACTAAACTTCAAAAAAAAAATCGGTCAATGCGTTTGGCCAAAGTGAGTATACTCGTCATCGTTAAATCAGAGACCGCTATCTTGAAACACAAGTAAATACAAAAAAAATGTGAAACGCGTATAATTTTGGCTGTATACAAGGTATCTTCCCACCAAATTTCAAATCAATCGGTTAATGTGTTTGGCCGTACACTCGTCTTTACAAATCAGAGGCCGCCATCTTGAAACGGAAGAATGGGAAAATATTTTACACATACATCGTACGGGCTTTAAACAGAGTACCTTCGAACCAAATTTCAAAAATATCGGCCACTCCGTTTGGCCAAAGGTGAACGACAGCGAGCCTCACTTAATGAGTTTCGCCAGAACTGCGTACACCCGTTAATGTAAATCAGAGGCCGCCATCTTGAAACTGAAGTACATGGGAAAAACTCGTACTTCAGTTTTGGTTTTAAACAAGGTACCTCCGTAACAAATTTCAAAACAATCGATCAATGCTTTCACCAAAACTGCGAAACAAACACACAAATGCCGAACGGTCGAATTGAGTCGACTAACAGTCTGTTAAATTATCCTAATCAGATTTAACATTGGACGACGGTCACGGTTAATTTTTTCCCAATGTAATTTGAATTCAAAACTCCAATTATGATTATTTTATTTAAAAGACACAAAAATCATTTTTAATAATATTATTGACAAGTTTCTTATAAAGCGAAATCCGCCCAACAGTTTCAAAATAGCAACCATTTTAAATATTAAAAGTACGTAAACGTTCACTTTTTTGCAAATCCCATTGCACCATCGGATTTAAATTAGCGTTTTCAATATTAAAGAAGTAAATCTGACAGCGATGAAGGTTACTTCGAATGTTATTTTTACGTTAAAAATGCCAATTTATGAAAATTTTCAAAAGATTTAAAATTATTAAAAAATGTTAGACATTCGCTCCCATCACGTCAGCAAGACTAATGTGTACGGTGATGGCACTAGCAAGGCAAATACAGAGAAGCTATTCTTATAGCAGCATCAACATCTTATCAAGTGGAATGAAAAAGTTTTCGTTTACAAAAATCAAATGGAATTTAGTCGTCCTTAAAAACCAAATTCCAGAATTCCGTTTTAATCAGATATCGTGCAAGGATACCCGTCTCGCCTGTGGCAGCTAATCTCAGTGGATATGAAACAATCTTGGGTTATACATTGAGGTCGCAATTGCTCGGGATTTGACATGACACACTACTCACTCGGTTCTCGGACCTGAGACGAGCTAGTGGCGCCACTAGCCGCAGGCTTTAATCGGCTTACCGTCAGCCGTCCGCCAGCTCTGTGGTCGACGGGTTTACCTAGCTGTACAAGTAGGTTATTCAAGACGCCGCAGAGTAGAACAGGAATGAAATGCGGGGAAATTACTTACTCTAATAAAGCTTCGTAGGGAATTTTCAAACTGACTAGGGAATTTTAGTTCAGTAACCTTCTACATTAACCGTTAAGATTAAAACACTAGAGGAAATTCCAGGTCTGTGAGACGGTCAGCCGTTTAGTGTTCAACAGATGAAACTTGCCCAATTGAGCTACTTTTTCTCTGTGAACAATTTTTTTTGCGAGAATAATGTTTTTTTTTTTTTTTTGAACTCACAAATGTATTTACGCACTACTGTATTCTCACTACAGCTGTAACTATGTTTCAATGAATTTCTAAAGTTTCAACTGCGTGGCAACCTTTGTAGGTCTATTAAGTCTCCTTCCTACATACTCATAGGTACTCTCAGTTACAGTGCCTTCTCCATTCCCAGTCTCTTCATAAATCTTAGATTCGAAGGGGATTCAAGGCGATAACACCCCCACTTCCAATCGCTGACTTCACAGTTCGCTATTGAGGTGCTTGCTGATGCTTGTTCTTCATTTCTCCCAACCGCTTGACCCTTATCACGGAGGTTGTGCTCCATTAGGTCAGTTTTTTGTGCGGTAAAAGTAGCGTGAGAATTGAAGTCTGCCCATACAGAACCCCACACACTAGGAGATAGCCAGATACCTCAGGACTCCGTAAGTACACCATTAGTGTACACTCTATCCGCATACATTGATTAGCACTTTAGAGTAAGCCGTTATGTAGAGTAGTGAATGTGCGTGTGAGCGAGTGCATGAAGATGAATAGTAGAAAATAGTATGAGCAAGAGGTATGATGGGATCGCTAACCATCATCAGCGATCAGCTGATTCCGTCGGAGAAATGTTTGCTTCATAAAACAATTTACGCACAATCATTGAACAAACTTTCTCACTTGCTATTCCATCGGAATCTGATCCTGAAGAAAAAAATAAAGAACCTATTTTCCAAATCGATGGATCTACGAACAAGTTGAAAACAAAAATAATCATTAATGTTTTTATGTCCAAGAAAAATAATACTGTAATTATAAGTTCTAGACAGTAAAAATTCTCTTGGCGACTAGATTCAGCGTTATACGAGTGTAAGAGTTACCTTTAACAAACAAATAATAACTTACAAACTTTTCATTTCCTAACTTGACCAATAATAACAAAACTTCTTCTTTTACTTCTTCTATTCAACTTTGTTGACTTTTCGCCTTTAACTTTTCCTCAACTTTTGCACTCTAATATTTTTCTACCTGATTAAATTCACTTGCCTCTAAGTATGTCTTCGTATATTTTTAGTTAACGGTCATTGGAAAAAGGTAAGACCTCCATAGTAATACCCAGATAAAAAAAGATTGAAACGTTTAGCCAAACCACATTTTTGACATATGTACTTTTCTGGAACCATTTTGAAATTTAATACTTAAAAAAACGATTTCTAACAGCTTTTTTAAAAACGATATAAATTTGTAATTACATGTTTTATACGTAGATGACATCGTCAGGAAAAGATAATTGTTGGCGCCCCTCTACATCAAATGCTACCCTTTCAACACAATCCGGAAAAATATTCTTAGTGAAAACGTACCAAAAGTAATGAACATTTTAAAATTAACTTCATTTATTAAAAATCAGATGATTAGTAAAAATGAAATAATAACTTCCAGTAATCAATATAATCAAAAAATCTAAAAAAACAGTACTAATAGTAAAATTTGATCAAAAAATGCACTATTAAAACGGCCTTCATGGTAAGAACCCAAACGGAGACGTTGAAACGAGCACCGATCCTGAGCTCTAGATTACTTTTCGAATGGTGGTTAAATATTTTATACACATTTAGAAAACTGTTTACGAATTTTGTCGTTATATACTAAAAGAAGAATTAACAGATTGATATCTTATTCACTGATGAAGGGCCCACTCAGAAGACCTTTTGGAGCGGTTCAGGACACGGAGGGTTAAAATACTTCCACGTGGTCACAACGATCCCCTCACCGGTGTTCTCCCACGAATAGAATCTTCTAAGCCATTAGTGGTAAGACGCCTCAAGAAGATGCCTTAGAGACGCACCTCCTAAAGTAATTTAGATTGTTCTTTCCCAATCACAATTCCTTCAATAAAAAGTGACGTTACTAACCTCACATTCACAGCACGAAGTGATAACTGTAGTTCTTCTGTCAAATAGATAAGCATAGGGATATACTACTGACAGTACAAATGCTTTCTAGGGGTGTTTGTCAAGAATTGCTGGCAGTCTCAATTCATTTGAGAAAGCCACAGTGTTCTGTCACAAAGAAGTAACCGCCAGATCCAGATAAGTCATAGTGTTTATTCGGGTGTCCATACAAATCTTCCAGTCACTAGCCTTCCTAATTATATAGACAATTATCTTGGACTTCGACCTCTCTGGATGCTGTCCTGGCCACATTTATCAAGTAACACGGTGCTTCTTGAACAATAGCCACGACTCTACCTGCAAATCCTTTAGTGGCCGGAGAACAACTGCAAAGGCTGTACAGATTTTCCGGCGAGATGTTCCATTGTGCCGAATTATTTAGAGTCAAACTGATTCAAACTCGGCACAAAGATTCATTTTGATAATAAGTTGTACAGGTTCGTCAATCAAAAGAATCAGATGAGCCGTTTAAAAATGGTGGTCATTTCAATTAAACACCCATTAGAAATAAAACGAAATTCGGATTTTGCGACAAATGTAACCCCGGCAAAATATTTTAGAATGACTTTAGACGCCAAGTTTACTGCATGGGATTGTCGAAGCACCATGATATGTTAAGAATGATAATATCTATAATACCTTAAGACTGACACAGTAAGGGAAGTGCTATGATCCATAGCTGTGAAGCATGAACGTAGGCTTCACGAACATGTTAACACCGCAGTGCGGGAGATGATTGCGAACAGGAATGTGAAGCGGAGGCTGTAGAGGACAAGACCATAAAACCTGGTACAGTGTTAACATATGACAGAGTGTTTGGAGCCATTCATAGCAATGATTTCTAACTAATACTGTGACGGTAACATATTTGCAATTGTAACTACTAGATAAGTTGTACTTAATTGTAGAACTGAATAAAAAAATAATAAATGTAACCCAGTTGTAGTTAACAAGCGTCAACTCTCGCAATACATTACCGAAGTCACGTGATCACGTCAGTGGTGCAACGCTAGCCAAGACGCAGCACGGACTGTAGCAGTTGGTGTAAATATACCGCCAATCAATACACGAGGATTAGTTTCATTAAGCACACACAAAACCGTATCCATTCCATTCCGCGTCACATATCAAAGATATTTTTAGAACAGCGCAATCATACAATCAACATCGGGTTTGTTTTAAATTAATATTCGTTTAACGATCCGTTTGATCGGAGCAGCAGATAGTATTCCTTTTTGGATAGTGAAACGGGTTCAATTATGAAACACTATGTATAAATCTTTGTTTGTTCAATAGAAACTTATGAATTGGTACGTACACTTTGACAACATAGCAATTATGTTTAAAAGTGTGTAAAGTTTTTGCTTGTTCAGTACGACGTTTTGGATTTCAAATTTTTTTGACAGTATATTCAGAGCAATTGGAGGGAAAAAACATGACGGATACAATGTTCAAATAATCCTAAAGTATTTAGCGACCGTCCATTAGAAAATGAATTATTAGAGAGGCTATCATGGTAAAACCCAGACTCAGATATTTTAAATAAGCACCGATTCTGACAGACATATACTTTTCGAGGGGACGTTGTGTGTGTGTGCGCGCGCGCGCGCGCGTGTGTGTGTGTGACAGAGAGAGAGAAAGAAAGAGAGAGAGAGAGAGAGAGAGTGTGTGTGTGTGTGTGTGTGTGTGTGTGTGTGTGTGTGTGTGTGTGTGTGTGTGTGTGTGTGTGTGTGTGTGTGTGTGTGTGTGTGTGTGTGTGTGTGTATTACCACTCTCACGAAAGCAATTTGGTCCGCTTTGATTTAAACTTAGCACAAAGATCTACTTTGGTAATAAATTGGACCAGATACTTATCGAGCACGATCCGTTCAACAGTTTCAAAACGTTGGGCTATTCCAGATCTTTTAAAAGATCGTAAAGGTTTTACTTGATTTTTTCTATTACGATTCCTCCACAGTATTTAGCGTAAAATAGGCACGTAAGTTAGCATTTTTAAAGTGAAAGAATTTTCATACTTTAAATGTAATTTAACATTTAAAATGCTAATTTATACAGCATTTAATGCCGATAGTGATAGTGTAAACATTTTTTTCAAATGACAGTAACATAAAAAATTAATATTTAGAAATTCGCTTCCATCACGTCAGCGAGACAGCTGCGTACGTGATTATTTATTCTGCCAACGGATTCGTACAAATCAAAGAATCTCTCTTATACAACCATCTTTCAACAAGTAGACAATATGAATAGGGGCAATCAACACTAAAGGAAACCTTTCTGTAATTTCTCGCACTGGGGAACGTGCAGTAGAGTCTCGATTAACCGTCATTCTAGGGACCGTTGGGTTGACAGATAACAGAAATAGACTACAAGTACTTTCGGCGATGATATAAACAACGTTCATAGCACAAAAAGTTTTATTATTATTATTTTGGAAACCCTAATTATATATTACACAAATTTCACATACACTGATTTTTAGTACAGTAAATAATCCGTACTTAACCTTTTGGCAAGTATTCGCTTAACAGAGTTTACGAGATTGACTTATACGCTGAATGGTATTATCGTAAATATTGTAAAAGTGTTTATCTTTCAATAGAAACATTAATACAATCTTTCGGAATTTGTTGACACTATCTGAAGTGTTTCTGCCTCATTCCACCCACTAAATGATAGGATTGTTTACTTTCCGATTACCAATGTTTGCATAGGGTAGCAATTAGTGTCAACTGCCCTATGCCTATGCTAATAAGTCGTGCCCAATCACAGTTTTTGTTTTGTCTAAAAGGTTACTTTTATTACTTATTATTTGCTATATAAGACTGTTTAAAAATGTCAGATAACAGAATTAATCAGACGTTTAATAGAAACTGAAGGTTGAAAGGGTGATGGTTAATCGAGACTTTACTGTACTTTGAAAAGAGTACAAAATTACCCACTGAGTGTAACTTTACAAGTTAATTTGAAAAATCAATTATCAATCGAAACAGAATTTAATAGCATTATCACCAATAATGTATAATCTAACAGTATAACGTGCACATTATGCACATGTATGTATATAATGTATATAGGCCTACTATAATCGAAATTAATGTAAAGTTTATAATAACTGTTGTTAATATTGTTAGTTTTTAACAACATAACCTGAAACTTATTATAGCCTATCAGCTGTGCAGTGAAATCAGCTGATCGTTACGAATTAACATAAAACCACTGATCTTTTACTATAACTACAGTAAATAATACCTAAACTAGGTTCACGTATTTACTTAACCAAAACAAGATATTTGTAAACATAACTTCCAACTAATTGTATATTCAGCAAAGATATTATTAAGAAAAGGAGCTTTTAAGATGCGGAGCGCATCTGTCGGTAACTCGACGAGTTCCACACTTGTATAGTTGGTGTCCATTTACAATAAAACGTATAAATGATAAGCAAGCGATGTTTCCAGGTTGCCCAGTGCGCCAGTTGTTAGTCAGACAGGTAGTAGCGACGTCCAACATCTGAGCTGTCTGTTTTATACTCGGGTAGAAAAACTACGGTTGGTTTGTACGTAATCAATGCAAATTGCGTAAACAGTCACCACCCTTGCTACTTATTTACAGCTTCGTGCGCGATCCCCTGTTAAAGTTTCCAGTAAATAGAATGTATATCTGTTGGCAGGATGCCAAATTGAGGGAGTATATTAATGTATTTATTGGGGTATATTTTACAATATTACCGAGCTTAGTTACGTGTGCATCGACCCTACCAAAATCGCCATGTTGTACACATAGGGAAACTTTCGTTGGCGAAGTCCACTTCAGTCTGCTCGTAATTCATACTTATTTCTTAACGAATCTTTATTGGAAAATGAGTTATTGTAACAGCCGATAAATGAAAAAAATTTTAAATGTGATTTAAGAGTCGTTATAAATATTTTTATCGCAATTGAATCCAAACTTGGCTGAAAAATGATTAACATCTGTAATTGTTTCGGCCCATTAAGGACATTTTTCGGTTTAAATACTACGTTTATTTAAGTTACATTTTTTATGGTTCCTACCACCACGACCCAAAGATCTATTTTTCAACTAAGCCTTCTGGATTAGCTCATTCTGCTGGAGGTCCACATCGGTGTCCTGGAAACCAAACACAATTAGCCTTCTGTTGACAACAGCCAACATTTGTAGATTACGTGGCTGGTAATATCCTTTCTTTTTGCATAACCTACACACTGTTTCTCCTTGGTAGATTCCTACCCATTTCATGTGCAACATCAGACCACAGTGACCTGTAATGAGTTCAAAGGTTTTCCTGATCCTTACGTTCCTGGCTGATAGCCCTCCAGTTTGGAGTACAGCATTGTACTCCGTGAGCATTGTAAGAGTTGTGTTTCTCTCACCTTAGATTTGATCCCTACGAGATCTTACGTTTCTAGGTTTAATTAGAGGCTCATTTGTTACCGCCTTCTCTCGTCTCTGTTTGGCTCTTGTATTCCTGACAGACGTTTGTCTGTCTGTTTTGAGATAGGCCGTCGCTTTATTGATTTGACATGTTTAACCCCATCTCTCACTTCACCAACTGTAGGTCTCACGGTGTTAGATACACCCTCGATTTTTTTCTCATCCATGATATTTTCCCTCTCTATGTAAGGGTAGACTAAATCAGGAGGTCGTCTGGTATCCAGAGTCCGCATAATGAAGCTAAGCTCCCACCTAGCCATGCAGACTGACGAATATATTTCACCATTCCGAATTGGAACCGGTGGCCGACCTGGTAAACACCCGGACGTCTTGTATTTCTCCAGGAGACTACAACAGCCTCCACTGTTCTCAGTTTGCGTTTGCGCTTCTGCACTCCTGATAGACGTTTGTACATCTTCAAACCTCTATCTGATTTTACATGTTTAACCTCACCTCTCACTTCTTCCACTGCATGTGGAGTAGGTCCACCTAGCGTCCCTACAGCCTGCTGTAAGTAACTGCTTGTGGATTCTGTGGTGGTCGATACAGCCGCAGTTTCCTCATTCTTCGTGCTATTTGTTTCTCCATGTCCACAGGGTTTGCCGGGTTTTGAAGGTTTTTTTCTAGCCATCAAAATTCCACAATTAGTTACCAAAATGTCCACCCATACAGGTAATGCACAATATACAGGTAAGGCTAGGTTAAAATTGGAGGTCACTTGGTATTGTCCAAATATTTAAACTATAATCCATTAGGCACGCAGTTATCAGCATATACTGTACCTCTTGGCTTGTGATCAAGGGATCTACCACAAGAACACATAGACGAAGAAGTGTTACGAGGGTTGATCAAATATAAATGAGACTGACTTTCTAAAAACTTTTCCGTTGGACATTGAACTCTAAAGGGTGGGGGGTTTCAGGTAGCCTGGGAGGTTTGGGACGGGCGTAGACGGGCAACATTTCCGTTCGGACCCTTCAGTATAAAACTATACAATGAGTGAGAGTGAAGTGCACGTTTCCGTGGAGCAGAGAATTATTATTAAGTTTTTGGCCAAGGAGGGGGTCAATCTGACTGAAATCTTTCGTAGATTGACGGCTCAATACGGGGACAGGACCCTGTCAAGAGCTTGCGTTTTTGCTTGGCACAAGGAATTCGCCGAAGGACGGGAAGCAGTAGAAAACCTGAAGGCCAAATCACGATCGTCGGCCGGGAAGGTAATGGCCACTGTATTTTTCGACAATCAAGGTGCCTTTCACGTCGATTTCCTCCATCAACGACGCACAATAAATGCACAATATTATTGCGATGTTTTAGAGGCCGCAAAACAGTCTTTTCGTAGGAAAAGGAAATCTAAACCGGCGAGAAACGTCATTCTTCTTCACGATAATGCCCGACCACATTCGGCGAACGCTACGAGGCTTAAACTCGATCAAATTGGATGGAAACCAATGGAAC
This sequence comes from Callitettix versicolor, assembly GCA_022606455.1. Lineage (NCBI taxonomy): Eukaryota > Metazoa > Arthropoda > Insecta > Hemiptera > Cercopidae > Callitettix > Callitettix versicolor. Next base: position 37,588,255 of record CM040184.1, read on the forward strand.
ATCCCCCATACAGTCCAGACTTATCACCCTGCGACTATCACCTGTTCAGGCCACTCAAAGAGGCGCTTGGAGGCCAGCGTTTCGAAGACGATTCTGCGGTGGAGACCTTCGTGCTCCAATGGCTCAATGAACGCCCGAGAACTTTTTACGAAGATGGAATTAAAAAACTTCCAATCCGGTGGGAAAAATGTGTTACTCGTGCGGGAGACTATGTAGAAAAATAAGTTCTATCAAGAATAATTTGTAAGTAAGCAATAAATTTTTTAAAAAATCAGTCTCGTTTATATTTGATCAACCCTCGTAGATCCAGCTAGGGCACCTCGGGACTTCCAAACCCGTACTCACAGTGTGCGATCCCCTGTGAGGGAGCGTCTATTAACAAATTACCCTGACTTGTTTTATCTTACAATTCCTCTAACAATGCCGTTTGTTCTTTACTTCTGCAAGCACTTTCCGTATGCGTTCGCTTTTCGCGGTAACGGCAGACGGAATATAATTGCGCAACGTTTTTTAATTATGTTTTTTAATGACTGAATCTTTGTCGACATCTAACGACCCGACTCGAGTGTTCCCTTAATTATTTCCAACTGCCGTTAAAACAAGTCTTTTACGGTTTAATTTCCTTCAAAGCGTCACGTCCCTTGTGCATTCACGTGCCAGACAAGAACACCGTTTATTTAGGTTAAACAATACAATTATTGTTTCAGCGGTTGGGTTCGTGGAAAATAAATTTATTATTTATAAACGCCAGCTCCTGATCTTCGGTCGTCTGGAAGCCAATTAATAAACGATTTCCGCCTGTAATCATTTCAGTCCTAAACATCGCATAATGCTATCTAAGCGTGTACAATATTATTATCAATCATATTTCAATATTAATAATTAAAATGCAGTAATGATTACTAAAAATTAATAATTATTTATTTCTTAAAATTCCATATTAATTATGAAAAATTGCAAAACCCGTAATCGGATAGAACGGCGGCCATTCTATATTTTCGAAAATTCATAACTTTTTCATCTTACAAGATTTTGAAAATTCAATTTCACTTTCGTAATCAAGAGCTAATACTCACCTCAACTTTCAATAAAAGTACGTTAAACTTTCAAATTTCATTGAAAGCTATCTGGAATTGAAATACGACTGCCAAACGAAAATGGATGTCTCTGCAATGGAAATAGACCACGCTCGCGTGTATGTACCCCCTTCCTATTTTATTCAAAATTTGCAAAAAAATCAACTATTGTAATAGGTTCTTAATAGTCATTCCAAAACGGTTTTATGTAATGTTTTTAAAAAATATATTACTATTATTATCAGCGTTTAAATTTGCAAATTCATTACATTAAATTTTCAAATTTCATTGCAAATACGTTTAAAAAACTGTAGGAGGTTAGGGATTATTTCCGTATTTTCAGGACAATTTAAGAGTTTCAATGCTGATCACGATGGCGAAATTACATTTTCCAAAAATCGTAAGACGGTAAATTTTTTTTGGAAAGTCACTTCCATCACGTCAGCGAGAAAGTTGCGTGCCACGATTAATTTAAATGCATTTTAACACTCAAAATATATTTGCAAAGCTTACAAATTGTGTTCAAACTTTAATGTCTCATTCAGGATTATCATTTAGCACCTATATCTACATAGAAGTAGAATTAAATTATCTACAATTGTATACTTTCAAACAGTCATACACACATACACGGCGAACGCACAATAATCTGTATTTATAAAGGACACAAATCCGCACGAAACGAGATACGAGAGATATTGACAAGTTCACGCCTCTGCTCCTGTAACAAGCAGCGCCTTCAAATCGTTGACAGGCAATATAGATACAGCACCGCTTTCCTTCTCTGCAGCCTACATAGGCTGACCGTCTACACTAAATTTAAAAAACTTAGAATTGTAATCCTGTATTATATTTTATAAAGACCAGTTTTACACTTTAAGTATACGAAAGGTCATTTATTCACGTACGAAAATGTGTATAAATAATTGTGGCACGCATCTGTCTCGTCAACTAGATGAAGTGTTTAAAAAAATATTTACCTAATATTCACACACGCGCACACAGTCATAAGAACACACAACACACTCACAAAAACACATACAAAACGCACTCTCTCTCTCTCTCTCTCTCTCTCTCTCTCTCTCTCTCTCTCACACACACACACACACACACACATATATATATATATATATATATATATATATATCACTTTCATGCACGCAAACGCCCACACGCACGCCCACATATACGCGCGTGCACACACACGCACGCATGCCAGCGCGCGCGCACACACACACACACACACACACACACACACACACAGACACACACACACACACACACACACACACACACACAGGAAGCTTAAAACGTATTCTAGTAGTCCGTTATGTGCACATTTCATAAGGAATTTTACGATGTTGTGTGACCCACGAAACATGTGGTGAAGAAGGCTACAACAGGTGTATGCGTACGTGCGGGCGCGCGTGATATCGTACAATCTCACGTTTACAATTCATCCGATTTGATTCCAGAACAGATATAGATTTTGGTAATAGTTTTCAAAATGGCGGTCAATTAAAATCTTTAAAAAATCGTAACTTTTTACTTTACAATTTTTGTAAATCAGATTTCAATGTTAAAATCTGTATAAATTAGTATTTTTAATTTTCAAATTGTATTGCGAACACAAAAATGTATCCATCGGCGGTCAGAAATTTTAATTTTAAAATTAAAATTTTAATTTACAACTAAATAAGCTAGTATAACAAACATTAATGTAGCCTAAAGGAACTAGTATATTTCTAAAGCAACCTAACCAACAAATTTACCGACCCTGACTGTATGTATCACGTGACAGCGGTCCTATTCAATGTCGATTGCCGGGAAAAAAGTTCTTAAGTCAATGTTTGTGGATGAGCGCTTTACAGTACACTCCCACTATATTTTCTGGGTAGTTCGTTACTCAGCAAATCCTGTTCATTAAATTTAATGCAGTATGATTTAAAAATAAAAATAACTAAACCTCGCTTTATTTTTATGACTGCCAACTTTGCACGATGAAAAATACGACCTCGCATCTCGCCCTCACTTGTTGCTTGCATCTTGCCAGCTTATTCTGAATACACTGACAGTAAATATTTAATACAGTGAATGTAATACATATAGAATTAATGTAAATATTACATTTTTACACTTCGTACAAGATTGTTCTTTAATATTACCTATATACAGTGTGTTCCACTAAGAGGTTTACGCTTTTGATCCTCCATTATTCACTCATTCTTACATTGTTCTTTTTAAAACTGTACATACTTTTTAAAGAAAGTGCCAGAAATAGTATGCAAGAATTGTATCTGATTATTTCTAAAAAATAAATAAATTTTACCCCTTTTAAAAATCTCACTGTATTGCAGTATTAAATCAAAATGTCGAACAGCTGTTAATTCTTTAAAATCTATGAAATTGCTATTTAGTTTTCTTTTAATTAGTTCGTATCTAATTAAATTTTAAAGAAATTAATAATTAAAAATTATGAAATTTTGTTTGGAAAAATAATTAAATTACTTCTATATTTTATTTAAACTTTATTTCAGCCGCCATTTTGTTTCTACAAACATCAGCCAGATGCGATTCTCGCATACTATTCGTGGAACCTTCTTTAAAGTGTACCTATAGTTTCAAAATGATCAATGGCGGAATGAGAAAATAATGGAGGATCATATGCGTAAACCTCTTCATAAGACACATTTTTTTTTTTTTTTTTATTATATAACAATTACAACTAAGAATTTACACTTAACAAGTAATTTACATTTGATATTACGATGTCACTTTGTTTGGATCACCATTCAGTAATGGAGTCCCATAAATTTTAAACACAATGTTCATGTGTTACTTTTGTTTTATTTATTATCGTCCACTAATATCCAAGGGCTTTGTTCTATTAAGACGGCGAACATCATCTGTGTTATTCAACAAGCACAACACTTCAGGATTGACATGTTTTTGTAGTCTGTTTTTATGCATGATTGCGTATTTCATTATTTCTTCTGAAACCGTATTCATCCTGAGGTCACGATGCAGGTCATCATTACGCACGAACCATGGTGCATTAACAATACTACGCAGAACCTTGTTCTGGAATACTTGAACGGCTTTAGCATTTGTTTTCTTCGTGCACCCCCACAGCTGTATTCCATAAGTCCAAACAGGTTTGAGTAATTGCTTATAAATTAAAAGTTTATTGTGTAGGTCTAGTGTAGATCTCCTACCAAGCAGCCAATTCATTTTCTTGAATTTAATATTTAGTCCCCTTATTTTCTTCTTGACATGCTCTTTCCATTGAAGTTTTGCGTCAAGCGTCATCCCAAGGTATTTTGCTGTATTAACAGGAGCTAATGAGTGACCATTTAGTTCAATATTGGTTGGGTTTATCTTTCTATTGGTAAAGTTTATGTAGTTTGATTTAGATTCATTTAATTTTAATCTCCATTTCCTTATCCAGATACTGACTTTATCAATAGATTTTTGAATTTTCAGTTTTGCTTCCTCTACATTATCCCCAACGGCCAAAATTGCAGTATCATCTGCAAAAGTAGCAATTACTGTATCGGAATCTTGAGGTATGTCTCTTGTATATAACAGAAACAAAATAGGTCCTAATACGCTTCCTTGAGGAACTCCTGCAGCTATATCCTTTATTCTAGAATATTCACCATCACATTTGACCCTAAAGCATCTTTCTGACATGTATGACTTCAGTAATTCATAAAATTGGTTTGGAAGATCTCTTTGTAACTTATATAATAAGCCTTCATGCCAGACTTTGTCAAAAGCCTGTGCCATATCCAGAAACAGTGATGAGCAGATTTTACGCTCTTCAAGTACTCTTTCAACAACATTGGTAATCCGATGTATTTGGTCAATCGTCGAATGTTGACTTCTAAACCCAAACTGATGATGTGGGATTAGGTTCCTCTCTTCAATAATAGGTTTGAGGCGTTTTACCAAGAGTTTTTCAAAGACTTTTGAGATAATTGGCAAAAGAGAGATGGGACGGTAAGATGCTTTCTCCCTGTGATCTTTTCCTGGCTTAGGTATCATTATAACCTCTGCTATTTTCCACTGTCTTGGGACATATCTTAGCCTAAAAGAGGCGTTTATCAGATGTAATAATTTTCGAACAGCCTTTTCTGGTAATTCCTTAACAATTTTTCCAGTTATTAATTCATAACCAGGAGCTTTATTAGCTTTTAAACCTGTTATTACCTTTACAAGCTCGTTGTATGTTACTTTACCAATATCCACTAGGTCGTTCTTTTCTATTGGTATTAATGTTTCACCTGCTGCTTGTGCCTCAAATGGTTTGAATGTGTTCTCTAGGTGAGCAGCAAACAAATCAGCTTTTTCCTTATTACTTCTTGCCCAAGTATTGTCAACCTTCCTAATTGGTGGAATATGGTTTCTAGGTCTCTTGATGCTTTTAGTGGCTTGCCATATTTTGTAGTCACTATCCTTATCTGACGATAGCCCTTCAAGATATCTAGAAATGGATTCGCTTTTAATTTGTTTCAATAATCTCTTAAGTTTATTGTTCAGTTCATTTAACTCAGATTTATATTGAGGCACTCGAGTTTTCTGCCACTTTTTACGGATTTTCCTTTTCTTCTGAATCAAATCCCGTACTTCTATCGGGTATATGATATTACTCTTAGGTTTGGATAACCAAGGTGTACTATTCCAAGCTGATTTTTGGATATTATGGATGTAAGCCTCTACTTCGTCTTCCAATTGATCAGGAGTCTTAAGAGATGTTTGCAGTTCTATTCTACAACTCAACTCCTTTCTAAAATCATCCCAATTAGTTTTAAGATTTGTTAACTTAGGAAGTTCATCTTTTTGTATTATATTCCCACTTATTGTCATAATAACTGGAGAATGGTCAGAAGCCAACTCATAACTTTCACCAACACACACATACCCATCAGTAGTATATAGTGTCAGTTCGGGCAGACAGTCATTAGGGAATCCCCAGGTCATTAAGAAAATGTAAACAAGACTGGCGCCAGTCTTAGCCCGAGGTCACTGGATTACAGATGTAAACAAACATGACGACACATGGTCATTACGCAATGTAAACAAGACCGGCCTACGTTTCGGTTTGGGCAGACGGTCATGAGGGAATCCCGGCCAGTCTTAGGGAACCCCGGTCACCCGAGGTCACTGGATTACAAATGTAAACAAACATGACGACACACACACACACACACACACACACACACATATACACACTCTCATGTAAACAAGGATATAGTGGCACTTCAGGTAGACGGTCATGAGGGAATCCCGGTCATTAAGGAATGTAAACAAGACTGGCGCTCCGGATGCGGAAAATCGCAGTTTGTTATAAAATTTTTAAAGAACATGTCTGAGTTATGCAATGTAGAATTTAAAAATATTTATTGGCACTACGCTGTATGGCAGCCGTCATTAAAGATCAGTAATATTCCGATAATAATCCAAGAAGGCCTACCCGACATGAATTCCGTTGATCCTTCATCACCGAATCTTATAATAATAGACGATTTAATGCGAGAATCCAACGCTAGTGTTATCGATATATTTACCAAAGGAAGTCACCATCGAAATATTAACGTGTTTTTATTACGAAATATAAGTTTGAATTCCAATAAATTTGGATGACCCGGGTTTAAAAGTTTTAAATTTTTTTGGGGAATTATCCGCTAGAAAGAAAGAAAATTTGTTTTTTCTAAGAACTGAATTTAAGTTAATTTTAAATCAAATCGGCGGGTTTATTTTTACCCTTAAAAGGTTAAGAGAATTTTGTAAGGGGCTTTTAAAGGCGAAATTAATGGTTTACCAAGTGAAATTTTGTCAAAAGCCCGGTTTGTTTTCCCTTTTTGGTTTTGAAAGCCGATTAAAAATTTTTGAGCCAGTTGTAAATGGTTTTAAACACAACCTATTTCCCAAGCAAACAAAATGGGAATAAATTTTAATTAAAGGGAAAAAAATTTCTCCGAAAAACTCACCCTTCAAAAAAGAAATTTTAAATCCGAATTTTTAAGACCCACTTTTATTTCGGGCCAGATTTTAAATGTCTTTTAAAATATTTATTGGTTTGAGTTTTACCTTTTTCAAATTTAAAAGATAGTTTGCGATTTAATAAACCTTTGGAAAATTTAAATTTAAATATTATAAAATTTTAGGAATGGATTTATTGTTAAAAACCCAATTTCATAGGTTCTGTTTCGAAATCAATTTTGGCCAAATTTTTTAAAACTAAAAGAGAAAAAATTATGTAATTTTAAAATTTTGGAAAATAAAATTAAAATTTTAAAAGAAAAAAGTTTGTTTTTTTAAACTTTAAAATAATATTTTAATTTAAAAATCGCAAATTATTTTAAATTATATTGAATTTTTGATGGAATGAAATTAGAAAATTTTATCAAAAAGATTATTTTTCTAAAAAACAATGGAACGTTATTATTAAAATTATTTTTCAACCTTTTAAAAAAAAAAAGAAATTGAAAAAGAATTATTTAAAAGGTTTATTGCGGAATTTTGTTGATTATTCCAAACTTTCGTTTAGAATGATAAATGGAATCTAATAAAAGTGAGTTGTTATCTAAAAATTTTGGCATCAATACTTTATTCAAGATAATCGTTTTAATTAATTTAAAATGAAAATCTTTTGTAAAAAAAATTTATTAATTTAAAATTTTAGGGAAATTTATTATTTTTTAAATCCTTTAAAATCAAATTAGAAAGAAGATTCTTTTATTTTGAAAATTTTAAAATTTTTTCCCAAGAATTATTTAATACATTTTTTAAAAAAATTATTTTATGTTTTTTAATACCTTTAAATTTAAAAATAAATAATAAAATTAAAATTAATTTAAATTTTGCCCGAATTTTTTTTTAAATTTTTAAAATGATAGAAGATTTGATAATTTAAAATGGTCCAATTTTAAAAAAGAGTTAAGAATTAATCGAAAGGGTAATTGATTTTTGAAGCGTTAAATCATGCAAAGTAAAAAGATATTAATTCGTTTAATTTAATTCTTAATTTCAATTTTGTTTTATTTTATTATTTTTAAAATCTTTAAAATTCCTGTGATATTGAAAAAAGAAATTATTTATTTTAGTCGGGAATTACAAATCTTTTTTTTAATTTTGCTTTAAATATTATTTCCCTGTTTAATTTTTTAAATGAATTTTAAATTAAAATTTTAAAAATAATTTTATTAAATTTTTTCTTTAAATTTTTATTTAATTATATTTTTAAATTTTTAAAATCAATATTAATATGGATTTATGAAAAAATTTTCTGGTTTTTCCAAATATTTTAACATAATTTTAAATTGCCATTAGTGACATTATTATGAAATTAAATAAAATAAATTTTAATAAAAAAATTAAAAATTTATTTATTTATCCATTTAAATCTTTTAAAAATTCCAAAATTAAAGAATCAATTCTTATTTGAAATAAACCCCTTTAACATTTTAATAAAATGGAAAAAACTTGAAAATTTATATTTGTTTTACCAGTAATTTAATCTCCAATTTTAAAAGAAATTTTGGCGGAATAAACGCGGTATTGTTTTTCTTAAATTTATTTCATTTTTGAAAAGTTTTCCCGGGTTTAAAAAATTTAAAATTTTTATTAAATTAATACTAATATTGTTCTTTGTTCTAGTTTTTTTTTTTTGAAAAATAATTTTTTTGACCATATTTTTAAATTTTGAAAAATAAAATTTACGGGAATAAATTTACCTCTTGAAACATTTTATATTATAAATTAATCATAAAGTTATTTTTAAAATTAAATATTTAAACAACAAGAATCAATTTATTTTTAAAAATTTAATAAAAAAATTAAAATTTATTAAAGTTTTTAACCATATTTTAAAAGTTATTTTGTAAAAATTTTGGATTAATATTTTATTTAAAGTTCTGGAAATTTAAAAGTTTTTATAAAAAACAACCAAAATTATTAAAAACAAAGTTTTGTTATTTTTAAACAATTTAAAAATTTTTCAAATAAAAGTCGAAAAAAATTAAAAAAGGAAAACTTTTTAATTACGAAAGAAAATGTTGAAAAAATTTATTTTATTTTCAGTTAATAATTAAAAACAATATTTTCTTAAAATAAAGGTTTTTAAAATTTTTAATTTTTTTCATTTATGATGAAACGTTTTTTGAAATTGGAAAAGAAGCGGGCTTGAACCTTTTTTGGTTTTTTTTTTTTTTATATAACAAAGAACTTTTTAAAAAATAAAAAATTTGGCGAGAAGACGGGTTCTAAGAAGCCCGTTGACTAAAAAACATATTCGTTTTCCCGTTAAATAACAATTAATAATTTAAGAATTTAATATTGTTTAAGCATTTTTTCCGTTTTATTAAATATTCAACGGGAATTTCATAAAGTAAAAATTATTCTTGTTGAACTTTAAATTATTTGGAATCTTTTAAAGAAATGTATTAATATTAATAAACCATAAAAAATGTTTAACTTTTTTTAAATCAATAATTCTGTTCCACAGATAAATTTTACTTTTTATTAAATTCATTTAAAAAACGGAGGAATTGTTTGAAATAATATTTTAAACCAGAAAAATTAAAATGAAGTATTTAATCGAATGGGTTCGCGGGGGGGTTGGTGGTGTTTTATAACAAGGCAAGGCGGTTTTTACCCTTTTGTATGTCGCGACAAAGTTCAATGGGGTTGTCCTTCCGCCTTTTCCTTTTTTTAAAATATACTTTATTAAAATTACATAAAATTATAAAAAAGTTTCGACTTTTTTCCTTTTATTCAAAATCGTTAAAAGGGTTTCATTTCATAAAGTAAAAATTATTTTTTGTAATTTAAATTATTTGAATCTTTATAAAGAATTTATTTTAATTTTGGTAAGATATAAATAAACAAATTTTTTTTGTTTTAAAAAGGGTAAAGCGGGTTTAGATTTTAAATTTCGACTTTTGTGAGCTTTTTTAAAATTTTTTTAAAATTTTTGGAAAATACACGGCTTATTGTTTTTTTTGTTGTTTTTGTTTAATATAAAGACCGAAACGTAAACCAAAATTTGAAATAAAAATATGTAAGCGGGGGTTACAAAAAAAAACGGAATAATATCAATAAAACTTTATTCCGATTTTTAATTTTTATTAAATTATTTAAAAGTATTATATTATTGTTTGAAATAATATTTTAAAGCAAAGAATTTTCTTTGTTTTTTAATATTCCGTACAGATGAGAATAAGTTAAAAATTTTATTCTTCGTTAACTTTTTAATTTGGAATCTATAAAAATAACTATGTTTAATAATTATGAAAAAGAACAAATATTAAAATGTTTAGGAATTTCCTAATAAAAATCAAACTCCCAGTCCACAGGATAAATTTTCTTTTTCCTTTTAAAATTCCAAAATTAAATCTAACCCGTTAGTTGGTTTGAAATTAATTTTTTTTTTAAAAGCGAAAGATTAAATTACCTATTGTTAAAATGGTTAAACTTCTTTTGTGTTGTGTTGTGTTTTGTGTAATAAAGCGGGCAAAGAAGGTTTAAAACAATTTGATTAATTTTGTATTTAAAAAAGAGGGTTAAAATTAGGACTAAAATAATATTGTTTTTAAATTTTTTATTAAAGTTACCCCATGGTAAAATTTAAAATAATACGAAAAAACCTTATAATAATTTTTTCAACCACTTTTTTTCGTTTTAAAATTTAAAAATAATTAAAACGTTCCGAAATTTATTTAAATAATTAAATTTTTTCTTGGTTATTTAAAATTATTTTAATTTCTTTATAAAAAGTTACTTAAAGTAATAAAAATATTATGAAAAATTTTAATTTAATAAATGTTTCAGATTTTCTTTTTCTTTTATTCAATATTCGTTTTAAAGGTTTGGAATTCAAAAAATTGAAATCCTTTGAAAATTTTTTCTTTCCTCTTTTAATATTATTTTGGGAAAAATTAATTGAAATTAAAAATTATTTGAAAATAACACAGAGGTTATTTAAAATTTTCATTAAATACCAATTAATTGAATTAAAATATTATGACAAAATTTTAATTTCGAAACTAAGTTTGCCAGAAACAATTTTTAAATAAATATTCGTTTTAAAAGGATTTGAAATAATAAAACAAAATTGGAAAATAATTTACAAAATTAAAATATTTATTTTACAATAAATTTAAAATTTTCATTAATTTCTTTTAAAAAGATGTATCTTAAAGTTTGTTTGAAAAAATTTTAACAGAAAAATAACTTGTCTATTTGTTAATTTTTTACAATCACTCACATATTTTCAAAATTTTATTACTTTTTTAACAATGATTTTACATTTGTTTGTAATAAATAACCAAATTTACTTGATTTTGAAAGAGTTATAGGTGGGACACCAAGAACAAATAAAATAATGGAATAAGTGAATTAATCCTTATGCGATCCGTAAACCCGTGCGGAGGTAAATACTCATGCAAAGATTACGGTTACAAAGACTTTCCAAATTTGGAAAACAATTTGTTTACAAATGTTTTGAAATTTCCTTAAAATTAAAATTTCTTTTTTTAAAAGCGCCACGTTTATTTAAATACCCGGTTTACCATTTTCTAAATCTGGTAACTTTTCAATTCTAATCCAAGTGTTGTTTGGTTTATTTAAAAGTAAAATTTAAATAGGGTGCAAACAGTTGGTTTTTTCTTTGACTTTGTATTTTATTTTTATTTTAAGAAATTTTTAAAAGGAGGTGGTTTTAAATTTGGCCCATTTAAAATAAATAGGTTATAACCTGTGTTTTATTACCAACATTGCAACGCCATGGTGAAACTTTTAAAAATGTCGTCATACTTGATAATTTTCTTTCCAAAATATTTTAATAACGAAATTTTTAGATTTGAAAAAGAATAAAAAATTAACGGAACCAAACTTTAAAATATAAAATAACCAATATAATTAATTTCCTTTAATTGGTTAATTAAATTTCTTTAAATTTTTTTTATAAAAACAGTGAATCTTTGGGTAATTTCCAAAAAAATATTCCATTTTTTTCAAATAAACCCACCCAACGTCCGGTTTATTTTATAAGATCAACTATCCCAACTTCTAATATTCGATAAAGATGAAATCAAAATTTGGGACCAATTACTTTGAAAATTTTTTTCATTATCCCCATCATTTTTAATTCTTTTAAAAAAGGGTGAAGTTTATTAATTTTACGGAATTCCCACCTTTAAATTTATAATTTTTTAACAAGTTTTAAAAAAACCTTTTTTTACCCTTTGGAGGGTATAATTTCTTCCAATTAATTTCTTTTTTACCCGTTTTTTTAAATAACAAAATTTATCCCAAAATTTTATTTTCAGAAACCCTAAGGGCCCCCTTGAAATCTTTTTTCCATAACCCAAATTTTATTTTTTAGGTTTTCCCAAAATTCCGGGCCTTTTAATTTTTTTTAATTAAAATTAAAATTTTCCAAAAATAATTATTTAAATTTTAAAAAAAACCTTTAAAACCAATATTTAAACAAATTTGGGGTTTAAAAATTTTAAATTTTTAAAAATCAATTTCTTTAAAAAAAAATTTTTAAAACCAAATTATCTTTTTAAAATTTTTACAAGTTTTTGGGGGGTTTGGGGTTGAGAAATTGGGTTTTTGTTAAATAAACAATTTATTTTGGGTTATTTTTTAAAGGGTTTTTGGGTTTTGGGGGTTAAAACCATAAAATTAATTAAAACCCACAAATTGAAAATCTTTCCAGGGGAACCCGGAAAAATTTTAAAAAATAAGGGCGTCGGGTTTTCCCTTTTTAAAAGGGATCTTTCCCAAAAAATTTGAAAAACATGGGGCTTTTGAAATTTCAAAATTTTTTCCTTAATTAATTTTTTTTGGGGTCCCCCAAATTTTTAAAATTTAAAAAATTCCCGTTTTTAAAATTTTCCCTTTCAATTTTCCCCTGGGGCAAACTAAAATTTGGGTGAAATTTTGGGGCATTCAAAAACCTTTTAAAGAAGAGGAAAAAAAAATTTTGGGCTGGGAGGTTTTATTTTATTTTAAAAATTTTTTAATTTTTTTAATTTAAATTTTTGTTTTTGAGGGAAACTCAAAAGGAAATTTGGGGCCCTTTTTTAAAAATGGGTTTTTCCTTTTTTAAAAATGGGGTTTGCAATTTCGTTTTCCCCAAAAGGGGTTTGGGAACGGGTTTTAATTTTTTTCAATTTTTGACTTAAAAAGAATTTAAAAATTAAGGGGAAAAAAGTTTTAAACATAAAATATGGGAAAAGAAAATTTTAAATTTTTTAATTTATTTTTATTGGGAAAAAATTTCTTTATGGAAAAATTTTGGTTTTTCCCTTTTAGATTTCCGCTTTTTCCCCCGGGTTTATAAACCCCAACCCAATTTTTAAATTATTTTAAAATTAAATTTTTTCCCCTTTTTATTTCCCTACGCCCTTAACGAACAAAAATTTTTTTAAAATTTTTTTCATTTTAAATTTGGTTTCCCTTTAATTTAAAAAATTTTTAACTTTAAACCAAAACCGCAAAAAAACCCACCCTTTTAAAAACAATTTTTAAAATGTTTTAAATTAAAATTTTTTTAAAATTTATTTCCCAAAATTTTATTTTTTTTTAAATTTTTTAAATTTTTCCTTTAAAAATTTCCAAACAAAATTTTCTTTCTTTGGTTTAAAAACGTAGAAATTTCCCTTTTTGGGGCATTAAACTTTTTTAAACAAATCTTTTAAATCAAAAAATTTTTTTTGTAACCTTTTCCATTTTTCCACTTTAAATTATATTTTACCCCTAAAATCTTAAAATTGTTTGTTTAAATTTTGTTTTCATAAGCCCAAATTTCATTTTTCTAAAGTTTTTTCCCATTCCATCCGGGGAACCCACATAAAATTTTTCCCAAAAAATTTTCCAAAATTTAAAAACTTGCCTTAAAAAGCCCTTTAAAATGGAAAAATTTAGAAATTTTAAACTTTCAAAAAAAATTAAATATCTGTTTTTTTTGGACAGGTTTTACACCCAAAAATAAAAAAAGGTTTAAATTATTTTTATAAATTTGGGCCCCTTTTAACTTTTTTAAAATTTTAAAATTTTTTAAAGGGGGTTTTTAAAAAAATTTTCCCAAAAACGGGAAATTTTCCCCTTTTCCCCAAAAAAAAAAAAATTTAAATTTAAAAATAAAAACACCCCCAGAAAATTTTTTCCCCCCCCCAAACACAAAACCCCCCAAATTTTAAAAAAAAAAACCCCAAACCCCAAACAAAACCCCCCAAAACGGAAAAAGGTAAAGGGGGTTTTCAAAATTTTTTTCCCGGGAAAATTAAAAAGGGCAAAAGGGGTTTGTTTGTGGGTTTTCCCAACAAATTTAAATAATTTTTTGCCCAGTTTTGGGAAAAAAGGGCTTTCAAAAAAATCCCCCGGGGATTTTTTAAAATTTTTAAAATTGAAAATAGTTAAAAATTCAAATGGGGTAAAAAAAATTTTTAAAATTTTAAATAACTGAAAAAAATTTTTAGGAAATTTTTTTAAAACCCTTTCAAAATTTCCGGGGAAAAAGTTTTAAAATTTTTAAAGAGGGGAAAACTTTTAAAATTTGGTTTTACCCAAATCCTGGGGTTTTAAATTTTGGAGTTTAAAAAAAATTTTTCGTATTTTAAAAGAAAATTTTTTAAAAAATTTCATTTCCCGTTTTTTTATAACTGGAAAAAGGATGTTTTTGGTAATTTTTTCCCGAAAATTTCTTTAAAAATTAAAAATTTTTATTTTTTTAAATTTTCTTAAACCCAATTTTTCTTTTTTCAGATTTCCAAATTTTTTCCTTTTAAAAAAATAAATTCTTTTTTAAAATTTTTTTAATTTTAACTTTTTTTAAAAAATTTTTAAAAATTTTTAATTATTTTAAAAATTTTTAAAAAATTTTAAATTTTTTTTTTTAAACTCAAATTTTTTTTTATTCAAGAAAAAACCTTTATTTAATTTTAATTTCAAATTTGTTTTTTAAAAAAAATAATGGTTTTTTTCTAAAAAAATTTTTTTTAATAATTAAACCTAAAATTTTTTAAATAATTAAAAATTTTATTCAAATTTTTTTAAAATTAAAATAAATTTTTACAAAAATTTTTTTATTTTTTTTTATTTTCCCTATTAAATTTGAAAACAAACCCTAAATTTGGTTAAAAGGGATTCATTTTTTGAAATTTCATTATTTTTAAACCAGATTGAAAAAAATTAAATTTAAAAACCCTAATTTTTTTCTTTTTTCCAATAAAAGGTTTAAATTTTAAAATTTAAATTTTTAAAATTAAGAAATTTAAGGGAAAACCCAAAATATTTTTCCCATTTTTTTCCCCTTTTCTAAACTTTTTTTTTTTTCAAAATTTTTTTTAACTTTTTTGGGTTTTTTTTGTTTATTCAAAATTTTTTTTTTAAGTAATTTTTTTTAAAATTTTTATTTCAAGGCCTTTTTTAAAAAAAAATTATTTTAAACTTTGGAAGAAAAAAATTTTGGGTTGGTTTTTATTTCCTTTTAAATTTCAAAATCAATTTGAAAACCCTAAAATTTTTAAAGTTTAAATTTTTTGGGTCTTCCTTCCCTTTAAAAAAAGCTGCCAGATTTTTAAAGCCTTTTCCCCAAAAAATTTTGCAAATTCAAATTGGAAATTTTTTAATTCTCAAATTTTTTTTAAACCAAAATTTAAATTTAAATTTAAAAATTTTTTCCAAATTTTTTGGGTAATTCAAAAATTTAAAAGCCCAAATTTTCGGTATATTTAAAACCCCCAAACCCCAAAAATTTAAGGGTTTATTGAAAAATTTTTTCGGTTTCTTAACCATTCCAATTTTTAAACCCTTTTTGGGCCCCCTTTTATACTTGGGAACCCCGTTTTTTATTTATTAAATTTTTGAATTTTTTTTTAGGGCCAAAACCTTTTTTTAAATTTTCAAAATTTAAAAATTTTTTAAATTGTTTCCTCTTTTTTTGATTTTTAAAAATTTCCAATTTAAAAACCCCCCTTTTTTTTGAAAAACCCTTTAAAAAACAATGATTTTTTCTTTTTTCTTTTTAAAAAACCCAATTAAAAATTTTAATTTTTATTTTTTCCTTTATTTCCAAAAAACCCCCATTTTTTAACTTATGTCGACAAAGATTCAGTCATTAAAAACATAATTAAAAACGTTGCGCAATTATATTCCGTCTGCCGTTACCGCGAAAAGCGAACGCATACGGAAAGTGCTTGCAGAAGTAAAGAACAAACGGCATTGTTAGAGGAATTGTAAGATAAAACAAGTCAGGGTAATTTGTTAATAGACGCTCCCTCACAGGGGATCGCACACTGTGAGTACGGGTTTGGAAGTCCCGAGGTGCCCTAGCTGGATCTACGAGGGTTGATCAAATATAAACGAGACTGATTTTTTAAAAAATTTATTGCTTACTTACAAATTATTCTTGATAGAACTTATTTTTCTACATAGTCTCCCGCACGAGTAACACATTTTTCCCACCGGATTGGAAGTTTTTTAATTCCATCTTCGTAAAAAGTTCTCGGGCGTTCATTGAGCCATTGGAGCACGAAGGTCTCCACCGCAGAATCGTCTTCGAAACGCTGGCCTCCAAGCGCCTCTTTGAGTGGCCTGAACAGGTGATAGTCGCAGGGTGATAAGTCTGGACTGTATGGGGATGTTCCATTGGTTTCCATCCAATTTGATCGAGTTTAAGCCTCGTAGCGTTCGCCGAATGTGGTCGGGCATTATCGTGAAGAAGAATGACGTTTCTCGCCGGTTTAGATTTCCTTTTCCTACGAAAAGACTGTTTTGCGGCCTCTAAAACATCGCAATAATATTGTGCATTTATTGTGCGTCGTTGATGGAGGAAATCGACGTGAAAGGCACCTTGATTGTCGAAAAATACAGTGGCCATTACCTTCCCGGCCGACGATCGTGATTTGGCCTTCAGGTTTTCTACTGCTTCCCGTCCTTCGGCGAATTCCTTGTGCCAAGCAAAAACGCAAGCTCTTGACAGGGTCCTGTCCCCGTGGGTGTGTCATAGTGAGTCATACCGTGGCTTCTTATTGTAACCCTGTCTGTCGTCTGTTACATACAAATTTAGTTTCATTTGTTGTAAAAACCGTCTCTGCCGTCTGTTATAGAAACACACACACACACACACACACACACACAAAGCAAGTTCAAGCCCAGTTCGATTACAATACGTTACAGTTTTACATTCTTTCTGCGTTTAAAAATATTATTTCAAACAACTAATCGACTCACGTATTTTTAAATGAATTTAATGAAAAAAGTAAAATTTATCTGTGGAACTAGGAGTATTGATTGTATATTAAGAAAAATGCTTGAAACATTTATATTATAGGTCTTATCCAGTAATATTAATACATAAAGTATACTTTATAAAGATTCCAAATAATTTAAAGTTACAACGGAAGAAGTCAGATTTCATTACTTTATGAAATCTAAACCCGTCTGTACCGACTATTTGAATAAAACGGAAAAGAAAATGCTTGAAACATTTATATTATAAGTTCTTAACCAGTAATATTAATACATAAAGTATACTTTATACAGAAATAGGAAAATGCGCGGGAGTAGTGAGTGTGTTATTGAGTCATATCGTGGCTTCTTATTGTAACCCTGTCTGTCGTCTGTTACATACAAATTTAGTTTCATTTGTTGTAAAACCGTCTCTGCCGTCTGTTATATAAAAAAACACACACACACACACACACACACACAAAGCAAGTTCAAGCCCAGCTCGACTCATTTTTCAAACAATTTCAAAAAAATCGTTAAAAAAGTCATCACTAAAAGTCGAAAAAAAAGTTAAAAAACGCTTACTTTTTTTAAGCAAAAAAAATATTGCGCTTTTTCAATTCACGTATAATCTGCACCAAAAATAAGAAATAAATTTCTTATCAATCGGAGATTGGGTGCAGATTATACGTGAATTGAAAAAGCGTTTTTTAGAAACTTTTTTTATTTTTTTTTTCGACTTTTTAGTGATGACTTTTTTAACGATTTTTTTGAAATTGTTTGAAAAATGAGTCGAGCTGGGCTTGAACTTGCTTTGTGTGTGTGTGTGTGTGTGTGTGTGTGTTTTTTTATATAACAGACGGCAGAGACGGTTTTTACAACAAATGAAACTAAATTTGTATGTAACAGACGACAGACAGGGTTACAATAAGAAGCCACGATATGACTCAATAACACACTCACTACTCCCGCGCATTTTCCTATTTCTGTATAAAGTATACTTTATGTATTAATATTACTGGTTAAGAACTTATAATATAAATGTTTCAAGCATTTTCTTTTCCGTTTTATTCAAATAGTCGGTACAGACGGGTTTAGATTTCATAAAGTAATGAAATCTGACTTCTTCCGTTGTAACTTTAAATTATTTGGAATCTTTATAAAGTATACTTTATGTATTAATATTACTGGATAAGACCTATAATATAAATGTTTCAAGCATTTTTCTTAATATACAATCAATACTCCTAGTTCCACAGATAAATTTTACTTTTTTCATTAAATTCATTTAAAAAATACGTGAGTCGATTAGTTGTTTGAAATAATATTTTTTAAACGCAGAAAGAATGTAAAACTGTAACGTATTGTAATCGAACTGGGCTTGAACTTGCTTTGTGTGTGTGTGTGTGTGTGTGTGTGTGTTTCTATAACAGACGGCAGAGACGGTTTTTACAACAAATGAAACTAAATTTGTATGTAACAGACGACAGACAGGGTTACAATAAGAAGCCACGGTATGACTCACTACTCCCGCGCATTTTCCTATTTCTTTATAAAGTATACTTTATGTATTAATATTACTGGATAAGAACTTATAATATAAATGTTTCAAGCACTTTCTTTTCCATTTTATTCAAATAGTCGTTAAAGACGGGTTTCGATTTCATAAAGTAATGAAATCTGACTTCTTCCGTTGTAACTTTAAATTATTTGGAATCTTTATAAAGTATACTTTATGTATTAATATTACTGGATAAGACCTATAATATAAATGTTTCAAGCATTTTCTTTTCCGTTTTATTCAAATAGTCGGTAAAGACGGGTTTAGATTTCATAAAGTAATGAAATCTGACTTCTTCCGTCGTAGCTATTATTTGGAAAATTATTTGGAATTAAAATTATTTGGAAAATACACAGAGCTTATTGATATTTCATAAATACCATTAGTTGAATATATTATGACTTAATAATATACAAGTATCCGAAACGTAAGATGCCAGAACATTGTGAAATAAAAATATCGTAATGCGGGGGGGGATTATGCAAATATACAAAACTGGTTTAATAATATACAATAAATACTTCTAGTTCTACAGATAAATTTTAATTTTTCATTAAATTCATTTAAAAAGTATGTGAGTCGATTAGTTGTTTGAAATAATATTTTTAAACGCAGACAGAATGTAAAACTGTAACGTATTGTAATTTTGTATACTATCTCCGACTACACGGGGATGAGAAGTAATGTTACAAAATTTTCATTACTCTCGTTAACAATGATTTTCACATTTGTGTAATCATATCCAAAAATAACATGATGTTTGACATAGCAGTAGTAGTAGTACAACATAGAACAAAATATTAGAATATGTAATAGGTGAGGAATTAAATCCTAATGCAGAAAGTTATCGGTAACACTCCCAGTCAGCACGAGTGTATATACTCATTTTGCATGATTTTAACGCTTTTACAAGACCTCTCCAAAACTTGATCAATGCTCACCACTGTTACGTTGGTAATTCGCTTAATACTTAATCTTCTTTTTTCTTAAAATTGCGACACACGTTTACTATACAGGATCTACCATATTGTCTAAAATGCTGTTAAACTATACATTCTATACAAAGTGTTGTGTTAGTGTATTTAAAAGTGAAAATAATAATAGCGTGTTGCTGTAAACGAAGGTTGGTGAATTAATCTTTAGACTTTCGTATTAATTTATGTATTTAGGATTTAAAAGAGTGGATTAAAATTAGGACATAAAATAATATTAAGTTGTGTAATAAACTGTGGTAATTTAGTTACATCATCGTGTGCACGCCCCCATGGTGAAAACGGTTTAAAAATGTGTAATACAAGTACAATAAACCTTATGAATAATTCTTTTTTCATTATCCATCATTTTAATATTCGATTTTAAAGGATTTGAAAGAATAATAATAATAACGAAATTCCGAACATAGATATATTTACAATAATTAATAATATTTTCTTTTACATTAAGGTTATTTAAAATTCATTCATTAATTTCTTTATAAAACAGATGTATCTTAAAGTAATCCAAAAAGATATTGATGCACAAAATTTTAATTTCAGATAACATCACGTCTTGCTTTATTTGATTAGATTCAATTTTTCATTATCCATCATTCTAATATTCGATTTTAAAGGATTTGGAATAATAACAACAAAATTCCGACAATAAACCTTATGAATAATTCTTTTTTCATTATCCATCATTTTAATATTCGATTTTAAAGGATTTGAAAGAATAATAATAATAACGAAATTCCGAACATAGATATATTTACAGTAATTAATAATCTTTTTTTTTTTACATTGAGGTTATTTAAAATTCATTCATTAATTTCTTTATACGACAGATGTAACTTAAAGTAATTCAAAAAGATATTGATGCACAAAATTTTAATTTCAGATAACATCAAGTCTTGCTCTATTTGATTAGATTCAATTTTTCATTATCCATCATTCTAATATTCGATTTTAAAAGGATTTGAAATAATAACAACAAAATTCCGGACACAGATATATTTACAATAATTAATAATATTTATTTTACAATAAGGTTATTTAAAATTCATTCATTAATTTCTTTATAAAACAGATGTATCTTAAAGTAATTCAAAAAGATATTGATGCACAAAATTTTAATTTCAGATAAAATCAAGTCTTGCTCTATTTGATTAGATTCAATTTTACAATCACTCACATCCATTCCTTCTAAATATTTTATTACATAGTTTTTTATTACGGAATCGTCATTCGTTGAGTCACTTGGTACGTTTGCTAATAAATAACACACAACTTTATTCTTGATATCTTGAAAGTAGTTATAGGCTGGCGACGATCTCAGAGAACACAAGTGAAAATAACTGGAGATACAGCTCGACATCTGTAGTATCCCCTTCCATGTCGACTCCTGTATAACCAACGTGTCTGGTAGGTAAAGGTGAGGCTGCATGCAAAGTAGTTCACGGATTACAATAGATCTCTTGCCGTACATCATTTGGAAAACAACTTGGTGTTTATCTAAATCGAAATTTTCGAAATTCTCTTTTCTTCCTTCAAAAAAGTTGGAAATATATTCATATTTTTGTAGTAAAGCGTTCCATTCGTTAATATTTAGAGATATCCCGCTGTTTGAGTCCGATTTTCGTATTTGCAATCTCGGATCACACATGTTGTCAATATCTAATCCAATTGTAGTTGATTTGGTTTGACTCTTATTCAAAGAATACCAAGTATTTAAGAGTAGAGGTGACAAACATCTGTTGGTTCTTTTCTTTTCGACGGTGTTAGTAGTTTCTACTTTTTCCACTTCTTCCGCAAGTAAATTTTTATTACACTTACTTTTCTTGCTTCTTTCGTACGGTGTACGTCTTTTATGGAATTTGGTCTCCATTGTATTCGAAACTGAGAATGAGGCTCTATAGAGCCTGTGTTTTATATACCGGTAACATAATGACAACGCGCATGCGTGAACTCTTATCTTTGACTACAACAATGCTGCGTCATACTTGATCACATGTTGTACTTTCCAAAAGTATTATTAACTAACAGCAAATCGTTATCGTATGTACTGTATGAAAACAGAGATAAAAAAAAATCTCCAAGCGGCACACCAAAGGCTTTAAAATATAAAAACATAACGCAATACTGGCCGCACACTGTAGACGTTAATCCTTGTAATTGCGTTGAATTAAATTTACTTGTGAGTGAATTTCTTTTTATGAAGGAAACATGTGACAGTCTTGTCGGTAGATTTCCGTAACTATCAAAATATTCCACCTCTCTCTGTTGCTGCTAATATAAACGGCCACCCAATGGCGTCCAGGTTTGATGTTTATAACGATACAACTAGGCGTCCCAACGTTCATCGGCAACTGATCTGCTGCATAAAACCCCGTAGTGAGGCACAGGCGGGCGTGCTAGACAATTGTGGATCCATATTCATCTTCGTGCAACCAATTATTCAGCACTTTAACATTACTCAACGCGCATACATATCTCTTACACTTCTTATGATAAAAACAACGGGTGACATCCGCCTTTGCATTCAACTCTTTACGTGATGGGCATTCCCATTCTTCTAAATTTATAATTCTTATACCTAACAAGTTCTCTAGGAACAAACACTTTTCTTTACCCTTTGCGTAGACGGTAGTAATTTCTTCGCATATTAATTTCAAGTCTTTTATAAACGATCCGTAACTTATTGAACCGTCATCCCATTTTACACCGTGATAATTGTGAGTCAACCAACTACATTCCTTTTTTTCTATTTTTCGTTAAATTAGAAAACTCGTAAGGCGGACCGACGATCCAGTGCTGCAACCACTTGCTGTTAACAGACATAACGGCAAACTCTTTTATTATGTAACATCCCGAGTTGTCTCGAAAGCCTTGAAAATCTGCAACTGCACCCATTTTTTAGTCTTTTACTTTTTACACTCTACACTTAACACAACACTTGCCTATATTCTACACACACTAACTACTACTTTGATAACTCG
Source organism: Callitettix versicolor (assembly GCA_022606455.1). Taxonomy (NCBI): domain Eukaryota; kingdom Metazoa; phylum Arthropoda; class Insecta; order Hemiptera; family Cercopidae; genus Callitettix; species Callitettix versicolor. The sequence continues at coordinate 37,611,110 of CM040184.1, forward strand.
GATAACAACCGTCAAAAAAACACTAGGAAATACCAGATAGGACTGATGAGTAGTCTATATGGATTTGGGGTTTATATATGATATTAAACTTTCACGAACATCTTATTATGGCTTTATTTACGATGTGGGTTTCTACAAAACGTCACAAAGACAATATTTATCATTTCTGTAAAGTCCAAATCTCTGGTTCTTAATTGCCAGTAAACACATTTGTTTGGCAGACTCTTAGTCGTGTTGGACATTGCCTTAATGAGTAATCTATATTGGAAAGTTTCGACTATTATCGCCAGCAGTAAGTAAATATTCTTCTCAAGTGATTTGCTTTCAATACGTTTGTCATTCGTATTCTTTTCAACGACTTAACTCGGTTATTGTGGTAGGAGCTTACAGCTTTATTATCATCCGACATCGTGACACTTACGTTTTTTAAAACTATGTTATACCGCTAGTTAATTTTATACATAATAAGCTATTGAAAATATTATACGTGTGTGTGGGTATTTGAAGACAGTGTATTTCTTCTTTATTTCTTTACGTGTACGATTTTCCCGAAATCAGATTCAATTCCTATTGTAGGACCATAGCACTGGCCCTGTGGATTTAAAGTCATTAAGTGATTACGTCATGCCTTCAGCAAAGAGGATTTCCGAAACGTAGGCCAGTCTTGTTTACATGCCTTAATGACCGGGATTCCCTCATGACCGTCTGCCCGACTGACACTATATACTTGTTTACATGATATCCGTCGGAAATATACAAGTTCTAATTCTCAGGTCTTCCGATGTTAACTGTTTCATATCACACAACAGATATCCGTGAGGCTCTCGCGTCGCGTCAGTGTACGCTTCTTGTACAAATTTTGGGTTTTCTGGATGAACTTGTTGCGCCAGGTGCCTAATTTGACTCCTATTACGCGGGTTTTTGAAATAAACAATATACTGAGCGTTGAGGGAAATATCTCTCTGCCCTTTGCCTTGATGAAATAAGTTTTGCGTAATAAAAAACACGTTAATATTTCGATGGTGACTTCCTTTGGTAAATATATCGACAACACTAGCGTTGGATTCTCGCATTAAATCGTCTATTATTATTATAAGATTCGGTGATGAAGGATCAACGGAATTCATGTCGGGTAGGCCTTCTTGGAATATTATCGGAATATTACTGATCTTTAATGACGGCTGCCATACAGCGTAGTGCCAATAAATATTTTTAAATTCTACATTGCATAACTCAGACATGTTCTTTAAAAATTTTATAACAAACTGCGATTTTCCGCATCCGGAGCGCCAGTCTTGTTTACATTCCTTAATGACCGGGATTCCCTCATGACCGTCTACCTGAAGTGCCACTATATCCTTGTTTACATGAGAGTGTGTATATGTGTGTGTGTGTGTGTGTGTGTGTGTGTCGTCATGTTTGTTTACATTTGTAATCCAGTGACCTCGGGTGACCGGGGTTCCCTAAGACTGGCCGGGATTCCCTCATGACCGTCTGCCCAAACCGAAACGTAGGCCGGTCTTGTTTACATTGCGTAATGACCATGTGTCGTCATGTTTGTTTACATCTGTAATCCAGTGACCTCGGGCTAAGACTGGCGCCAGTCTTGTTTACATTTTCTTAATGACCTGGGGATTCCCTAATGACTGTCTGCCCGAACTGACACTATATACTCTAGCTTTATTTCAAAACTTTCATAGTGTTTAATGTTGTTTTTGATAAGGACAGCAGAGCCTCCTCTGGCTTTGTTTGAAGGATGATCCACATGATAAAGGCAAAAGTCTCTGATTTTAAAATAGGATATAAGACACATTGATCGATTTTTGATGTTTTCAAAACATCCACGTTTTTAGGCTTCGTTAATAAAACCACGGACAAATTAGCGCCCGTTTCCGTCTGTTGGTATCGCACCTCTTACTTGTAACCGATTAGACTAGTCATTATAAAATTTGGCGCGAAACTAGAAAAATTGAAGGGTTATTGACAGAAAATAATTATGGATAGTTAAGGAATAAGGGGAATTTTGTTATTTATTGACCGAGCGAAGCCAGGTCTCTGTTTTAACTCTACCGTTCAGCATTTGGTTTGTGTATTTGTTTACCAGTTTTAGCCAAACGCATTCACCGTTTTAAAATTTGGTAGGAAAATATCTTGTATAACTTAGCTCATCCATTTTTCATTCAGCTTTGCAAAGTCTTACAAAGCAAAACACTCAAATTTAAATTACAACGGTAATTACTAATTTACAAAGTCGATAAACAAAAGACCTACAAATCCTCGGTACGTGCTTTAAAAAGCATATCCTTGACTCAAAACCACAGTACTTAATACTAAGACAACGTTTTTATCAAATCTGTGACGTCAAAACAGTAAAACTGTCAAGAAAATAATAATAACGAGGCTGAACTTTGCCATTAACGAAGCTACTATAAGAATGCAGTGTGATCCCTCCTACATCACACGAATCAATGTTGACTTTCACTTGACTCGCTTTCCCTCTATTTTTCTCAAACATCGACGTTTCACAGAACAAAAAAAACAATTAATTTGATTAACTGAGCAAAATGAAGTTTCTGTTTCAACTCGACCGTTTGGCGTTTGGTCTGTTACGCAGTTTTGGCTAAACCCACAGACAGATTGTTTTGAAATGTGGTAGTTTGGTACCTTGTATAAAGCCCAAACATGTATAAAAAACTTTTTCCTATTCTCTTCCGTTAGAAGATGGCGGCCTCTGATTTTACGACGACGAATACAGTTGCTGGCTATTTCCTGTATGCTGGCTATTTCCTGTATGCTGGCTATTTTAAACGGCAAGACATGTTACGTAAAGTAACTTAATTGTTTCTTAAACAAACATCCAAGATAAAACATGTAAAGCAGTCAGGTCAGTTCTGAGGGCCTACCTGTACTGACCGCCTGGTTCAATTGGCAACTTACACCAGCGACAGCAGTATCCGCGTGTATTTGAAATTCGCAATGTTCGACGCGATAATGCGTTTTCTTTTCTCTTTACATTTTAACTAAATCCTACAACCAGTTCGGCGCTAATTAAAACACTTTTCCTTGCTACCAGTCCATTCTAAGAGTTTCCATCAGTCAAAGTCTGTAGTTTAGTGACAGTGACCTTCCTGACCGCGGCGATTGATCACCGGCGACTGTATAGTACGCAGGACATCAAGGACATCTTGCCAGGTAGGTCAGCTAGTCTATAGGATTTTGACTGATCAAAAATTAATATCTGTACTACCAGATTGGTCCTCTATAAAGGGTGTAGCCTAAGTTTTTTTTTAAGGCGAAAAGCACATTGAGGCTATTATCGCCTCCCTAAATGTAATGTGAGTGTAAAGTGTTAAAGTCATAAGTGTAGTGTTGTAAGGGTTAGTGTGCGTTAGACTCGAGTACCGCGAGGGACGTTTAAAGCCTCTCAATAGGTGCAGCTAGTCTGTACCCCCCTGCGGGTATATAGCCTAAGTAGAAAGGTTAGTTATCAGAACTGATTTTATTGCTTGGACGAACTCCTTTTACAAACACCTATTATAATTTTGACCGCTTCATGGAGAAGAGCATAACATTTCAAAAAACAAATGGTCCCGTAACATTTTACTGTAAATATTACGGTTAAAATGGCGGAGCGCGGCAGTGCGATGTCGTGGAGCGGTGGTGAGGCAATTAAGAAGATATTGCGAGTTCTACTGTTATTTGAACTACAAGTTCGATGTTTTCAGTGGCATCATGCTACACAAATTGGTAACCCTTTCAATTTGACGTCGCAAGGCAAACAGCTGTGTTGATACAGCTTGCAGGTCATACCAACACAGGAACTGCACATTACTAATGTAATGATATGTTCGCTCCGCAGTCATTTGTTTAAACGTCCGTTGCCAATAACACTCTCCGCCCTTCGAAACAGTTTGTTTTACTTGTTGGTACTAGTCTGACAATTCGTGACTGTTTGTCTGTAGTGTATTGTAAAACCTAAACAAATACGGCACGTATGGTAGAATTTTCAGCATTACAACATTATTATATCTTCACAAATATCTAAAAATTTGATTCAAGTGAAAAACGATTTTAGTAATCCTATTAATGCTGATAATGACGACGAAATCAGGATGTTTAAATGTCATGATAAAAAAGTGAAGAATATTTGAAGATTTTATATGACCGCCATTTTGACAATGTTGAACGGATTTTGCTGAGTAACGAACATGCTCAAGTTGTTAATAAAAGCGTACGTAAGCTTTTTAACAATTTACAATTTAGCTTTATATGAACTAATAGCTCTTTTTACAACTTAAATTACGTAAATGTAGCTTTTTTTATTTACGCGGGCGCGTGTGCGTACGTGAGTGAGCGCTTCTGTGTGTGTGTGTGTGTGTGTGTGTGTGTGTATCGCGAACAGAGATCTGAAGAACAAAAGAATTTACAAAAGTATAGCACAGCCTATATGCAGTTGGCCATATCTAGGAATCATTTCGATTTTAAAGACAAATCTTTTCTTCAGAATTGTCCAAAATTCCAGATCGTTGCCTCACTGGGTTACACAGACCGATGTTTTGTGCGTGACTAGTACAACTTTGGCCGTATCAAGGTCGCGAGCGTAGTTAAACGAAGTCAACTGTAATGTTTAGACAACGGGAACAAAGAGGCAGACCGGTGTACCAAATTAAGGCCGAGCCTTCTTTGGCCCAGAACCTGCATGTGGAGTACCGTGTCTTGTAGCACGCGAGCATGTCTTTCAAATGGTTTGGGAGCGAACGGAAGACTTCGTATAGTCAAACAGGACCGTCAACTGAACAGGACAGATCTGTGGAGAGTGATATGATTTTTGACTGGTCAATGGTTGTTTCGCAGTGACTTTCACAAAATTGGATTTCATATGCCAAATTTGCTGTGTAGGAAATGAGGTATAATTGAAGAAACAGGCCAGCACATAATAATTCACAGTCCAACTCTGAATAAGGAGACGGCCTTAATCTTAGTAATTCTTACGGAATGAGGGATACACGAAGAAATAAGACATAGTGCCAACCACCTCATGGTTAATTAAAAATGTCTGTTATTGAACTAAAAATAAAAATTTTGTCTCTTCCTTTTTTTGTTTTAATTACGATAATTTGTTCAAAAACAAGACAAATTACAAAGCAAGTTTTTAACAACAAATAGCCTATCAGCTGTTCAATGAAATCCGGTGATCTTTAAGAATTAATATAAAACAACTGATCTATTAATATAACTACCAAAATTAAATTAATGATGCATTTCATATAGGCCTACTTACAACCGGTCAAATTTCTTCATGGTTTCCGTAGTGTAGTGGTTATCGCGTATGCCTCACACGCGCTAGGTCCCCGGTTCGATCCCAGAGGAAACAGAAATTTTTAATTATAATTAATTTAATGTGAGACTTGCGACATGCAAAATATACTGTTATATATCAATACTGTATACACATATTCCTCGCATCACGCGTCCCGCAAAATCTAACATCAAAACCAATCCTGAAACATAATATACATTAAATCCTGCGGTGGTTCTGTGAACGGGGGTGCAAAACAAGCTTTATAGCTGAGTGGCAAATCTAGGAAAATAGTAGAATCCTGACAGTCCAAAAAAAAATTGTTTAAACATCAGACAAAATGTTACAACCACATTCTCTAGACTCCGAGACAACGCACAAAACAGTTACTTGCCTCTTCCTTCTTAGCGGCCAGACGTGATTAACGACCTGAGAACGTATCAATAAGAAGGATTAAGGATAACAAGATTTTATATTCCTCCACCATTCAGACGCGTCGAGATAAATTGATTTTGCTAATACTTTTGTGTAAAAAATGATTCTAAGCGGAACGTTCAATAGATTACTTTCTCTGAAACCCCAGTAGGCCTAATTTGTCTATTTATTCGAACCTGCATCAATACGATCAAGTAAATTCGGGTAGCTCGGAAACACGCTACTGCAGAAACCATTAGGGTGAAATTACAAACAATAAATTTTTATTACGAAACGCCATTTTGAAACTTTTCAACAGATTAGTTTCACTAATGTTATCTTCAAAGCGATTAGGATATATCCACTCGATAAAAAATAGTAATCGCTGCATGCAGCTGTTCCTCTGACGTGACGGAATCGAATTTCCAACACTAATTTAATTATTTTAAAAGTGTTTGGAAATCTTATTTCATAATCTTTTAAACTCTGCATACATTAGCATTTCAAATTTCCAAATTACACTGAAAATAGAAAAATAAATCCCAACCGCTGCCAACTTCACTTCTATATTAATGTATAATTTAAAATAGTAATTTATGCAGATTTCAACGCTGATTAATATAAAAAAATCAGTAGTTTTTAACATGCAATATATATAAATAAACTGTTACTGAAGCAAAAATAAAAATCATGTCTCATGTTTTCTCTTTCTTTGTATTTTAATTACGATAACTTGTTCGAAAACATGACAAATTAACATAGCAAGTTTTTAACAATATAACCTGAAATTTATAGCCTATCAGTTGTTCAATGAAATCAGCTGACGCTACGAATCAACTGATCTTTTACTAATAGATATTTATCTACATTACACTATTGATTCATTTCATATATTTACATCGGTCAATAATTCTTCGTAGTTTCCGTAGTGTAGTGATTATCAAGTACATTTCATACACGCAAGATCCCCGGTTTAATTCCTGGCGCAAACACAGGAAGTTTTCATTATAATTAATTTAATATGAAACTTGCAACTCACAAAATATACTGTTATATATCAATATAAATTTGAACATCATGTAAAATCCAACACCACAATCAGCCCTAAAACATGATGTATATTAAAAGAAAAAAAACCTTTAAGATTTGGTATGGCCACAATTTTGAAAGTGTTAAAACTGACTGCGCTGGGCAACGATTTGTCGGGAGTCGTACACTGTTAAATTAACCTGTGACATCATTATACCGGACCCTAATTTACAGTATCGTATAGTGAATTCGACCGGAAACTTAACGACCGCTATTTGAAAGAAACTAACTTTGATGACGGTAATTAAGATCGAAACGCGTTATTGTAATTCGCTAATTAGAAATCGGAGACAGTAGGACTTTAAAAATTAGTTGTAATAAACTAGTATTCATTTTTTTAATGGCGTTTTTTAAATGATAAAATGAATTTTTAACAGAAAAACAGAAAATTTCTTTCAAGATTTGCAATGACCGCCATTTTAAAACTGTTGTTGAGTAACAAAATTGTCCAAACTATTTCAAAAATCAGATTCGGCAGCAAACGCACATGTGTGCGCGCGCGCCCACCACACACACACACACACACACACACACACACACACACACACACACACACACACACTTCCATTTCAAAAACACCAGAAAAAGTGTTCTAGAATTCAAAATCGGTGTTGATTTCAAGGTCCCAGATCTGGTCCTTACTAAGATGGCCGCTCCATTTTACATGATCAATTCGCTAAAAACAAAATAATCCGTAGCCTTTCGTTCTTCAATTTCAAATTCGACATTTTATTTGCGTCACGAATTTTCATAATATTTAACACTTTATCAAAATCTGATGAACAATTTTTTTTTAAATCAACTTACGTATCCGATTTTTCGGTGATACGTACGTTTTTATTGAGTACTTACAATATTTTAGCAGCTGAAAAAATTGCTGTCACAATAACGTATATTTGGAAACCAGAATTATATGAAAAATCCATTAAATCGATCAATTAGTTAGTCCCCAACAATATATACAAATGAAAATCACTTTTTTTTATTAAGTAAGAACTAATAACGGTAGACCCGTCAAAATATCAAGATTTACTTTTTTCACGATAGCCTAACTGTTTTTATAACATACTTTGTATAGCAAAGAAATAATAAACATAAACTACATAACAAGTGTTACGCATATTCAACATGAAGCCAGGATTTCGTGCCAAATGTAAATTAAATTCGACACACTTAGAGAGTTAATTAAATGTTATTAGGCCTGTACGATTTGATTTACATTGATAGGCCTAGTATTGCCCCGATTAATTAATGCCGTACAGTAGATTAGTTTGTCATCAGTGAATTACCAAATTAATTAGAAATAAATGATTTTATCTTCAACGGATGTTGTCCTAAATGTAAAACTGGTGAAATCAATTACAGCAATGTTTGTTGATATGCAATCACAAGTGACTTCATCGATAAACATATGACGTGAAAGCGATTTGTCAACTCATGTTTTGACAGCCTCGTTACGTACTTATCTTGGTTAGTAGGCAGCGTTCCGTCACGATTCCGGTACATAACAGACTGCCACAGGATCTGGCGTGCGCACTTATCTTGGTTAGTAGGCAGCGTTCCGTCACGATTCCGGTAGATAACAGACTGCCACAGGATCTGGCGTGCGCACTTATCTTGGTTAGTAGGCAGCGTTCCGTCACGATTCCGGTAGATAACAGACTGCCACAGGATCTGGCGTGCGCACTTATCTTGGTTAGTAGGCAGCGTTCCGTCACGATTCCGGTACATAACAGACTGCCACAGGATCTGGCGTGCGCACTTATCTTGGTTAGTAGGCAGCGTTCCGTCACGATTCCGGTATATAACAGACTGCCACAGGATCTGGCGTGCGCACTTATCTTGGTTAGTAGGCAGCGTTCCGTCACGATTCCGGTACATAACAGACTGCCACAGGATCTGGCGTGCGCACTTATCTTGGTTAGTAGGCAGCGTTCCGTCACGATTCCGGTAGATAACAGACTGCCAAAGGATCTGGCGTGCGCACTTATCTTGGTTAGTAGGCAGCGTTCCGTCACGATTCCGGTACATAACAGACTGCCACAGGATCTGGCGTGCGCACTTATCTTGGTTAGTAGGCAGCGTTCCGTCACGATTCCGGTAGATAACAGACTGCCACAGGATCTGGCGTGCGCACTTATCTTGGTTAGTAGGCAGCGTTCCGTCACGATTCCGGTAGATAACAGACTGCCACAGGATCTGGCGTGCGCACTTATCTTGGTTAGTAGGCAGCGTTCCGTCACGATTCCGGTATATAACAGACTGCCACAGGATCTGGCGTGCGCACTTATCTTGGTTAGTAGGCAGCGTTCCGTCACGATTCCGGTATATAACAGACTGCCACAGGATCTGGCGTGCGCACTTATCTTGGTTAGTAGGCAGCGTTCCGTCACGATTCCGGTATATAACAGACTGCCACAGGATCTGGCGTACGCACTTATCTTGGTTAGTAGGCAGCGTTCCGTCACGATTCCGGTAGATAACAGACTGCCACAGGATCTGGCGTGCGCACTTATCTTGGTTAGTAGGCAGCGTTCCGTCACGATTCCGGTAGATAACAGACTGCCACAGGATCTGGCGTGCGCACTTATCTTGGTTAGTAGGCAGCGTTCCGTCACGATTCCGGTATATAACAGACTGCCACAGGATCTGGCGTGCGCACTTATCTTGGTTAGTAGGCAGCGTTCCGTCACGATTCCGGTATATAACAGACTGCCACAGGATCTGGCGTGCGCACTTATCTTGGTTAGTAGGCAGCGTTCCGTCACGATTCCGGTACATAACAGACTGCCACAGGATCTGGCGTACGCACTTATCTTGGTTAGTAGGCAGCGTTCCGTCACGATTCCGGTATATAACAGACTGCCACAGGATCTGGCGTGCGCACTTATCTTGGTTAGTAGGCAGCGTTCCGTCACGATTCCGGTATATAACAGACTGCCACAGGATCTGGCGTGCGCACTTATCTTGGTTAGTAGGCAGCGTTCCGTCACGATTCCGGTAGATAACAGACTGCCACAGGATCTGGCATGCGCACTTATCTTGTTTAGTAGGCAGCGTTCCGTCACGATTCCGGTAGATAACAGACTGCCACAGGATCTGGCGTACGCACTTATCTTGGTTAGTAGGCAGCGTTCCGTCACGATTCCGGTACATAACAGACTGCCACAGGATCTGGCGTGCGCACTTATCTTGGTTAGTAGGCAGCGTTCCGTCACGATTCCGGTAGATAACAGACTGCCACAGGATCTGGCGTGCGCACTTATCTTGTTTAGTAGGCAGCGTTCCGTCACGATTCCGGTAGATAACAGACTGCCACAGGATCTGGCGTACGCACTTATCTTGGTTAGTAGGCAGCGTTCCGTCACGATTCCGGTAGATAACAGACTGCCACAGGATCTGGCGTACGCACTTATCTTGGTTAGTAGGCAGCGTTCCGTCACGATTCCGGTAGATAACAGACTGCCACAGGATCTGGCGTACGCACTTATCTTGGTTAGTAGGCAGCGTTCCGTCACGATTCCGGTATATAACAGACTGCCACAGGATCTGGCGTGCGCACTTATCTTGGTTAGTAGGCAGCGTTCCGTCACGATTCCGGTAGATAACAGACTGCCACAGGATCTGGCGTACGCACTTATCTTGGTTAGTAGGCAGCGTTCCGTCACGATTCCGGTAGATAACAGACTGCCACAGGATCTGGCGTACGCACTTATCTTGGTTAGTAGGCAGCGTTCCGTCACGATTCCGGTAGATAACAGACTGCCACAGGATCTGGCGTACGCACTTATCTTGGTTAGTAGGCAGCGTTCCGTCACGATTCCGGTACATAACAGACTGCCACAGGATCTGGCGTACGCACTTATCTTGGTTAGTAGGCAGCGTTCCGTCACGATTCCGGTACATAACAGACTGCCACAGGATCTGGCGTGCGCACTTATCTTGGTTAGTAGGCAGCGTTCCGTCACGATTCCGGTACATAACAGACTGCCACAGGATCTGGCGTACGCACTTATCTTGGTTAGTAGGCAGCGTTCCGTCACGATTCCGGTACATAACAGACTGCCACAGGATCTGGCGTGCGCACTTATCTTGGTTAGTAGGCAGCGTTCCGTCACGATTCCGGTATATAACAGACTGCCACAGGATCTGGCGTGCGCACTTATCTTGGTTAGTAGGCAGCTTTCCGTTACGATTCCGTTAGATAATACACCATCACAGGATCTGGAGTACGTACTTATCTTGATTATCAGGCAGCGCTCCGTTTCGATTGCGGTAGCTAACACACTGCTACAGGATCTGGTGAATTCTGTTCATGCATGAGCTACTAAGCCACTTCTATTTCCAACCTTTCGGCAAGAATCATCTCTTCATCTACTTAATAATCTTCTACCCTACCACAGTGGACCAGCGTACAACGAAGGCTACACGGTTAGGGGGAGCTCAGCATAGCTTAGTGTACCAGGGGACCTACAGTTATACAGTAATCTACCCACGGATGCAGGGTTCTGTATTAGTTCACTTTTTATTTCCCCAGCTACTTGTGAAGACACCACCGTTAAACCCCACAACACCTTGGGAATTATCAGAAGCGAAACTGGAACGTGAACACAGCATGGAGGCAGGTTGTACCTAAACCAGACTGTGAGAACGATAAGCAAATCTACAACCGGTGATGACGTCGCTCATCTCAAAATTAGTATGGACGTCTATCGGGAGCCAGAGGGGTAACTAGGATTTTAGCACGGCTTGGATCCTTGGCTTGAGACCATTCTTTTCTGGAAATTTGCGTTAAAATAGTTTTTTAAAACAGGTTTGCGATAATTAAATAATATTTTTAATAGCGGCCATTTTGAAATAGATATTACTGAATAACGGACTTGTCCAAGCTATTGAAACAAAATTGTACCAAAATTATAATACTACCACTATATAACTTACCGATCCCATAAAACATGTTTTAGTTATGATAGGTGCTCTTTTCAAAGTCCCGAGACTAGGTCTTACCATGATGCCTGCAATAGCTCTTTTTCTAATGAAAAGAAGTTAGGGTCCCAATGGGAACAGTGGTCTCTGACTGGCACACGTCTGCCAGTATTTTTAGGTACATTTTCGTATTTTCAATGACATTTATACATTTAAAATGTAAAACAACGCAGATAAGAGGTTAGGATCTGTGCACATTTCATGAAACCAGATCCCAGTTTTAGTTCCAATAACTTGTTGAAGCGAAACTTTTAATTTTAGCCTTGGCGAGAGGAGTGAATAGAAAAAAGTGTTCCAAACGGAAGAATGTAACGGAAATATGGAACGAACGAGCAAACGAATTTCGTCTCTCTTCTGTTTCTTTTTCTTCCTCCTTTTTGATAACATTACACGGGTAATATATGAAAAATTGTGTTGCTTCAGTTTCGGTATTTTTCCTTAGTTAAAGAACACGTGCACGTTGTAACCGTTTACATTCGAAATTAATACAAACGTTTATAATATACTGTTCTTAATATTGCTAGTTTTTAACAACATAACCTGAAACTTATTATAACCTATCAGCTGTTCAATGAAAAAAAACAACTGATCTTTTACTATACCTTCAGTAGATAATACCTAAGCTAGGTTCACGTATTTATTTATTTATACAAAACAAGATATTTGTAAACACATCTTCAAACTAATTATATATTCAACGAAGATATCATTAACAAAAGCTTCGCTTCTGTCGGTAACTCCCCGAGTTCCACACGTGTACTTTTTCCAGTGGGAACTCTCTGGCCTTCCAAAAGATATGTTTACTTCTGCATATAGAGATAAGATGATTTTATAAATCGAAAAAACTATATCCATATCATTTAAGCAAAAATATTAGTTCTGAGGTTATCTTAGAATAAAAATTTTTTTGGAAAATCAATTCTGTCTATATGTATAAACTTAAGAGAAAACACATGAAAAAATGTTGCTTAAATCTATATATTTCCTACAATTTAGAGTAGTACAACAAGAAAGAAACAAATAATATACGATTTTATTATGTAACCAACACAAAATGTGTAACTTTAATTCAATTTTATTAACCAAGATTCAGTTAGAAAAATCGATTCAACTTGCTACAAGCTGATTTTTTTTTATTTCCTTGCAAACATATGTTTTTACATAATTAATAAAAAAATTATCTGAAAGTTGTTGAGGATAATTTAACAATATCACTAAACTCAATTTCAAGATTTCGTAACAATTCACACACACACGCACGCACGCACACACACACACGCACGCACGCACACGCACACACACAAATATATATTACGTATATCTACTTTATAAAAACAATGATTTTAAAACATCCCTGCAGCAATAAACGAAAACGAGTTGCTAATGCATTCCATTTTCTCTAAACTAACAAGAACAAACATTAATAAGAAAAAAATAAATCAGCTGATGTTTCGTATAAACACTGGGCTACTGACACATTAAACAGATCGTTTGTCAAATGTCTTTTGCATCTGACGTTAAATCAGATTGCACGACGTACTTCATCCTTTTGCTTCATCTTGCTCCCTATAATTTTCTACCCCGAAATTACTGTTTCGAAATCAATTGTAATGACGCTGAAGTATTTTTTGCTGAAAGAAAAGTAATTAAAATTCTCAAAACGAGCAATCCGGGTTAACAGTAGTTACGAACTAACTACAAAGTTTGTAGAAATGTTTTTCTTAAGTACAAGTTAAAAGTCGTTAACCTAATTTTATTGACGGAAGTAATTTAGTCAGGATATAACTAATTATCGAGATTACTTGCATATAGAAAATCTATGTGATAAAGTTATTTTTGAAAAAGCGTATACAAAATGATCACATTATTCTAACAATAAATTTTTCATCAAACTACTCGTTTACGTGAAATGTAATTTAAACAAATTTACGACTATACTATAAAAAGGCATAAATAAAGTCCTACTCAGTTGGAGAGATTTATTTATTCCAAATTAATTATCAAGCAATTTTATGAAATGTGTTACATTAGTACTTCGTAGCGGAAGTACTATTAACCCTTCAAAAGTTTATAAAATCTAAAAAATGTACAGTTTTAAACATATTCGGATTCAGTGAGGAATTCCCTGTTTATTTGATATCCCATACGATCTATTTACATTCAAAACAAAAACTTCAAAATTTAAGAATTTTGGCTCCTTAAAGTCCTAAATTTAAACCAAAATGCGTACAACGCGTATATTTCGAATCCGCAAACAATTTTCAAAATGTCTGATACCATTAAATGCCCTACTCAAATTCAATCAAAAAGTGCCAATATTTACGGTTTTTGCCCTTTAAGGCAAGGACTTTAAGGAATCCAGACTTCTTCAATTATAATTTCATATTCGAATAAAACGGAAAATTTCCTTAAAATTTGATACAACACTTAACCCTCTCTAAAAATTTCCACAACATATAATTTTCTTCTAGCGCTAAAAATGTTTTAGCAACAGTGCTGAAAAGCAACAAGGTTCTAAAACGAGCAGTTTAACGTTGCAAATTTCAATCGATTGACCCTTTCTCTCGTTATCGTGCTTAGAAATTCATATCTCACACAAAAGGAAATTTTGAAAGTTGCTTGGTAATAAATCGCGAGCCATGTATCAAAAAATGATTTTGAGGCTTTTTAACGATTTTTGGTTCGTCTTTCACTACGAAGAATATGTATAATAATAAAATCTAAAATATAAGGTGAAATTGTGAGATAAAATTTGTAAAAATTTTGTTAATGATATTTTTACGAAAATTATTAAAAAGAGATTGTTTGAATTAATTAATACTATATACCAGCTCACATGAGCTACAAAATTGTACGATTTTAAAAATTGCATTTATTATTTGCTTTTATTGACAAATATGACGATAATGTCAAATAAAATTGTCTTTGTAAGCTTTCAATAAATTTAATAAGAACGTTACAAGTCACAACTAGAAACTGATAAATTCTGTTGACACAATATCCAATTCTCGTATTTAATGCAGACACTTGACAAACTTTCCTTAACATGGCAAAATTTTAATTCAAAGAAAAGACAATTTGAATAGCAATTAAATCAAAAGCACAGTTTTTGTCGAGTACAACCGAAAGAACATAAATATACTGTAGTACGTACCTTTCCTACATTTAAACAAAATACAACAAATACCTAATCAGAAAGGTAAACAACAAACGATCAGCTGTTCGTGTACAAACTAAACTGAAACCGACTCGGCTATCGCAGGCCCGCACAGGAAAACACGTGACTGCGTCCGACTCGCACACCTCGCGGGGAACATCATACTCCAACGCGTCCTCAACACACGACTGACTCGCGAACACGATTTCTCGCATTCATATTGATTGTTGCGCGCATGTGCAACACGTGGAACGCGCGGCGACGTGACTACCCACGCAATTATACTAAAAGCCAGACCCACTACCCTCGATAACTTACCGGAACGCATTGCTAACTTAACGCGGCAAGCAGCTGCACCGTTGATATGACGTACTGCGAAAAAATGTGTAACAAAATTTAACTGTTCTTCGTTATTTTACAATAAAAATTAATTAAAAATCTATCTCACAATTAACGAAAAACTCACAAAATCGGTTCGACATATTTTGCTCAAACGATCACTTTCGACGAATCGAGATTATAACCAGTGTAGCAGATTTGAAATAAAGAAAATTACGATTCGAGACTAAATTGAAATAAGCAAAACTAACAAGACAACAGTCAGGAGTTACTTTTGGTTTTCCCCCGATTTTTTCTCTAAATGAATTTTATTTCATATTTCCTACGCTGGCTTAAGAATCTTCCTTGCTAACGCAAATTTAAGAAAAATCTGTTCAACCGATTTTGAGAAAGTTTGTAAACAAAATTTTTTGTGCAATTTATAGGCTACGTCTGACCAAAACTTAATCGAAATTGTTAGAGCTATTTTTATAAAATCCGAATTTTTACTTACTTTTAATCAAAAAAGATCTTCAAAACATACTTCAAAACCTTTTTTAAAAATAAAACTACGAAAAATTTTTTTAAAATAAAAAAGTACACGTGTGGGAATCGGGGAAGATCGTGAGTTACCGACATAAACAAAACTTTTGTTAATATCTTTGCTGAATATGTAATTAGTTTGAAGATATGCTCACAAATATCTTGTTTTGTTTAAATAAATAAATAAGTGAACCTAGCTTATTTACTCTAGTCATAGTATAAGATCGGTTATTTTATATTAATTCGTAACGATCAGCTAATTTCACTACACAACAGCTGATATGCTATAATAAGTTAACAACTAGCAACATTGACAACAATTATTATAAACGATTATATTAATTTCGAATTTATTATAAAAGGTTACAACGTGCAGGTGTTCTTCAACTAAAGAAAAATACTGAAACCAAAGCAGCACGCGTTTTTATATAATACGCGTGTACTGTTACCGAAAAGGAGGGAAAAAAGAGAGAAATAAAGAGACGAAATTTGTTTCCTCGTTCGTTTCATATTTATGTTACATTCTTCAGTTCGGCAAATATTTTTCGATTCACTCGTCTCGCCAAAACTAACATTAAAAGCTTCGTTTCAATTTAAAAAATATCCACAAGATATGAACAAAACAGCAAACTTTCATCAATATCGGCCAATCAATTTAAACCCGATGGTGGTCAGGTTATTTTGGGGAATTCATCAAATTAATTCCGAAACGAAAATATTTTCTATTTTAAATTTCCTGTGTACAATGATCACACTTATCAAGCTCAATATATGGGCTAACTAAAAGTAGATCAAAGCCCATTTTGAAAAATTATACCTGTTTTTCAAGTTTTTTTATCTATTCAAAAATATAATGAATTCATTTCAACCCCTAATCCAGCCCATTAAAAAATAATATTATTAACTCCCGAAATCGAAGTTTTTACCAAATTTTAAAGATAATTTATTTATTGCTATATTTTTCTCAGTAATCTCTCAACACCCCTATTATCAGTAGATCCGTCCCGATGTTTCAGAATTAAAATTCGACAACCCTGCTTCGAATTCCGACAACCATCAGGCTGTCGGCACGTGTAATGATGTCACAAGTCCCGGCCTAGTTGTTACGTCACATCGGCAAATAATGTTTCAAAACCCCATTCCCGCCTTTAATGTACTGTAGGATCATCACATCCCTACACGACACGCTTGTCACATCGCATAGCCTAAAACCAAAAGCGTAGCCCACCTTCACTGTAATATTACGTTGTTAATGCCATTACAGGGGAGTGGGTTTGTACAGTAACCATTGGGATTGAAAACAAACAGTGCAGTAAACATTTGATTGCCTACAAATTAAGTAATGAATTTCGACTGAAAAAAATGAGCTATTGGAGCATCTATCATAGTAAGACCTAGGCCCGGCACTTTAAAATGAGCACTGATTCTGACCCCTAGATCTGTTTTTGAGGGATAGTTAAAAATTTAAATATATATATATATATATATATATATATATATATATATCTTTTACCTTAACATTACGAGTTTCATAATTAGTGATTTAGAATTTTTTGTTTAACTTTAAAAAAATCGATTACAAATATTTTTCTCCAATGCAAACATTAACGCCTCTTTTTAAATTTATTCTTTTAGGGGACGAATTCGGAAAAATGCTGAAATACGTGTTTCATTATTTGTATTTTAAAATATTTACGTTCAGTTTTAAGAAAATCCGACAAAAATATTTTTCTGCAATGCAAAAACGTATACCTTTTAAATTGTTGTTCTTTTAGCGGATGAAATCAAAACAAAAATGCTGAATTACTTATTTCACAATTTGTTTTAGAATTCCATTTGAATTTTTAAAAAATCCGATAAAAAATATTTTTTTTCAAATGCAAACATTTTTTTAAAGTTTTTATTTTATATTTTTTTAGGGGATGAATTAAAAAAAATACCGAAATACGTATTTCATTATTTGTGTTTCAGAGTATGTATCTAGAATACACGATAAAAAAAATACTTTTTCCAATGTAAAATTTTAAACCCCATTTTACATTTTCCACCCTCTTTTAATCCCTTTAGAAGGTGATTTTTTTATGAGAAATGATGAGAAATGTATTTAATTACTTGTGTTTTAGAGAAACTGCTGTATCCAATTTTTATCCCTGAAATATCCAAACCATAGATTGAATATTGGAAAATTGTTTCTTAGTGCACCACTACACGGTGGTACTAAAGCACTCTGAAAATGTCAAGTCTCTAGCTATTATAATTTCAGCTGTGCGTTGATCAGTCAATCAGGAAATTGCTTTTTACATGTATAGTAGAGATGTATAGTTTCAGTGTGTTCTTACATTTTTAGTTATAGATTATAATTTTTATAAGGGCCTTAAAACGTTGTTTTACCAATAAAACAAGCATAATTACCAGCTCGGTATAAAATTGTAATAGCTGCTCCCCCACCCCTGTTAATAAGACGTGAGACAGACAAATAAGCGTCGTTAAATATCCCTGCAGTGTTTCAAGAACGGGTTTTATTTTAATTGCGTTATGACAGGACGAAATAAAATCGGAGAAAACTTTTTTAACGACGCGGCCAAAGTTTAAGCCAGCTCTTGGCCCTCATGAAAAACATATTTAACACTTTGAAAGCAACGCCGGATTGCGGAACGCTTACGTATAGGCCTAACAATACAGCTCCTTTTTTATTTCTTAACATAAACAACAAATGTTTTCTTTAATGGGTAAACGATCAATGCTTGTAATGACTTGACGGTGACTCAACGGCTCAAAGATTCTAAAGGTGCGTATCATTAATGAATCTGGAACATTATACATTAAGAACATCGTCTCTGGAGGTTCGTTGCGAGAAATACTTTCTCGTGGATTGTCGGAACTTCGTTGCGAGAAATACTTTCTCGTGGTCATTGAGACTTTGTTGAGAGAAATATTTTCTCACGAATAGTTAGAATTCGTTGAGAGAAATACTTTCTCGTGGATTGTCGGAACTTCGTTGCGAGAAATACTTTCTCGTGGTCGTTGAGACTTTGTTGAGAGAAATATTTTCTCACGAATAGTTAGAATTCGTTGAGAGAAATACTTTCTCGTGGATTGTCAGAACTTCGTTGCGAGAAATACTTTCTCGTGGTCATTGAGACTTTGTTGAGAGAAATATTTTCTCACGAATAGTTAGAATTCGTTGAGAGAAATACTTTCTCGTGGATTGTCGGAACTTTGTTGCGAGAAATACTTGCTCGTGGTCGTTGAGACTTTGTTGAGAGAAATATTTTCTCACGAATAGTTAGAATTCGTTGGGAGAAATACTTTCTCGTGGATTGTCGGAACTTCGTTGCGAGAAATACTTTCTCGTAGTCGTTGAGACTTTGTTGAGAGAAATATTTTCTCACGAATAGTTAGAATTCGTTGAGAGAAATACTTTCTCGTAGCTCGTTGAAGGTTCGTAGTGAGATATTTTCAACGAACAGTTCGGCTCGAAAACGTACACGACCCTTAACGTAATTCTAATTATTTGTCGTCTCTGTGGTAGAAAGACCGTTACAACCTTTCCACTCTTTAAAAATACTTGACGGTGGTTTATTAAAACGTCCTTGAAAATCATTACCAGTATGTGCCAAACTAGGTCTACCGAAACGGCCGATTACGCATGGACGAAAATAGTATCATATAATAATAACTTTCTCTTTGTTAGTGAAAACCTTTTCAGGGTATGATAAACTATTTTGTTTAACGCCCTTAATTTATTCTAGTTAGACAAATGAGGACGAGTGGTCGGAGTTAACTGCAAATGAAAAGCATACGGCAGTATGCTGTTTCTTCAGATGCGTAAGTTGAGGGCCGCAGTAGGCACACCAGTGTATTAAACGCCAAGATACCTTCTTGTAATCTTAGAATTAGAAACGTTAAATAGAAACACTTCCAAGCGAATAGAATCAACTGATCGAGAATATCACCAGGGCTCGTGGGTCAGTCTGCTGTGTGTCTGAACTGTGCACACAAAGTCGTAGTTTCGACACTTGCAATTACTGCCGTCAGTCTTCCCGTTACCGATCCTCGTCGTTATTATCCTAACTAGCATAAAGTAGTGGCGTTACAAAACAAAAGAGAATATGACCTACAGCTGACTGAATTTCAGCATTCGATTTCATCGCGAATTGTATATTAAAGTAACAAAGTGAGAGATAAAGAGACGTGACAATTGTAACGAACATACTTTTTATACTTTCAAATTGCACTATACAAACACGAGAATACTGTGCAAAATTTCACAATTACCTTCCGACAGAAAACATAAATTCGCTAAAAATATAACACTTGATATTTTAAAATTGCAGCTATGAATAAAAACCACTGTTATCTCAGTTCTGTGCGAGAAATACGTTTCCTCGGGAACTAGGTTATTACGTGTTATAAACAGGTATAATGTATTAGATATATAAAAGTCCTTACGCCGTACAACACTCCAGAAAAAGATTGGGCGTTTACAAAAGCAACAGAGCGTGCGGAACGGGGAGCAAGTGTTATGACCCGGGAGTTAGGAGAAATCTGATCCTTATTTATCGCCTACGTCGCGCCGAAGAAAGGTTGGGATAAGGATCGGTATACTGGATAACCGATAATAAAAGTAATATTTGGACGGAGTGCAGTCACAATATGTTCTCCCATTCCTATTTAATTTTGTTGATCGATCTGTAACAATGAAATAATAAACGCAGTAGTAGGTGTTTGACTGATTTTATAGAAGCGAATTTCTACATTTTCAAAGCACTGGAAAACTCAAAAAAGTACAGGGTGGTCAAAAAGTGACGCAACCTTACGAAGAAATAAGAATGTTACTTTATTCTACAAGTTAGTTGAAAAAAACTGTTCAGAGTGCTTTATTATGCGATTCATACAACTGAATACGATGTTGCATGTTCTTAAACGTTTGTTGTTTGTAACGTTTGTTGATAAATTATAGGAACACATCATTCGAATTCTCCTTCGAATTCTGGAATAAAGTGATGATGAGTTTTGTAAGCAGTATCGTTAAGGTATCCCACAAGAAAAAAAATCAAGTGGCCATAAATCGTAAGATCGAGGACGGCAAGACCTCTATGAAAACTTCGTTCCAAGAAAGTCTTGTGTCGTTTGGCTGTTGAAACCACGTGTACTATACGAATTGTTGCACAATCTGAATGTAACCTTCACTGTTTATAATGTCAGGAAAAAAATGTTTGGTAATTTCGACTTCGTCACATTTCATACCGAACACCTAATGTTTATGTTTGCAGGGCGCACTCGTGTACTGATGTGCATTGTTTGTAGCCCAAATACGATAATTCTGTGAATGTACGTATCCATCAAGAAGAGACCAAAAGCAATCATTTAGCGAGTGTTACAGCGTCTTCAAGTAACAATGCATAGAAGACAAAGAGAAAATATTGTTCCATGAGATTGCGTAAATTTTTTTAACACCCAGTATTAAAAAGCTGTTAGAAATACGTATCCGAAAGATTTTTTTTACTTTTCTCTTCAATCATAAATTTTTACAATAACCTGCAAAATTTTAAATGAAAGCAAACACAAAAACAATTTGTATGTGTATTGAAACAAAACAATTCCTAATTCTACGACAAAAATACAGAAGAAAAACAGTTCTACTTTTAACATTAATCTTATCGGATATTAACAACCAATAGATAAAATTAGACCCCAACATCAAATCCTTACCATCAAATATTTTCGGTTCAACTTTTGTTTGGGAAACGTTGCGAACGACGTAGGTAGGGTTGGCTAATGACGTCAGCAAACCACTCCACAGTGAAGTCGTTGTACAGAACTCGCTGTTTTAGTTAATTATACAATTACAGCCCTCCGTGTGTTAACTTAATAATAATTAAAGCCACCGCACCGCTCTAACTACTTGCTGCTTTATTTGGTCTCAAGGTTAAGTTAGTGTTAAAATTAAGTCAGTTTTAAACATTACTTTTCTACTTAACGCCGCCATTTCCTTATAGATTCATAGCGCTCTAAACGATGTATTATAAATTACCAAACATAAACTAATTAACGTCACGCAGCTGTTTCGCTGACGTGATGAAATTTCCAGCGAATCTACAAGAAAATTATAATAATGCTATTTTTTTATGTAATGCGTTTTGGAGAAATTGATTTGACCATTGTAATCGGCATTAAAATCTGTAGTATTTCAAACTACAATTTCAATTACACTGAAAATACCAAAAGTGGAACCCTGACCGCCGTCAACTCGAGCACTGAAATAAAACCGAAACAGGTGTATTAATCACTTACTGAAAACAATCAATATTTTTCTTTTCAACTCGCTGCCAATCGAATTTTCGTGCTTGTGAACTATACGATTTTGAGCAAAATCGATTTTTTAACAGTTTTCTTATATAAAATGTTTTTTTCAAAAATTAAACATGGTCCCGGTATAAACCGGACCTACATAACAAATATCTTCAAAATCGGTCAATTAGTTTAGTCTGCATTGATTCACACTGACAAACGGACACACAATTAAAAAAAAAGAACTTTTTTAGGTTCTCAACAGAACTGAAAACGACTGTTCACGGTCGATTTTCTTCAAGAACACCATATTTTCTATCTGTATACAGTGAAAAAGTAAAAATAAATTATTACATTTTCTGTATTTAGTTATATTTTAAGACAAAGCGCGCGTGTGTGTGTGTGTGTGTTAATGCATGTTTGGTCGACCAAGAAATACATGGAAGGACCGTATAGAAAGATTTGGCGAGATAGCGAGGTAATGCAACAGTGAAGGTAACGAGACTCTGCAAGGGCAGGCGGCAGTGTAAATGTTGCCTGGTGAGAGGTCAATCCGGCGAGAGGAAAATAGTAAAAAGGACCGCAAAAGAATAGGAAAAGAAGGAGAAAAGAAGAAAAAAGAAGACAAAAAAGAATGGAGGAGGAAGAAGAAGATGATGACAAAGAAGATGAAAAGGAATAAGAAGATAAAGAAGTGGAGAAGGAAGAAGAAATGGAAAAGAAAAAAGGAGGAAGAAGAGGTTTTGAAGACGGTGAAGAAGAGAAGGAGGAAAAAGAAAAACAAGACGAAAAAGAAGATGAGGAAGAAGTAGAACAGGAAGAAGAATAAAAATAAATGTATCACACTGTATTAACGAAACTGCCGCGAGTACGACATTATTCATATGACAAAACAAAATGGCCGATCTGTTATTTATCACCGCATTCAGTCAAGACGCTGATATTACCGCCAAATCCACTTTAATGAACAAACACATGGGACTACGTACATCATTTACATACGTGCGTCAGCTTCTCTTCTGCGCGACTAAACACAATGTAATTAATCCCAGACACACATGTTTAGCTGCAATATAATTATCAAACTGGGCTAGTCTTGAATGCTATTATTCTTCTACTTAGATGACACGTTAATATGATTTGTTTTTACAAAAACATTATACAAACTTATTAGATCATGAAAAGTGATATAGAGGTCAGGTCGCCCATTTCAAGGTTCCAAGTCTGTGTCTTACCACGATGGCTCCTGTAATAGCTCCTTCCCCAATAAAAATTCTGTAAAAATGTAAGTTTGTCCAGAAGAGAAAATTAAACTAATGCGTGGATTGTCATGAAATTTTTACATACACTTTAGATACTGAGGCAGGTTTTCTGTGATTTTAGCCGTCAAACCAAAGTAATGATTGTTTAATTATATCATTAATTATTGCAATGCAGCTGTGTATGGGGGAGGGAGAAGCCTGGCTCTATTCGATTATGCATTGTTTGTTCGATTTAACATAACCTAAACACTTTTTACTGACATTAACGACACATGTTACTCGTTGATTGCTATATTTTTCCTATATTTATTGTTATATTGCTATACAGTATTAATATTTTGCTATATTGATACTTCTATTTTGCTATATTGACTGCCTACTGCTATATTTTCAAATCCTAGCGAGGCATCTGTATGTAGCTAGTAAAAATGAAACACGACTTTACTGTATATAAATACTGTATGCTAGTTTTTTTTTTAGTTGGTAAATAAGAAACATAACTTCTCTCAAGTAAAGTGTAAATGCAGTAATATATTTTAATTAATAGCGGATTAAAAGCTATGTACTTTGAATTACAATATGCAAACAAATAATAGATTGTCTGTATGTATATATAAATAAAATTTCGATTCAATAAAATTCAAAATTTACAGAAAAATTGACCCTGGACGAGAGCTTGAACAAGTTAGTTGACCAGCAAAATCAGTTCGACAATTTCAACACTGACCATTTACAATATTTAAAAATACATAACGTTTATGAAAATCAGATTTTACTATCGTAATCAGTAAATTATTCTTTTCGCATTAAAATTAAAATATATTAATTTATGCAGGTTTTAACGCTCATTACGATTGTAAAAGCGTAAAATTAAAACATTTGTGGCGTCAGTGTTTATTTAAAGTACAAAAATGTTCACATATTAAAATGTTCGTTTGTGATGTTTAGAAAATTCGCTTTCGTCAAACGCCTTGAATGAGCGAGCGAAGCGAGAGGTCTCTGTTTCAACTCGATCGTTCAGTATTTGGTTTAAACCTTTGTTTGTATGTGTTACACAGTATTGGCCAAACGCATTGTTTTAAAATTTGGTACGAATGTATCTTGTATAAAGCCCGAACGACGTACTTGATTCCATTTACTTCCGTTTTAAGATGGCGGCCTATGATTTAACGATGACGAATATGCAGTTTTGGCCAAACGCACTGACCGATTGTTTTGAAATTTGGTACGAAGGTATCGTATAAAACCCAAATGACGTACTTGTAAGAATGTAATCCATTTATTTCCGTTTTAAGATGGCAGCTTCTTATTAAAGACAACACAATTTCGGCCAAACGCGATGACCGATTTTTCGAAATTTTCTACGAAGGTAACTTGTATAACGCCTGAAAGATGTATGTGTAACCATTTACTTCCCTTTCAAGATGGCGTAGGTGAGTACGTAGTTGCAGGCTTTGCTCTGTAATACGGGATGAGCGGCAAAACCTATCATAATTTTGGAGAAAAAGCGTAAAATTCGAAATAAATTTTATCAAAAATTCGTAAAAATAAAAGTTACCGTGGAGCGCTTTTTATATTAATTAAGAATATACTGAGAGGTTAACTGTTCTTTGAACTACTAGTTACATTGTATTTAAAAGACCTTAAAAAAGTTAAAGGAAAACTATTCAATTTAAAAAAATCTAAAAATCAATGTTATCACTGGTTAGTAAGTAACGTTGTATACAAGTCCCTCCCTTTTAGAAAGTGGCTGCATTATGTATAACGTACGTCACAGTCTGCCCGATTAAATGCAATGTTTAATCCCCTACGCACGCAATTACCGTAAAATTAGAGGTAACACGGTTAAATTGAGCGAGACGCGGGCAATCTGCAACAGTTCCGGGGTCGACGTTCATCAAGTCCTTCATCTTTATTCATCCGTCTGTTCTTCACTTCTTACGCGATCCCTTTGATTAAAACGCACGGCGATTTCCCGCGTTAAATTACGCCTGAACTACGTAAATTGTCTTCTTTGTTGTTGCCAAGGGGCAATTGTACAAGATTTCCAGGCGCTTCTTCGAATTCGTAGGCCTCAATTAACTGTTAAGGGGTTTCCGCATTCTGCTGATTGATAACGAGTTAGCGCGAGATTAGCGATCGCAGCGTTGGGCCCGAATTCGTGTAGATTCCTCATAACTACTCCAGCTCTTATAATTACGTTTTATGCATGACGATAGGTCAGCCGTTTAGAAAATGGCCTGCTAAAAACATCAGTGAGTCAGAGAGAAAAAATATGCGATTGAGAGGTCGAGACCCAACAACTCGCTCCTTCTATCTTTCCCTATCGCTCAATAGTATGAGTCCCCTAACTGATAAAATAAACAGTAAACAGTTTGTAGATTCAGACTGGCAGACGTCTGTGTTACTGGACTGTTGGAGGGAGTTGGAGGGGAAATCCCCTACATTCACACAGGCCATTTATTATCTGGCTTGACTATAGTACAAGTTTGAACAAAACAAGGTCGCGCGTTTATAGTTTACTAAACGCCGTCAAAATGTGCAATTTTTTTAAATCTTAAACATCTAACAATACACAAGTTCACTGCAAAAATTGCTTACCAATTTGCTGCTGCATGATCTTTCGTAGAACTCGCCATCCTACAAAAAAAATTTCGATTAAAAATTGGCATTATGTAATTGATAACAGTTACTAATAGTGCTATAATATGTTATAATCAAACACTAACCTTTCTGACATTATCGCTAAATCTTTCCAAAAATAAAAATTTACAATTTCTATAAAAAATAACTGTTTTAATGTAATTTATTTAATGAAATTATAGTGTCAATATTCTGAACACGGAGGATTCTTTTTTCTTAAATTAAATTTGTATTTGTTACATTAAATATCGCATTTTACACTAAATGTAGTGCAAACATTACTTTCTTGTCAAAATCGGATTTTTTCAAATGACTAATGAATGATTGTAACTAAACGTAGTACCTAAACAAAAGCTTGAGGAGAAAAATCCGAAAAACCTGAAATACCGGCCCAGTTTTCCAAAATCGGTTCATCGGATACATTAACTCAGTTAGTGAAAAAAAGAAATTTTTCATACATTTTTAAAAAAAGAAACACGTTTTAAAAGTAAAATGAAAAATAAACCCTGACCGCCGACTTGTTTATGCTTATTTCTCAATTTACTGTCGAATAATAAATACCTTTTATTTCAAATTCGGTAGGCTACGCTTAAGTTATGATTCAGCTGGCCAGAGCTGAAACACCTCGGACACGCTGATCGATCCAGATTTATTGGGCTTTCGATGATCCAAACTTCGTACAGATACAGTATTGTGTGTACAAACCGGTTAGGTATAAAGCAATCATATAATAACAGCAGTTACAACAAGTTGAGCAGTTACAAAGAAACAAGTACGGGAAACAAACGACAGCCTGAAATAGCAGCTCGTTACAAAGTGACTACAACTTGAGTTGACTTGATTAAAACTTTGTCTAAACGCTGGACAGATTATTGGAGGCATTCAACTAAAACTGAACTACTACAGGCTATACTGATATAGCTTTATTGTACAATATTAAGATCAAATTATAAAATGTCCCAGAGAGTACCGTACTATAATCAATGTGAGTATAATGTTATCTCAGTAGTACAACGAGAGTACTCATAGAAGCCGGTAGGATGGCGGATCACCCGACAGGTAGATCCTAATCTAGTTACTACTGTTCACGTTTTACGTGTGTCAGATTAATTTTTTGATGTTATAAATTTATGATAACCGCTATCAAGGACTTATTGTGAAACTAAACCTCTTGGATTCTAACCTCGATCACTTTTTGGCACTCCACCGACTGGCTCATTCTGATCGAGGTCCTCAGGGTCCTGAAAACCAAACACCATTTGTCTCCTACTGGCAACAGACTCAAAAACATTAAATATAAAAGAAAGAAACAGAAGATCTTTTGTCATTCGTTCCATATTTTCGTTACATTCTTTCATTTGGCAGACTTCTGTTCTATTCACTCCTATCGCCAAAGCGAAACATTAAAAGCTTCGCTTCAATTATGCTATATGCATAGCGGTTCTAAGTAAATTCAACTGAACATTTTGACGTACTAAAATGACCGTTAAAATTAAATGTGGTTAGTTTTGAGGAATTCGATTCTATCACGTCAGCTATATAACTGCACGCAGCGAACATTTAATGCAATAAGATATTTTACACACTTTTGAAGGTAAAAAATTAAGTAGACATACTTAAAATTTATTTCTAATTCCAAAATTCTCTAAAAAATGTAAAAAAAGCAAGTCACGATGCATACAAAGCCAGATATAAACCAAATAATTCCTACAAATTTTAAACATTTTACAAATACTTGTGATCAACATCAGTAAATATTACTTTTAATTATGAACCCATGTAATTAATTATCTTAAAATGATGTGTCGTTAATTTTTAAATCGATTTATTACTTTTATCTGCCCATCGCTTCATTCAATACAATTTGCACTACAGACCGAGTTGAAAGAAACCTTTGCAAAAAAACTTCCTTTTGAAAAAGTAAATGAAAGCTTATCTAAAATATTGAAAAGATGGAAATATCTTACGACGAGAGACTAAGAGCATGAATTAATTTATCTTACAAAAAGCCCACTAACTTTGAGTACGCCAGTAATTTATAACAAGACCATCAACGGACGAACCAAACAAAAATTACAATATATTTCTTATAAAAAGCACAATACTTTGACGTAAGCAAGGTGGTTTCTGAAATCTACAGACATAATTCAAAACATGTTTGTTATTATTATTTTAGAAAATGTAGTAAAACTCGAATTTTCTATTTAACTCTAATTATATATTACATAGGTCTTTAATACAGTAAATTATCGGTACTGAACCTTTTGACAAGTACTCGTGTAACATAAGAAAGAGCACTGCTTGTGCCACTTAGAGAAGTCACTTGACTGTTGCGTGATCAACTTATACGCTGAATGGTATTATCGGAAATAGTGTGGAAGTGTTTATATTTCAATCGAAACTTTCATACAATCTTTCGAAATTTGTTGACACTATTTGAAGTGTTTAAGATGATAGGATCGTTTACTTTTCGATTATCAATATTTGCTTAGGGTAGCAAGTAGTGTCAGTTGCAATCGTCTAAGTTATAATAACGTATTTTTATACGTTATTATAAAACAGTTACAGTGTTTTATTTATTAGAAGGTATTCCTTATTCTCAACACGAAAAAATAAAGTAGAGAGGTCATCAAAAACCAAAGAAGAGGGTCAGCTTTTGTCTAATCCTGACGATATATTTAAAACTGTCAATATCTACGCTCTATCAATGCGTTTAAGCAAATATAAATTGTACCCTTCCCTGTCCAAATAATTATGATTCAAAATTAAACATACTTCATAGTTTATTTGACAACATTTTCGACTTTACAACAGCATGGTTCAACTTAAATTCTCAAATGGCTAACTTAAAACATAAACCTAACAACAAGAACATGAGCCTAGATGCGTTCTTCTTCTTCTGGTATACCATTTTCTTACTGAAGGTTGGCGATCATTCTGGCAACGGTATCCGTACTGCAGAGACTGTTTCCAAAAATAAGGATTTGGTTCTTTTGCCGTACTAACTTCGTAGGTTCTTGAGTCAAGATGTCCGTCTTCGTCCTATTAATCTGCGTCCTACACTTTACCCTTGTATGATAAGCTGCAGAAGACGATGATTCTGATACCTCATGGCATGTCCAATGTACAGTAATCTCGATTAACCGTCAACCATTTAACCGTCAGTTTCTATTAACCGACAGGTTAATTCTGTAATATGACATTTTGAAACAGTCTTCCACTGTAACGGATCACGACCTATTCATTAGGCGCTTGCACCTGACACTAACTCGCTACCCTAAGCACAAATTGATATTCGGAAAGTAAACGATCATCTAGTGGAATGACACAGAATAGTATCAAATAGTATCAAGAATGGTTGACTTCAAATAGTATCAACAAATTCTGAAGATCGCATGAAAGTTTCGATTGAAATATAAACACGCTCACACTATTTCCGATAATACCATTCAGCATATAGTCGATCACGCAACAGTCACGTGACTTCCCTAAGTGGCACAAGCAGTGCTCCTTCGTATGTTACACGAATACTTGTCAAAAGGTTATGGATAATTTACTGTATTAAAGACCCATGTATTTAAAATTTGTGTAATATATAATTAGAGTTAATTGGAAAACTCAAGAGTTTTACTATATTTTCTAAAATAATAATAATACAATATTCTATGCTATAAACAGATAGTATGCTATTTTTACCGATAGCCGAAAATGCGGTTGGTCTATTTATCTTGTCATCCGTCACCCCAAAACGGTCTCAAGAATGACGGTTAATCGAGATTCTACTGTACTCTAGTTTTCACTGTATTATTGTCCTTGCTACCTTTATGTTTGCGTTCAATCACAGCAGTACTTCCGCAATGAGTACTTCTATGCATCCATGCGATTCTAAACATACGCTGATAAATCAATATTTCAAAGGCTTCACTTACAGACATGGTTCAGCAAGGTTCATAACTCTATTCCATACATTAGGATTCGAAAAGTATATCATCAAACACAGCGTAAATGTACAGCTAGACTGATTTGCTAACAAGTAAGTAATTCTTTCATCTTCATGAAAACATGCTGAGTCTTTTCCAAGAGAGAATTCGTCCAACTTCTTGTCCGATGTTAAATTTGGCATTCACACAGCATCAGAAGTGGTTATATCGTACTAGATTCCTATATCCAATTTTTTCCAATAGAGGGCCAAGACTTCCATGATCCTAGTTTTGCCATTCAGCTTATTGTGCAACCTTGTCCACAGATTCAACCTTCCCAATCCAACCTCGATCTTTAGAGGACCGTGAGATTCTTCGGGTGATGTTGCCGCGTTCCACCGTCTGTCCTCCACTTCAGAGAGTGCTTAGGGATTCAAATCGTTTCCAAAGCTGGACAGTCTGCCTAGACGCATGGTAAAATACTGAATTGAAAACTAAGAGCAAACGAACAAGGCTGATAAGGTTGAGCGGTCAAAAATGATAACTACGACTTGCACGTGATCAAAAGAACCACAAGTCACCACGCAAACGAAAAACACAACAGCCTGACAAATACCGAATGAAAATATTAAATGTATCAAATATTAAAATGTATTAAATATTAAAATATCAATGTAAATATTAAATAAAAAAGAAGAAGAATGTGAATATTCTGTAAGTAAGGATTTTTAATTTCTTACAATGTTTTAACGTCGACTTAAAAAAAGTTATAACAATCTGATATCGGACAGAGTAGGATTCTTTCGTTGATAAAGTTGACTAAATTAAATCCCTGTTTGATATCTAAACCGAGATGGATGCCGGAGTAACAGATGACAAGGTAATGCGGCAGCTAAGTTAAAACTGCCTCAAAAATGAGACATTTTTAATTTGGAACGCCTAAACCTTAAATCCACTATATAAACTGTTTGAATGGCTTATTATCTTGAAGGCCGTTATTGTTTCTGCCGCCAGATAAGACGTCACATTTTGTACAAGTCCATTATGTCATACATTTTGTTTCGGAAATGTTACTCGTGACGTTTAGAAAATGTATAGCTGAATTTAGAACAGAATCGTATTGGAACGAGCGTTGCCGAACACAGCCGAAGTTCAAATACATTGTTGCCAGAAAATGGAGCGTACTGTGCAGTTTGAAACAAATATTTTTTGTAATTTTGGTAATGAGCTGAAAAAAGTAACACTATAAGTTTCATACATTTATTTTTATGGAAAATAAAATTTACAGCTACTGCAGGTGACTGGAATGAAAGTTGGAAAACCTGTTTACACTCAGTAACCATGGAAACTGCACGGTTCTAATTGGAGGAATGGCAGGGCGAGTCTTCCTAGCTAATTTTGCAACGCTCGAACTAACTCAAAAGAAATTATTTCTGTTTTCACAAATAAATACAGAAACGTGTGGGAACTTAATAAATGGTGCAAAAACAACACATTTATTTTTCAAAAATTATTAATTATTTCCCAAAATATTTCAGAATATAGCCTAATTTTCATCAGATTTTGCTCAAATTTTGGTTAAAAATGAGCAATCATACCTCAAGACAACGCATACATTTGGAATAAAATTTACGTTTCGAGAGTAAATTTAAAAGACACCGACGGCGTTCAGAGTTTTTCTCTTTTAAAATTTGGTACACTGACACAAGCAACTAATTTTTCATATTTTAGACTCAAATTTGAGCAATCCATCGATTTTATAAAATTTTTGATAGCAACGAAAGTAAGAGGAACTTCTTTTGCAGAACTAAAAAAATAGTCGCAAAATATGGACAAACCAGTATCAGCGCTCTAGTTATTAAGACAAAACTTTCCCATAAGTCTTAGTGACGTCACAAAGTTAAAAAGTAACTCCGCCTTACAAAGCGCCTGGCACAATGGCTGCCTGAATCAAAACGGCAGACATTTGTTATCAGTGACGACCAGAAGCGGGAGGGCCTGATTTCCCTTGTTACATCAGTAAGGCGTAAGGGATGATTGCAATTATAACTGACACCCCTCAACTCCAAGGGTGTACAAATTAACTTCACAGTAAGATCTTCTGGGATTTTACCGTTGGTTATGTGCGTGAAATTACCGATTTTCGAAAAAAGATCAATAAGTTTTAGTGGATGTTTTTTTCAATAGTGATTGCTTTTTGAACAATAACGGTAAATCAAAAAGTACGCAGACAATTTTATTTTATTTAGAGTTGTTCAATTATGTTTAAGCAAACTTGTACAGATATTCAGTAAAAACTTTAAAATAAGACTTTCACGCGAAAGTGTTCACATAATATTATGTTCTTAAGACTATAGTTAGATTAGGTTAGGTTAGGATATATAATGTTATATTATGGTTAGATTACGTTAGGTTATATTACGTCAGGTTTTAGTTAGATTAGGTTATATTATGTTAGGTTATGGCTAGGTTACGTTAGGTTACATTATGTCAGATTAGGGTTAGGTTAGACTATATTATACCAGTTTAGGGTTATGTTAGGTTATATTACATCAGGTTATGGTTAGGTTAGGTTATGGTTACATTAGGTTATGGTTAGGTTACGTTATTGATAGGTTAGGTTAATTTATATTACGTCAGGTTATGGTTAGGTTAGCTTATATTAAGTTAGGTTATGGTTAGGTTAGGTTACATTACGTCGGGTTATGGTTAGGTTAGGTTAAGTTCTATTATGTCAGGTTATGGTTAAGTCAGATTAGGTTATATTACGTCAGGTTACGGTTAGGTTATATTATGTCAGCTTATAGTTATGTTAAGTTAGGTTAATCTTACTAGTTTTACCACAAAATTAATCGAAAAACACCGTAGACGCTTACAGTTTGTGGATAACCAGCATATTAAGTATGAAATCCTCCCCACACTCACTAAAATGTATTCCATCTATAGAGCAACTCATGTATTTACTCCAAGTTTGTTAATTTATGAGATTTGTTCATTTAAAGGAAATTGCCCCAAGATTTCGTCGCCTCTGCAGGAAATTAATCTTCGGAAAAGCTAAGCGTTGCACTTATAAGTCTGATTAACGAAATTCCTGTGCTAAACAAGCAGCTCGTTTTCTAATATATAACAAGTTATAAGGTCTTCAATTATGCAAATTAGCGTCTAAACGTTATGCCCGAAATGTAGGCAGTAACGAGTGTTTGGATCAAAACTGCTCATAATAGCAACTAAAATACAATTTTTTCGCAATACATAAAAGTATAAGAAATTTTCAAAAATGTCATGTTTTGTGTCATTTAAAACAAAATTATTGTCGAACACACAACTTAGTAAGACTACGACTGAAATAGCAGAACGCAAAATTATAAAAACCCAATAAAATTACAACAAAATAATACCTTAATACGAGAGCATTTTTGAAATCCACAATAAAAATACAAGCACGAACCTTGACCGCCGTACAATACATAAAGTTTTTCTCCTACACTTTTACTAGAATCTGAACAAATTTCCGTGCCGTAAAAATAGTTGAAACCTGCACAAATTATTATAATTTTTTTATCAAAGTTACAGGGTAAATATATTCTGACCTCCGTAGATTTTTTTACGATTCTGAATAACCACCATTTAAAACTATTCTTCAAGCATTTCCACCACCTGTTTTTACGTATTTAATACACGAAGAATTCTGTATATATTCAAAACCGAATAATAGTTGCAAACCATCCTGTATTGCATATAAGAATACTATCTACTATATCCCCCGTTAGATTAGGATCCTTTGTAACGTTATAAAACACTTGTTTGCAAGGATTTCCTTTACTTGTTCGTACGTGTCCGGGAATGTACTTTTTGAAAATACAGTTTAGCTATCGCACACTGCAGTTTGCAGATAACTCCGAGGACTGAGGCGCCGGCTTTGTGTCGCGACATCATGCTCCCGCTTTACAAACATTGCAGATGGCAAACAAAACATTTGTTTATACTTCGTAACGATATAATTCAGACGAATTGAAAACCCTGACTGTAGTAATTTTATAATCGATTAGTGGGCCCGTTCGACCTTTCGCAGTAAATGGGAAAAATAAAACTAAAAAAAGAATTAGGATTATGACAAATTTTCTTCTTTGTCATTCCTTTCTTCTACGAAGAATAATGAACGAGCAACCAAATCGTTTCAAGGTTATTACAATACCGAATACATAGCTTACCCGTAGATACGTCAGTGACTGGATGCGTGTGCACTCAGCATTACGCGATTGAAAATGACCCAGGGTTCCGATAACTTTTGCAGCAAGTGTGCACCTGGCCTTAGTCTATGCTAACAATAAAACGTTCGATATTAGAACTTATAGGTCAGCCGGCTCAGAAAACGTTTTTTTTTTTGTGTGTTTAACGTCCGACTATTGTGCACACTTGGGCTAATGCAGACTATGGGATGATTATGAAAATGCCAAGCCCTGGCCGGGAATCGAACCGGGTCCTCGGGGTGAAAGCCCAGTACGCTATCAACTAGGCCACCGAGGCGGCTATATATATATATATATATATATATATATATATATATATATATATATGTGTGTGTGTGTGTGTGTGTGTGTATATATATATATATATATATATATATATATATATATATATATATATATATGTATATATATGTATGTATATATATGTATATATATATTATATACCTTCAATAACGTAGGTTCTTATTTTTGGTACAATTTCTTATTGGTACGTAGGTTCTTATTTCTGGTGTTGTTGCTCAGAAAACGGCCTGCTAACAACACCAGTGGCGCAGAGAGAAAAAATGTGCGAGTGAGAAATCGAGTCCCCACTCTCACACCTAGCCCACTCCTTTTCCTTCACTACCGCTAAGTAGTAACAGTTTGTAGACTTAGATTGGCAGACTCTGTGTCACTGGATTGTTGGAAGAAACTGGAAGGGAATTCTCCTACATGCAAAAAAAATCTCGCGCCGTTTACTAAGTGGCTGGACTACAGGCTACTGTATTATATTAAAATGTAAAATACAAGTTCAAACAATACTGATATGGTTTGGAATTCTTACTGTCAGCTAGTATGGAATGAACTGTTGCGTCTGGGCCGGAGAAGAGCAGAGTTGAATCACACAAATTTGTAGCCTACTTTTAACACAAGAACTCGACTTCCTGCCGCACAAATCATATTGCCGATCCGCGCCGACGTTAAGATATGAAATAACGTCAGTCAGGCAATAATTGGATTTCTTCACCGCTCCAGTCTGCAGTTATCGCAGGAGATAAACTAATTACTAAATATCGCTAAGGTAGAAGGCGTCTATTTCTTTCTCCCAGCCATTTCTATTTCCAACATATTTTTATAATTTCATTTTCGCTCTCAATGTTTAGTAAAACAACTCAAGAACATCTCTGTTTACCTCGTTCAGCATTACCGTATAAACACTAAGTCCGACTTGAAGAGAAACATTGAATATAAACGTACTACAACGATAACCTTTATGAGAGATACTCGTTGCTGGTGGCATTTTGCGGCAGAGTATTCAACTACAGTTTAAATAGATAATAGTACTATTTTCTCAAACGCCTTCCTCCTTGTCTTTGCAGCTTGCAGCGTTCGTAGCGGCATATAGTCCAATTATTTGGACTTTAGCCTCTGTTATCGA
The DNA here is from genome assembly GCA_022606455.1 of Callitettix versicolor. NCBI lineage: Eukaryota > Metazoa > Arthropoda > Insecta > Hemiptera > Cercopidae > Callitettix > Callitettix versicolor. The sequence goes on from CM040184.1 coordinate 37,646,702, forward strand.
GCACGCTTTTTGTAATGGTGGCTGTACTTCTAATCCGTTTATGACAGTTCCATAAACAAACTTCGGTAATTGTTTCCTATTTAGTAGTAAACAACCAATAACTTTCTGCATTGAGATATGTTATTCTTGTTTGTTAACTAAATATCGATACGTTTGAAAAGTCGGAAAAACAAGAAAAGGTGGAAAAAGTGCTTTGTTTCCACGCATATAGCTTATCTACCAGTCCGAACTGAAAGTAAATGTAGTCGGTTCACATACACACTTGACCTATAGAACCTAACATTGTTTTAGTTTTAATTTTAACAGACATTTTAATTTTTTTACGTGGTGTTGTGAATGAAACATTGCCTCGTCTGTTTTGTCCTTCAAATTTAATTTTTTTAATGATCTTATAGATACTTTAGTTGCATTTAAAACACGTTACTTATGAACCAAGCGCATTACTCTTACCTAATTTAGACGTTATGTTAATTTGTTTTTAAAAAATCATATAAGTGCCAGTTAAAAAAAAAAATACTTACAGCACTAAAAATTCACCTTAATCACTAACCATAAATACTGTTTATACACCAAACACTGCATGTATGAAATTTTTGTTATTGAACCAAAAATTAAAAATTATCTATCATGTTTTTTCTTCCTTTTTTATTTGAATTACGATAATTAGTTCCGGAATACGACCAATTAACTTAGCTAGTTTTTAACAACATAACCTGAAACTTGAAACAACCTATCGGCTGTTCAAGGAAATCCGCTGATCTTTCAGATAGAACAACTGATCTTCTAATATAACTAGCAAAATTAAATTAACGATTCATTTCATATACTTAAATCGGTCAAAAGTCTTCGTAGTTTCCGTAGTGTAGTGGTTATCCAAATGGTCACACGCGCAAGGTCACCGGTTCGATCCCGGCGGAAACACAGACATTTATAATTATAATTAATTTAATGAGACTTGCGACGAGCAAAATATACTGTTATATATCAATATAAACATGTTCCTCGCATCACGCGTCACGCAAAATCCAACATCAAAACCAGTCCTAAAACACGATGAATGTTAAAAATCACTACGTGAAAAAAAATAACCTACACTGCATAAATACTAAATTCGACAATACATGTTCAGAGATGTAAAACAAATCGTCGCTATCTTTCTTCTATTATAAAATGAAATTACCGTTCAAATATTTCTATAGCCTATATCTGGAGAACTAACAGACAAGTAATGATGTATGAATGCTAAAAATATTGCTTACGTAAAACACACAGCCCTAACACATGACATATGTCCACCAAGTACACCTCACAAGAAATGTCTTTATAATCTGTATTATATCCCTTCACTGTAAATGTTTCTGTTACATGATGGACTTTATAAACAAAATTTTGTAAATGCCCCAGTGACACACATATGTACTGTTAGATAAAGAAAAAAGATCATAGCTGAATAAATAGTTCCAAATCATTTTTCTCATTCGTTAAGTGAACTGACTGTACTTACTGGGTGAGGGACGAAGTGCGGGAATTCAATACTATTAGAGAGGCCACGAGTGGCTAAACAACCAATACAACGGAAACTTAGGTTAAGAAGAGTAAAAATACATACGTAGTAGTCCCGAACCATTTTTGCTAAGAACACAGATCCATGCTTGTAATAATAATAAAACACAAAAATGAACCCTGACCGCCGTCAAATTAAATTTCTTATTTTCAACGGATTTTGAAAATTCAAAACGCTAATTTATTCACTTTTTACCGGTGATAACGGTGACAAAATCAGACTTTCAAAAGACAAAAAAATATGATTTCTATAATTTCGAAATCACCGTCATTATGAAATTCATTGTTTGAACGAATTTGCTGGTTAACGAACTCGCCCAAAAATCGAATGTTTATATAAGTAAAGCCAAGTTTGTATCAAATAGGACCAAAACTGTGAACGTGAAAGCGTGTACATGCCATTCATGAAAAGTAATCGTATAAAAAAAAATGCATTTATTTATCCTTCGATAAGAAAATTAAATCAATTTTTGACACATTTATATGAAACTTAAAATTCCCAAATTCACAACTGGCTCTTGATTAAGACATTTTGAGAGAACACTGTGCACCCCGTGGGGCTGATGAGGCAGTTATTATCCTGCAGAAGACAGGACTTGTAATTGTAGGTCCATACATCCCCTGCAACGTTGGAGTCCCCTTCCAAACGTTTCAGTTCCTTTAGTACAAGTGTCAATGGAATGGACTTCGCAATCATAAGCCTACTGGTATTAATTTAAACGAGAACAGTTTTTTAGCGAATTCCTACTGGAAAATTATTAGTTATTGAGTTATGTTAAGCCCAGACCCAGGGGAATGAACGCCAATCCCAAATTATAAAACTCTCTTTAAGGGTTCGTTTAATTTTCTAAGACTGTTCTTATATTTTTTTTGCGATGACCAAAAAAGGTGGACAATTCTTTTATACACTAACTGGCGTAGGGTACCGTCACTCCCCAGAGTGTGGGACTCAAGTTCAAACTAAAGTAAAGCTCAAGATTCTGCTACCACTAAAAAACCACCCCACGGACCGCCGCCAAGCATTAATTTACGGGGAGGTGAACTGGCTCCAGTTCCACCTATCCGCTTACAGCCTTGGCTCTCCTCACTTGATCTTCAATTCTCAGCCTCTTCGTGACCACTGTAGCGAATCCCGCAATGGCCCTCCAGTTGGCTTCTGATTTTCATCATCATTGTCGCAACCAGATTTTCCGGTGTTCATGCTGTCCTCGTCGAATCTGTGACAGCAGAAAAGAAAAGTGATCCGCATCGTCGTCCATTGCCGGAAGACAGAGTGGACAAACCGAGTCTGTTTCCAGCCGGAAAAGGAACAGGTAAGCTCGGAAGCAACCGTTCCCAGTTAGAACCTGTGTGAGGTAGAAATCCACCTCTCCATGCTCCCTGATGCACCAATCCTGGATGTTGCTTATGAGTTGGTGTGTCCATCGTCCGTTTGCTGATTCGTCCCACCGTCGCTGCTAGGTGTGTGTGTGTGTGTGTGTGTGTGTGTGTGTTGTGTGTGTGTTCGTGTGTTGTGTGTGTGTGTGTGTGTGTGTGTGTGTGTGTGTGTGTGTGTGTGTGTTTTAGCACTCTCGCGTTCGCAATTATCATCCGATTTGATTCAAACATAGCACAACAAACGATTTTGGTGTCAAGAGAATTTCGTTACCCAGCAAAACCAGTTAAACAGTTTCAAAATTGAGGTTATTTCAAATCTTAAATCATCATTAATTTTATATCGCACTGTTCTGAACATCTGATTTTACCACCGTAAGGAGAACAAGATACAGCAGTAGTCCACGACCTTGATATGTGCACGTTTGCAAGCGCAGCAGACTGACCGGTGCTTAATCACTTCGGACGGCGTGTCGGACGTGGCTTACGTGTAAACGTAGTAATGAAAAAGGTTCAAGTTAAAAAAACTAATATGTATATTATTATACTAAACAATTTTCTATAACAACAAAAACATAGGCCTATTCTATAATAATGTTCTAATACAGTACGATCAAATTCTTTCCACACAAGTGTTAAAATTTTTGAGGAAAACCCTATATTAGTACATGCGCTATACAGTGTTAATTAAGATGTTTTCAACAAAAGTCAGTGCCCATGGGGGACATGAAGCAGACGGGGATGTCTGCTGTAATTATACACATCCCCTGCCGAGGGGTGGCAACGAAAGCTCACCCCCTAAACTCATTGTTATTTGTTCTAATTCTGACGGTTTCGTAATCTATCTCGGATACAATGCAAATGTTTGGGTTTCAAAATTTAGAATGTTATTTTTAAAAGACAAGCTCCGCGTTAGTTCCACGCTTCCGAATGGATGTGTTTAATCCCAGTTAAGTCTTACGATAATAACTTTCCATGTTTTGTTTCCTTTAAAACATTAAGTAAATTTCTGTTGTCATTACGCCACTAGGCAAGTAATTAGCGAACTTCCATTAAAAATTACTAACTGAAATCTCCATCATAGTAATATCCAGACCCAAAATTGTAACGAGCGCCGATCCTGATATGTGTAACACGTTTTTAAGGGATGTTATTGACGTTAAAAATTTGTGTGTGTGTGTGTGTGTGTGTGTGTGTGTGTGTGTGTTTTAGCACGCTCACTTTCGCAATTTTGTTCCTAATTTGATTCAAACTTGGAACAAAGAGCGATTTTAGTAATAGCTTGGACAACAAAACCCGTTTTACCGTTTCAAAATGGCGGTCTTTCCAAATTTTATTAATCTTACACTTTTTTGAAATTCGTATTTCACCATCGTATAGTCAGTGTTAAAACCTGCATAAAGTGATATTTTCGATTTTCAAAATCTATTGGAATTACAAAAATTATCGTGACACCAGTCAAGGTTCATTTTTTAACATTCTCAATGAAATTTGAAAGTTAAAGATGATAATTTATTTAGATATAAAAACTGATTGTGAGGGTAAAAATATCGTTGCTGAAAATTCGCTTCTATCACGTCATATTCATCGTAAACAACAGTAATGAACGTAATCTCAGAAAATTAGTATTATGGAAGAACAGCTGTGGTGTGAAATCAGCTGTTTAAGTGAATATTAAGTAAAATTCGACCTCCTGCATCATTATACCGTAATTATACTTTCGTTGCATATTAGACCTTGTTTTTTATATATTTATAGAATAGATATGGTATTACATGAAAGTGCACACATTTTTTACAAATTTAGATTTTGAACAATTTTGAATTTATTTATAAGTTGGTTCTTGTTGCCAGTTTTGAAAAAACAAATATTTCCACAATGATTCACTGCAGTTGAAGGCATCGAAGAAGCAATAGACGGGGGGAGTTCTCGGATGCGTTTTTTTATTTTGAATATGTACGCTTATTGCAAAAATTATTAGCCAAAATTTGCTACCATAATTACTGAACATCCGTACAGGCTACCGCGTTTAATGACAAATCTACAGATGCGTTTTTTATTTTGGAATATGTTTATGCCCAGAATGATCCACCAAAATTTGTTACCATACTTACTGAATACCCCGTACATAAAGGACACTGCGTTTAATGACAAATCCCCAGACTTATCTTTGAATTCACTTCCAGCTGTGAGGCTACAGGATCCGTCAGCTGCACAATGGACCACACAGAGCTCTCCGATAAAACTGTCCGATAAGACATCATGTCCGACTCTATTTCAATTCCATTAAATATATCTGAATAGTTTAAATACGGTCTGGATGTATGGAAATATCGCAAAGACCGCACACAACCGTAATTCAATACAATTCTTTCATTTTTTTTTTTTTAGGTTCTGTGAGGATGGGACAAAGAAAATGTGCGAGTGAGAGGTCGAGTCCCCATTTTCTCACAACTCCCCCTACCTGTCTTTCGCTATCGCTAAGTATTAACAGTTTGTAAACTCTGATTGGCAGACTTTGTATTACTAGACTGTTGGAGGAAGCTGGAGGGGAAGTCTCCTACATGCGTGAGAAAATCTCGTTTTCTAAGTGGCTGGACTACAATGAGGTGCATAGTTCAGAGACCCAGCAAACTAGGACCCTTATATATTCGTTTGTCCGTCTGTCTATAACGCATCTGTTACTCGTAAACTGTGTGACCGATCGCTAACAACGTGTAGCTGCTCGAACCAAGAAAACGTGTAAGGATTGACGATAAAAAAACATTTATGAGTGAGTAGTTATGTAATAATATCCAAAAGGTATAAAATAATTTTTGAATACGGGGTACCATTTAAAACTACAAAGGATTCCGAATATATACAGTTTTTGTACTTAAAGGCCGGGTGGCCACCAAAGCAACTTTGGTTGCTTTGCGTAACGCTAAGCGGAGCGGACTACGCATTCAAAACTTAACCTATTGTTTTTAAATATAAATGAGGCCACTGAAAACGTAACGGAGCTGAGCGGACTCAAACGACATCGTATAAGCGCTCCGCTCAGAAATTTGATAGCCAGCCGGCCAGAGTTTATATAGTGCCGTCAGATCTCTCAGAAAATTCAAATTTTCATATCCTACCCACTAATGCTGACAAATTAAATCAAAGAACTTTCTAAATATTTATAAACCAAACCTAGTTTGGATATAAACTAATACGAGTTTTTCAAGACTTTTCGACATAATGCATATTTTTGTATCTAATGACCTAACCAAATCGTATTTTAAAAATTAGAATCGTACAAAAAAACTTTTGTACCAAATCGTACAAAAAAAATTAGAAGGTTTTTTTAAGCCGTTCTACATTTTGTAGTCGGGATAAAAGTAAGTAAAATAAAATTCAAAAGCCATTTTTATGTTTCAGCATCAAATAAGTTACAAAAGTAACACTTAAACAGTAAGCTACAAGCGGGATAGTCAGCGGAGTATCCTGACCCAGAATGATTAGGTACACCTAATGATATTTTAGGTACACTACATCTTACGTAAGATATGTGTCTAGCGGGTGGCAAGCCGGACACGCAACATATACATATATTATTTTATATAACTACATTTATATACAAAAGTGATCTAGAAGTCAGGGTCGTCTCTCATTTCGGTCCCCAGCTAGGGTGGCCGCTCCAACAGCCTATTTTCCCAATGGTAATTCGCTAAAAACACTGTGGAATACTTAGTTTATTACAAAAACAAATACAGTACAACCAACTCACTAGAAGAATAGATTTACTTTAAATTGTAAAAATATTAAACTACGAATAGCGAGACAGCGTTGAAACAGAGTGCATTAGAAAGAGTTGTATTAAAAAGAAACAACAAAGTAGCAAACATCCGGCGCTCCTTTCGAACTGCTAAATATGTTTTTCATGAGGGCCAGGAGAAAATTAAACTTTGTAATGTCGCGCAAGAGCTGGCTTAAACTTTGGCCGCGTCGTTAAAAAAGTTTTCTCCGATTTTATTTCATCCCTTCACACAATGCAATTAAAACAAATCTCCGTCCTTAAAACACACAGGGATATTTAACGACGCTTATTTGTTTGGCTTCTTATTAACAGGGCGGGGAGGATAAACGGCAATTAAAATTTTATGCCGCGTTAGTTATGTGCTTGCTTTATTGGTTAAAGTAGAAACGACTTTTTCAAAACCCATTTAAAATTGAGAATCGATAAATAACCGCGGCATGCAGCTGTCTCGCCGACTTGATGGAAGCTAATTTTTCATGTCATTCGGTTTATCTTCATAACGGGGAAAATTCTGAGACAAATTTCTAGAAGTGTTTTATTTATTGCAAAATTATTGCTTTTAATGTTACATTTTCAATTATTTTAATTATAATTTTTGTCAAAACTGACTTTAATTTGTTACTTTGTGTTGAATTTTCAATATTAAATTTTAAAAATCCATACGCACAGTGCAATTACGATACGTTAAAAATTATTATAATTGTAAGTATTTTCTCTTTGTGAAAGTCTGGTTTCCTTTATTGTTTGTAGTTTTGTTATTTTAAGTTTCATTAGATCAAATAATCACAATCTGGTGTTTCTCATTTAAGACTTTTCAATGTTTTCGACGCAGAGTGCAGAATATATAACATATACAATTTTATTAGAATACTTTAATTGTAAGGTAGTATATATATTTGTGTAATTACATTATATGAAAAAATGATAAATATGTAGTGTAGCATGACCTGGATTTTTCGATATTTTTGTTATTAAAACGCTTTATTACATGCCCAAAAAGCAAGAACCCAAACTATAAAAGCGCGGAAACCACGAGAAGTACGATAAAAATCGAAAATAAAAGTGACCAACATAACCTCAAAATTGCTACCACGCGAAAATCGGTAACGTGTTGTAGATCGGTAAAACAATAAAAAATACGTTTTGGGTGATAAGAAGCCCATTTTTTTTAAGAATACTACATACCCTAACTGACACGGTTGTTAGGCCTAACACGGTGATGTGTGAAAAAACCTTTACATTTTTTTAAAGAATACTACATATCCTAACTGACACGGTTGTTAGGCCTAACACGGTGATGCGTAAAAAAACCTTTATATTTTTTTAAAGAATACTACATATCCTAACTGATATGGTTGTTGGGCCTATCATGGTGATGTGTGAAAAAATCTTTATATTTTTTTTAAAGAATACTTCATAAGCTAACTAATATGGTTGTTAGACCTAACACGGTGATGCATTAAAAAAAACCTTTATTTATATTGTTAAAAAGAGTACTCCATAACCTAACTGACACGGTTGTTGGACCTGATACGGCGTTGCAGGAAAAAAACCTTAATTTTTTTTAAAAAAGTACTCCATAACTTAACTAACAGGGTTGTTAGGCTTAACACGGTGATGCGTTAAAAAACCTGTATTAAAAAAAAAAAAATACACCATAACCTAACTGACACGGTTGTTGGTCCTAACACGGTGATGCGTGATCTTTAATGTATATTATAATTGCAGGCAAAGCCGCAACGGGTAACAGCTAGTCATATTATATTTCTGAAAGTTTGTTTTTGTTTATTTGTTTGTTATTCAATCACACTTTAACTACTGGACCAATTGAGATTAAATTTGGTATGAACACGGTTTAGGTACCTGAAATAAACACAATACTATTCCAGTTTAATTGTATAATAGTGACTTTTTAATAATACTGTATTTTATTAAAATATAACAGGACCCTGTTTTTGAGTATCGAGTAGCAAAAATTTATAGCCTATGTCTTGGCCGAAAACCATAAATCGCATAACACTGTATACAGAAATATGTTAAAATGAAATGACCTATTCTGATTTTAAAAATCGACTATAAATTTTATTGCCTACATTATAATTGCAGGCAAAGCCGCAACGGGTAACAGCTAGTAGAAAATAAAAAACTTATCCCGGATCATCAGTTTGGATTTCGAAATAAACATTTCGATTGATCGGGTTCATCGAATTACGAATGTAAATGAACAATTATTAAGCCGGGCGGCCACCGAATGCGGATCTGAACTGAGCTGAGCAGAATGAAGTTGAACGGCAACCAACCAAAAGCGGAGTTCACTCAGTTTAAAGAACGCGTTTCTATCTTAAAATCTAAATATTTAGGCCTACTATAACGGATTCTAGGAACTATTACGTTATGTTTAAAAACCGTAACCTAAGCAACGGTTACTCCAAATAGTAAGTTTGGACGCGTGGTCAAAGTGGGGGAGAAGCGGAGTCAGCTTGTCTCGAACCAAGACAAGAGTCAAAGCTGAGCGAAGCGGAACCCAGTGATGCCGGAGCCGTACTTACATTAAAAACAATAACACTGGGTTTTGCGTAGTTCGCTCCGCTCAGCGCAACTCCGCTTCGCTTTTGGTGTCCAACCGGTCCTAGAAGAGAAGAAAGTTGCTCGGCATCATTCTTAGACGTTTTCCAGGCCTTCATAAAGGTTTGGCATGAAGGACTGAATCACTAGCTCAAACCTCCTATACTAAGATACTAGAATCATATATTTCAGAAAGATATTTTAGGATTAGCAAGGAGAAGCCTACTCAGATCTGAAAAAATCCAAGCAGGAGTGCCATAGGGCAGTATTGGGGCCAACCCTATATCTTATGTATCTGACTATACAGCTATTTTAAGTGTTAGTGACAATAACAGTGAGTATACCAGAAAACTACACAGTTACAGACGATATACAAAGCTGAACTAAGAAGCGACGAATCAAACTTATGAAAGCAAATCTGTGCAGTCGATTTCACCAATAAGTGCAAAGAGCACAATCTGTCTTAATCAGTCATCACTTAAGTGGTTCCATAGGAGAATACAGCCAAATACCTTGGCATGACGTCAGATGCCAAATTCAGGTGGAAGAATAAAAAACCAAGAAGGGCTGGAACTAAAATACAGAAAGGAATGTTGATTATAGAAGCTATTGTTTTATCAGCAGATCCTTAAACCAGTAAGGATTTACGGTATCCAATTGTGGTGTCATCCTAGTCAAAAGTAATAGAAATGTTACTCAACGTTTTTTTTAAAATAAAGTACTTCGTGGTATCGTTGATGCTTTTGGTATATGAAATGACAACTTACATAAAGATCTTGAGGTTCCAACTGTCGATAATGAAATCAGAGAATTCGTTCAAAGTCACGAACAAACACTACAACAACACATTATCAAAGCCCTGCAGCTACTCAACAACGATGGCGTAGTCAGAAGATTAAAAAGAGTAAAACCATTTGAACTGGTGCAGTTATAAAGTCACAGTACCAAAGAGAATTATTATTATTCTAGATAAAGCGATTATCAGTGGATAAAATTTAGTAAATACTGTACGAGTTAGGAACGAATAGCTTATTACTGTCAACTAGATTGCTAAGTAATATATAAAAAAATTTTTATATTACAATCATTTGAGAATCCGATTTCAACATTCTAGTCATCATTTAAATCTGTATTGGCATTCAAACTTTCAAAATCTTACGCCACTGAAATTACCGCCATTTTGAAACCGTTGAAAGTATTTTGCCGAGTAACTAATTCTACCAAACTATTACTGAAAATCTATTTTCGTGCCAAGTTTGGATTAAATCTGATCAAAACTGCGAACGTGAGAGAGTTAAAAAAACATTCGATCATAATATTTGCATTATAGTTTCAATGCATTCTGATATTTATTCTAATGTTATTTGAAAGTTTAAAACACTAATCTAAGCAGATTGAACCGCTGACGGTAAAAACAGATTTTATAAAAGAGTTTAAGAAAAACAAATTATTGTTAGACAACATTTTCACACGTCAGCGAGACAGCTGCGTGCCGCGGTTACTTAACAGTAGGACTTGCATCAAATGTTCGAGTTCCGTTAAAACACAAATTTGAGAAAAGTAAAAAAAAAAACATTGCTAATTAACGTACTTTTAGTCATATTAAACACCGCGATAGTATTTGCATAGGTTCAAAAAGAGAAATAACTATCGTAACAGCCTGTATATCAGCTGAAATCAGCTGTTACATAACCGACAACAGTAATTGATTATTCTTTTCTTACTGTGACTTGTTCGGAGTAAAGCAGTCAACGGTTATTGTTACATTTAAAATCTAAAAGCAGCAATTACTCTGAAATTAGGTACAACTGGGTCCATGCTAAAACAGAACAGTGCCTCAAAGTATGAGGTAGCGTGGCCGAGCGGTCTAAGGCGCTGGTTTTAGGCACCAGTCCGAAAGGGCGTGGGTTCGAATCCCACCGCTGCCATATCTTTTTAGTTGTTATCAGAGAACGATCTTGTACATAAGTAATAATTTAAATGATGTTTTACTTTTTTTACAGTTACTACGTTGTTTCGCTATAACTTTGGCTATCTTCATTTCACACAAAAAAATACACATTACATGTAGACTACTTATAGAAACGAATAAATTATTTTAAATTTATGAAAAAAAAACAGATTTTAAAAAAAAAAAACAATTTTACAAAATTTTCAGCGATGAATAAAACCACTGTTTATTGGAACGATATTTCCATACCGCTTTCTTAAGTGAATATATTGAGAACTTATTGAGCTATTTTACTGTCACGTTTTTATTAACTCGCTTTCTTGTCTGCCTGTTCGGTTCACACTTTGCAATCGATTTTAAACTAACTTCCCGATGAGTTAGAGACTTAAAACTTTAAACACAGCTCACAACTGGATGGCAATGCAATATTAACTCGCTTTCTTGTCTGCCTGTTCGGTTCACACTTTGCAATCGATTTTAAACTAACTTCCCGATGAGTTAGAGACTTAAAACTTTAAACACAGCTCACAACTGGATGGCAATGCAATATTAACTCGCTTTCTTGTCTGATTTTAAACTAACTTCCTGTTCGGTTCACACTTTGCAATCGATTTTAAACTAACTTCCCGATGAGTTAGAGACTTAAAACTTTAAACACAGCTCACAACTGGATGGCAATGCAATATTAACTCGCTTTCTTGTCTCTGTTGTTCACACTTTGCAATCGATTTTAAACTAACTTCCCGATGAGTTAGAGACTTAAAACTTTTCTGGATGGCAATGCAATATTAACTCGCTTTCTTGTCTGCCTGTTCGGTTCACACTTTGCAATCGATTTTAAACTAACTTCCCGATGAGTTAGAGACTTAAAACTTTAAACACAGCTCACAACTGGATGGCAATGCAATATTAACTCGCTTTCTTGTCTGCCTGTTCGGTTCACACTTTGCAATCGATTTTAAACTAACTTCCCGATGAGTTAGAGACTTAAAACTTTAAACACAGCTCACAACTGGATGGCAATGCAATATTAACTCGCTTTCTTGTCTGCCTGTTCGGTTCACACTTTGCAATCGATTTTAAACTAACTTCCCGATGAGTTAGAGACTTAAAACTTTAAACACAGCTCACAACTGGATGGCAATGCAATATTAACTCGCTTTCTTGTCTGCCTGTTCGGTTCACACTTTGCAATCGATTTTAAACTAACTTCCCGATGAGTTAGAGACTTAAAACTTTAAACACAGCTCACAACTGGATGGCAATGCAATATTAACTCGCTTTCTTGTCTGCCTGTTCGGTTCACACTTTGCAATCGATTTTAAACTAACTTCCCGATGAGTTAGAGACTTAAAACTTTAAACACAGCTCACAACTGGATGGAAATGCAATATTAACTCGCTTTCTTGTCTGCCTGTTCGGTTCACACTTTGCAATCGATTTTAAACTAACTTCCCGATGAGTTAGAGACTTAAAACTTTAAACACAGCTCACAACTGGATGGAAATGCAATATTAACTCGCTTTCTTGTCTGCCTGTTCGGTTCACACTTTGCAATCGATTTTAAACTAACTTCCCGATGAGTTAGAGACTTAAAACTTTAAACACAGCTCACAACTGGATGGCAATGCAATATTAACTCGCTTTCTTGTCTGCCTGTTCGGTTCACACTTTGCAATCGATTTTAAACTAACTTCCCGATGAGTTAGAGACTTAAAACTTTAAACACAGCTCACAACTGGATGGAAATGCAATATTAACTCGCTTTCTTGTCTGCCTGTTCGGTTCACACTTTGCAATCGATTTTAAACTAACTTCCCGATGAGTTAGAGACTTAAAACTTTAAACACAGCTCACAACTCGTATAACAAGTCGAGAGCAGTGAAGCAATCGACGCTTCAGTAATGACGCAAAACGTGTGCGATCACGCACACAAAATGAGCAATAATACGTTGAAATTTCAATAACTTTAATAAAAAAAATAAAGTAATAAAATACAATACTAATAGTGAATAATGCATTAGTGATAATTTTTAGTTATTGTAGGAATTGAATTCACTACAATTTCTACGAATTAAGTGAAGAAGTTCCCAAAAAGTAGCTCATTGTCGAATGTGAAAATGCCACGAATGGTTCAAGCATGAGCGATCGAGAAGGTGAAGTCAAATTCCTATCAGCTGTGTTCAATGAAATCAGCTGATCGTTACTATTTAATATAAAACAAACTGATCTCTTACTATAATTACAGTAAATAACATCTAAGCTAGGTTCACGTATATATTTATTTAAACAAAACAAGATATTTGTTTTGTTTAACATATATTATATTATATCATAACATATCATATCATATCATATCAAACTAATTATATACTCAGCAAAGTTATCGTTAACAAAAACTTTATTTCTGTCGGTAACTCCCCGAGTTCCACAAGTATACTTTTATATACATATTTTGTATTGTGTTCAAAATTCACAACTTCTTCGTTTTGATGAGAAAATTGTCACATTCAACACGATTTTTAAAATTTTTAATATGATTTCAACTTCTCCAAAAACTTACAGTCTATCGAATTTTGCTGCAACGTAATAAATCGAATGGGTTTGTATGCCTATTGGTTTAAAACAATTCGGGTTATGTAGCTACAAAACACGGCATGGATTTTGTATGATACGAAATAGCCGCCATTTTGAAACTGTTGGATTTTGCTGAGTAACGGAATCAGTCCAAGTTATTTGTATCAGTCCAACGACTGTATCAGTCGAAATAGCAAACAAAAGAGTGCTAACACACGCGCATACACACACACACACACACACACACACACACACACACACACACACACACACACACACACACACACACACACACACACACACACACGCACGCACACACACGACTCTCAAACTCTCGTTTTCCAAAATAATTTTACTAAAAATTCGAATTACCGATGCACAGCGGTTGCTATAAAGCGATTAAAAGCGATAAACTATTGAACATTAACTGAAGACTCAATATTGGAACAGACCAATTGTGAAGCGTAACGTTCACGGGTTGGGGGGTAACACCAAGATTTCATCAGCGTGCCTAGTCTGTGCAATCGAATAAACAGTTTTATTGAATAAACGGATCTAATTCTCCATGATGTCTGCGCTCCCCCAGATTTACTCGAGGCAAATAATCTAATCCGAATAATGCAATCGCTATAAGTCAGCGACGGTTTTTCAAGGAAATCAACAACTGGATTATCCGCGCTGCGACTGCCAAGGGAAACATTTAATACGGGGAAATTATCAACGCCTGCAGTTTCCGTTCTGATTGGTACGAGGGAAATTTCTTATTTTTATCTCCGTTAAATTTGTCGTCTGCGCGACATAATTACATCATCTAACTTTTGAGTGATGGTTTGGGAATTTCTACACGGTAATGGAACTACTGTGGATCGGGAGGTGACGAAATGTGCACAGATCATATTATTGATACACACTAAGGCATGCAATTACACTACTCGCAGACATCTCAAGAAGCAAGTAAAAAAAAAACAAGTATGCTAGTTTATAAAATTAAAAAACAACTTTTTTATCGTCTTGTTTTTCATAAAATTGACCGTTATCGCGATATTTAAATTAAAATATTTCAAATAGCCGCAATTTTTACAAACATTAATAGATATAGTTGTTTATTTTTTGTAATAATCTTAGTAAGTGCCGTGCCAAATGTCAACATACTTGCTTCACACGAAAAACTAACTTTTACACCTAACAATAAAATTTTCCGTTTAGACGCTAATACACTGTATTGTAAAAATATGAAAACAATTCACTACTTGTAAAATATACTCGTCACAAAACACTAGCTTCTGTTGACGCACTACGCACTGCTCTTAACACTCGAATGACGTATCGACGTACTGAGGAATAGGGTAGAAGTGTAGGAAGTGTGCACTGATTCGCCGCTATAAAGATTCCTGGAATTTTGTTGGCCTCAATAAAGTTACAATACATATTTTTACTATAGGAATTGGAAAGAACCAACGCATTTTGTCTTTATAGAGAGATTTCAGTTATAAAGAGATCCGCAACAGAGAGAGTTTACTGTATATAAATCGAAGTCGGGAGAACCTCAACGCTCTGTCCCTGGATACCCAGGTAACTCTTCACTAGGTTCCTGGGCATAAGGGAGTTGAGGGTAATGAGGAGGTAGTCCGATTGCCTGGACTGGGAACTGCATATAAGTTTATCGAACCATAGCCGGCTTTAGGGATCTCTGTCGTTGGCCAGGTATGCTATTAATAGGTGGATTAATAAGCAACACCAGACAAGATGAGATGGCTTAAAGGGCCGGCAGACGTCTTGGGCAGAGCAAATCTAAGGAAAATCGTGGAACTCATTACTTGGCACTGTGGTCTGAGGGTGCATACACACAAATCTGAGGCTCTTGTTAGTAGGAGGCTTGGAGTTTTTGGTTTCCTGAAACCTAGGGATCTCCAGCAAGATGAGCTAGTGAGTGATTTGTTGGAACTTCCTAAGAGCATCAATCTGCTACACTAGTATTCGAGAGGTTTACTTGCACAAACCTGGTAATTAATTTAATTGCAAGTTGACCGTAGTGCCTGGGGTTTTATTATCCTTTCCTCTAGATTTGAATCTATTCTAATCTAGCACCTGAGCTCTTTTCAAAAACCCGATACTGGGTGTTACCGTGATGACAATTTTCCAAAAAAAATCACTCAAAATAACTTAATCAAATACTGCGCTCATAACTTTGTCCAGACTTCCACTAATTGCTTGGCTAAAAGCCGCGTCGTTCCGAACACGATATCGTCGTTCTTGATTGGATTAAAGATCAATTCTTTCCAATATGCGGGGCGCTGTTCAACTTTCCCTAAACTTGTACTTTGTAATCAGTGTTATAAAGTTTTAGGGAAACTTTCCAGTTTCATAAAACTCAACCAGGCGCTTCTATTCACGAAACAAGTCTTTCAGCAGAGATTTTAAATAAACTTTACTTAAAACTTTGATAGGTTTTTAACTCGAGTCGATTTTTTACTCAAGAAATTACTTAATTAATGTAACACGAAACAAAAACAACAGGCGCATGGAGAACTGTTTTAAAATCCTCAAATCTGATATGTTGAAAGGTTTAAAATAAATTATGTTCAATACTAACAGCTGATTTGCTGATACATTTCGGATGAATTCTATCTTCAGAACAATGACTTTTTAAAGAGTACATACAAGCTAATATTGACAGTCTGGCAGAGTTACATATAAATACAAACTGGTTGCTCCAGACTTTGTCGGTTCTCCGCCAGCCTCAACTAACTCCAGAATAAACATAGGAAGATATCGTACAATCCAGCAGTACCCCCGCGACACCTGTTCTCTATTGGTGATACTCCAGTTGATGACGTTGGTAATCGGATGACAAGAGATACTCGGGACGGTAGGAATCGAATGAATTGGATATTCGGAATAGGAATGAGCTGCGCAGAATCATCCTGCGCCGACGTGGCGTCTGATTCCGAATATATTCCGATTATGAACGATCTGCGCATGCGCATAATCCTTTTAACCACTCAAATCAAAACCTAATAAAGTACTCTATTGTTTATTATTTTCTACGACTAAACTAAATTATGTCACTTTTAACTTTTCAAATAACAAAAATATAAAATATTAATCACTGATTTTAGAAAACTTAAATAACCTACAATGTTGAACTCGTCACCGAATCTGAACACTGCAGTCACTTCTAATGTAGACACTATGACTGTGTCGAAATAACCGAATAAAACGAATGGACTTGGAATACGGAATATTTGTTTAGATTTCTTGGCTTCCGATTCTGTATCCGATATGAGAGGATAAACTCAATAATTGGAACGTTCCGAGTATTTTGGTATTCGTAATCAGTGAGTACTTTATTCCGGATCCACACGTCACTAACCCCAGTGGGCTCTCACCGTGATGGTATCAGTATGGTTATACCCTTGCAAGACAACTTTAAAAGCCAAAAAGTGTTAATCAAATGAACAGCCTATTACGGCTTTTAGTTCCATTCTTTTGCAACGGGGCAACATACTCCAGGTAGTTAAGTTAGTTCACTGGACTAGTTGGTTGGTTGGTGGACTAGCTGCAGTGGTCGATGTGGTTAAAGCACAGGTCAGTCTGCAGCCTCTCTGAACTGCGCACTTTAAGGGTCTTAGTTCTAGCCGCCGTTACTCCCCTTACCGTTAACGCTGATCCCTCGTCCTCATTAGTCTAACTGGCATAAAGAATAAACGTTAAAAAAAATTGTCTGTATAGCAGTAACTCCACACCCCTGAGCATTTTCTCAAAACTATTGACGAATTCTCATTAGAAAATGAGCTATCAGAGCGGACATCATGGTAAACACGAGACCTAGGATCTTTTAATCAGCGCCTTTTGTTAAAAACGTTTAGTTAGAGTTTTAGCAGGAATTTTATATAGCACGAATATTGATTATGGTAATAGTTTGTAAAGTTCGTTACCCAGCAAAATCCGTCCAACCGTTTCAAAATGGTGGTCATTCAAATAATTAAAAAATGGGTAACTTTTTTCATTTTCACTTTTTTTAATATCCGATTTCACTAAAGTAATCAGCGTTAAAATCTGCGTAAACTAGCATTTTATTTTTTGTATCTATTAAAATTATAAAATGAATTTGGTGTTCTGGTTCGTTTTCGTAATTTGATTGAAATTTTAGTTTAAAATGCTAATTTATAGACTACAGATTTTAATATCGGATTTTAAAAAAAGTAAAATAAAATTTTTCTTAGAAATTCGCTTACATCAAGTAAACGAAACAGCTGCGTGCCGAAATTAGTTCCAAAAACGTACTAGCCTATATCAAAAAGTACAACAATTGAGCTTTTGTAAGTTAGGTTTAATGACGCAGTAAATATGTGGATATTGTGACGTCACATCTGGAAGCAAGAACTTAGACAATAATACAGGACTATCCCATTCAACTTGTTTCCTGCACCGAACAATGAGTACACTGTGGGGCTGTTTTCAGAATTTAAAATATCTGTTACTTGCAACGAATAAATGTTACCAACAAATACAGTCTAGTAAACGAAGCCGGAAAAATGCCGTAACCCGTAAAGAAAAATGGCCTAATCGGATTTTTATATCCCTGGTGGCAAAATGCACCACAAGAAGACTACAGCGGTTTTGTGTAAATTTAATTTACGGGGTGGAAGTTAATAAAGGGGTGACATTTGATTTTCGAGTCTTATGGCTTTGTAAATATTAAAGACATGAAACATTTTACTTTTACCAATGTTATTTTTTTTTTTTTTTATTGCTGTATTGCCAATATGTGGTTTAAAATTTATATAAAAACAAAAATTAATACAAAAAACCAACTATGAGTTACCAAATTTTGCACAAAGGTACTTGTGCTTCGGATAGTTGGACGCGAAATGAACCTAAAGGGTCTTTTACAGGGGGTGTAAGACAATTTCTTTCTTTTAGTTGACGTAGTTCCAATATTAACCGAGATATGGCGCTTTACAGTTTGCCCTTCTTATACGTTAGTCTCATTAATTCTTAATAAAAATAATTAAAATCGTTTTAAACCTTTATAACTTGAGCTTCAAAGTTGAATATTATTTACCATGGGTTAAGCAGTATGATATCTGAGGACGTTTTAGAAATATTTGACGTGTGGGATTATTTTAAAGGGATCAAAAATAGATTATACGTCATTTTTTGCTCCCTTTTTTATCAAACAACGCTAAAACTGTAAGACTACAAAAAAATTTATTCTTATTAAATTACCTTTAATTTGTTTTTTCCTTTCTGATAGTTCTTCTATCAGTAGTTTCATTCTATCAACAGTTACCAGGTAGGACATTTTAAAACAAAACTTTCCTTGCAAAATTAACAATTTCTCATTAATTCGCATAAAATATAAGTTAAAATTATTTTTACTCTTTGTAAAGCGAGTTTTATTGACTTATTGTTTGTTTGTTTTTTTATTGATTTATTCTTCTTTATACATTCTCTTTAAAAAACCTTA
Organism: Callitettix versicolor; assembly: GCA_022606455.1. Classification (NCBI taxonomy): domain Eukaryota; kingdom Metazoa; phylum Arthropoda; class Insecta; order Hemiptera; family Cercopidae; genus Callitettix; species Callitettix versicolor. The sequence continues at coordinate 37,665,986 of CM040184.1, forward strand.
ACCATGATGAATAAATAAATAGGTATATTGCAAAAACATTCCGTTTTTAAAGCTACGAAAACACAAAAAAGGAATTTTATTTCAAAAAAATCTATAAAGATTACGAAAAACTGCCTCAAATGTGGCCCTAAAAGATCAAAAAGGTTGCATAACAAGCGTTATCTATAGAAAAAAATATAATAATCTAACAAATGCTTTTAAAAGGTCCGTAGTCCTTTTTTCCTATCATTGTGAATTTTAGTTAGTTTGTATTTAAATGGCGCACTAAACATACTAGTATATTTACGATTTACAATATAATACATATCAAATATAAAGTACGAGTACTAACAACAATGGACCAGCTGATTACCGTGTCGTCTGCACTGTCGCGATCCGGACTAGACAGCACTCAGACATCGATTACGATTTAAGTGCTTATTTTTTAAAATATTTTATGCTCAAGCATTAAAATGACTTTTGAATCGTGTTTTTCTCACTTTTAACCCCCACCGCGAAAGGTTTTTTTACCTTCTGGAGTTGTTTATTTTTCAAAACACACTTTTGTACATAAATAAAAAGAAAATACATATAATATAAAAAAAAACTGAAAGAGATTTTCGTTTCGTTGGAGATTTTTCTGGCCTAACATGTCGAAATTACACGGAGGGGCAAAGAAAACTCGAAAGATTTCGTATTTTTATAAACTCTTTATGTAAAAATATTATTTATATATTAGGCAACAGAATCACTTCTAGTTTCAAATTATAAGCCTACCCACACTAGATAAATAAAAAAAAAACGTTTCCTCTTAATATTTCACCTGTAAATATTTTTTTGTCTACAACCATATTTTTCCTGGGTTCGAGTGATCGAACGCATTGTTTTCGAGTACGAGATGCGTTACCAACAGATAGACAAACACATTTTAAGGGGTCCTTGGTAACAATTGTTAGTGAATATCTAAAAACAATTTTATAACTCAGACAGAATCTGTCGAACTGGTTTTAATAAATTCAGGCACTACTTTTTTATTATTTCCTACCACACGCTCTGCTACCAGTCTTGAAACTTGATAGTAAATACTTCAACAGGCTACACATTCTTAACAAATTTTATATTCTCTGTTGGAATCCAGTTAAAAGTTCAAGTTATGAAATCTCGGCCAGCCTGTGGTATAACATTCTTGTGTAAAACAAGCGACAAGGAATGCAATATCCCCGGACGAAGTGAGAAAGTTAGTGTTTAATCAAATCTGACCGGAACTAAAAGTTTTATTAAACATTTTCAGTGTCGCCGTTTCCACAAAAATTAATCGTTGCATGCAGCTGTTTCGTTGACGTGATGGAGGCGAATTTCCAAAAAATAGTTTCTTTTTTGAAACTTTCATTTCGTTGTCATAATCAGCATTGATGTCTGAATTTTAAACTTTTAAAATACTGGTACATAGAAAATGAACCGTTTATGTAAAATACAGTTTTTGACGCTGAATACGTCAGTGAAATCAGATTTTCAAAGTATAACAAAAATACAACAAAAAAGTTGTTTTTAGAGATTTGAAATGACCGCCATTTTTAAAACTTATGTACGAATTTCTCTAACGAATTTTCCGTTGGAGTAACGGGCTTGTTCAAGCTATTACCTATAATAGATTTTTTTGCCAAGTTGAATGAAATCGGACCAAAATTGCGAACGTAGACTTGCTTGCGCGCGCGCTCGCCCCCCCACACACACACACTCAATCAATTTTCACAACACCGCAAGTAATCTAATCTAGAGGTCAGGATCGGCGCTAATTTTACAATTGAAATTCACAAATAAATAAATAAATTTAAGACATCTAAAAAAAGATACACATTCATATCGATTGAAATCGATCCTATCTCTTCAGGATTTTTCGGCCATTTCAGAAAAACAAACATAAACTATGTAATTTGTAAAGTCAAAATGCTAATTTATGCAGATTTTTACGCTGACTGTGATAGTGAAACAAGATTTAAAACAGTATTGTGAGACTGCTAATTTTTGGAAATTTGCTTCAATTACGTTAGCAAGACAATTGCGTGACGCGTTTATTTCTTTTAAACTGAAAATTTTCAGTAAATTTTAAAATATCTTAAAATTACGTATTCTGTTTGAAAAATATTAAAATGAAGGTGTTTTATAAAAAATAACAATAACAAGTTATTTTGCCATTTTGGATTTTCTCATTTTTTTTAAATTTTGATTTAATTTTCTTTCGTAAATAAAATGAAGATTTCTCTTGTCTATAGATTATTATATCTTGTGGTTTTAAACACCACACTAATCTAGAATAAATCGTAGGATAGATTCTCTCTACATGGACGTTCCGTGAACGATTCGCAATAAATTTATTTTTCCGTCAAACAAATTTAAATATACATTAAACTATTATTGCAAAATATTATAACGGGTGGAAAAAACTTTGTCAGAAGTGGGATTCGAACCCACGCCCACAGAAGTGGACTGCGACCTGAACGCAGCGCCTTAGACCGCTCGGCCATCCTGACTAGATACCAAGTACTCTAATCAATCGTTAGACGTTTTAAAATTTTAAAATTTATTTATTTTATTGTAAAAAAAATAAACTGTAATAAAAGTCACAAACAAGAACACCGTTTTTTTTTGCGATTTTCCGGCAATTTTTCGTTTTGTACAAATAAACTGACAATAATGTGTGATATTAAAATTGCATTTGGGGCGTACGAATTTTAAATATTTGTAAGGAAATACATACAAGTACAGCTGAACTAGATTAAATACAACTGTCTCGGTTGTAGGCTAGCGTCATTTCTTATGAAGTACTGCCAAACGCCTATTTTTAACGTGAAAACCACACTTAGCTACTCTAAGGCCTGGTGGCCACCAAATGCGGCGTAGAGTTGCGCTCAGCAGAGCATATTACGCATTCAAAACCTAACCTATAGTTTTTAATGTAAGTGCGGCCACTGAAAGCGTAACGGAGTTGAGCGGAATGAAGCGGCGTCGCTGGGCTAGGCTCCGCTCCGCGTCAGTTCAAAACTGACTACATTCATTTTGAAACTAACTCCGCTTCTCCTACCACGCTGACCAAACCTCCAAACTTATTTCTTGTTAATTTCACTACGTCTGAAGGTGCCTCATGGCGAAACATTTGTTACTGAATAAAACAGATTGTTTGTGAAACTATACAAGTGTTCTAATGTTCAAGGAAAAAGAAACTGCAGGCTACGTGTGAAACTCTTACCAGCAGGAGGAAAGGAGTGTTTGGCTTCCCCTGCTGAATACGATAGTCAGTGGACTGCTAAATCAGTCTAATGGACTAGTACTTAAGAAGAGGTTTATCTGCACAAAATACCTTTTATCGCGGTGTCAGAACCTCTAACATACAATAACCTCCACAATACTGGAGAGCATTCTATATATTCAGTTCTCTGTTGTAAAGCAGTTTATATTACAACCATCATAAAAACAAAATGAAATCCAACCTAACCGATTGACAATCTATTTCATATTTACAGCCATGTAATAACTGATCAAACTATTGTTTAACTTAAACACAACCGATGTTAAATACAACACTGTGTTTGTTGAACAGCCTAATCATGGCATCACAATGACGGAACGTTATCTTTGTTTTGTTATTGTACCGAGAGTTTATTCATTAACCCAAAATTCGTGATGCATTAATAATCGCGGAACGCTGTTTTCTCGCTGGCGTGACTAAAGCAAATTTCAAACATTTTATTTACTTGATGTACAACATTTTAATCTGATTTAACTATCATAATCAGCATTAAAGTCTGAATTTTTATTCGGATTACAACAAAAATTAAAATTTTGTTTAAAAATATAAAATTAAAACGTTATTTTTTTATGTTAGATTTCCGCCATTTTGAAACTGTTAAACTTTTAATCAAACACGCAATAAAAAGTTCAAACATTTTCGTATTTTTAATGGAATTTAGACAATTTTAAATGTTAATTTATTCAGCTTTTAAAATTAAAATAGTTTTGCTTTTGCTTTTTTTAAATATCTGAAATGGCTACCATTTTGATACCGTTAAACGGATTTTGCCTGGTAAGGAACTTGTCCAGTCTAATAGCAAAATCGATATTTGTGCCAAGTTTGAATCAAAATCGAACGAAAATTACGAACGTGGCCTGTGCCTTACCATGAAAGTCGTTCCAATCAAATTTCCATTTTTGAAATTTGTTGATAACCAACAACAAAACAGAACATCAATAATCATTTTCATATTTTAAATGTACTGTAATTTGAAATAAAATACTAATTTTATGTAGATTTTAAAGTTGAATAACGTAAAATAAGATTTTCAAAAAAATTTACGGGAAAAATTTGTTGGACGCGAACACATCAAAACTGCTTTTCTTAACTATCCCACTTACCATTTAATCACGTGAGGGTTACAGTAAACACATACAGACACAATATTATTGCTTATACGGCCTGTAAATACTTTGCCAACAAAACTGAAATTACATCATTCAGTATAAATTATTTTTTTTAACTTTAAAAAACTAGAATATGTTTTAGACGTCATTATTATGTGAGCACTTCCCAAACCTTGTTAAAGGAAAACGTGAGCGCACATGCAGCTAAACTTGTTTACAATGATTTAACAAATAGGTCAACTTTATTATTTCAAAATATCAAGGTCATTTTCTTTATATTTTACCGTTATGCTACTAGCACATCAGAAAATTTTCTTTTTGACGCGAAGCTTTGGCGACAGGAATTAATAGAAAAAAGTCCGCCGAACGAAAAAATGTAACGGAAATATGAAACGAACGAAAAACCTAATTTCAACTCTCTAAGTCTGTCTTCCTTGTTTTTCCTCCTATTCGATAACAATATACGCACATTACATGAAAACGTTTTGATGCTTTGATTTCTATATTTTTCCTTAGTTGAATACAAGGCACATTCGTACCGAATTTCAAAACAATCAATGCGTTTGGCCAAAACTATGTAACAAACACACAAACCACTTCGAGTTAAAACGGAGACCTCACTTCGCTCGGTCAAAACAATAAATCATCATTAAGTAGCAATTTTACAAAACAGAACTTTTCGATTTGCTAGAAGCATCTTAAACGGAACATGTGACGTCATACAAATAACGCAGGACTCTAAAGCTTAGTGTGTTTCCTAAACAATAAATTTTTCCACGTAAAATCCGTTTCAATTTTCAACCCAAAGTTACTCAAATTACATTTAGTCCTCCGCATAACTGTACAAAATTATATTACAAGCACCGTCGGTTTATCTTGTTTGTATGAATATAAATTACATTTTAAATATCGCCCGCTAGTTACCCCACTCCAGGAGCTCGTCCCTTCCAATTAATTTTTCATCGACCCCCGTCCCACCGTAGCACGTAAGGTACAGAAAGGCAAATTGCTCCAGTCCCATATATTGCACAGGATGAAAATATTTTTTTACCGGGAATGCATGTTAGCTAGAATCAATAGGGTGGACACGACAGGTTGGGGAAGTGCACATTTTAAGGGCTTTGTCTATAAGGCTACATATAAACAGCGCACGCAGCTGTCTCGCTGACGTAATGGAAGCGAATTTCTTACGCTTAACCACTTTTGAAACTCTTCACCAACTTAATCAACGTTAAAATCTGTATAAATTGGCATTTTAAATTTTTAAATTACATTGGAAATACGAAAATGAACCTTGACTGCCGTCATATACATTTTCAAACTTTCAATGTAATTTAATGCTAATATATTGTTTATATATGGTAGTTTAATAAAAGATAAAGAAAATTCACTGCTGACCAAACTGCTAAGATAATTACCAAAGACGAAAGAATAAGATTCCAAGATAAAAACCAAAATAAAACCTAAACCTATCATTTCAGAAGAGGAGAGGAAAAGAAGATCAGAAAGAATGAAGAGCTAATGGGAACAAATAAAAGTACAGCGCGCAAGAAATGATTAATTCAGCGTACCCCAAAGAGGGTGAAACGAAAAGAAGAAGAAAAGATAAAGAAAAACGTTATACCGATTGGCTACACAAATAACAATTAGCTTTAAAAACAATTAGGTATATGAAATAGTTGTGTAACCATTTACAAGACATTGATGGCCAAAATGTTTTAAAAATTCATCTCAAAAACATCTGTGCGTACATAAATTCCGTAAGGTCAAATTTGAAAACAATATTTTGAAAAACTGGTATGTCGTAAAAAATAATCGAAGGTTTATTTAAAAATCTTGAATTTGAGGGGAAACTTTTTTATTTATGTTTTAATTATTACAAAAAGCTTTAAAAGGACGAAATATTTCCACAAGAAATGAATGGTAATGATCAGCTGTGCTCAATATACAATAAGTATTTTGAATAACAGCTGTTTTATATTTTGTTTACAGAATATAATTTTCATAACAGCTGTTGATTAATAATAACAATTATAAACAATTAGAAGTTCAAATAAATAAATTTAATCAGATATTCGTGAGACTGACCCGCGAAGTGTGCAGGGATGTCCTATAATGCAGTACAGCTTAACAAATACTGTGCGAGCTGAATTTTCATTATAAAATGAAAAAAAGTATTCTGGAGGCGCCGGGTATCGATCCCGGTACCTCTCACATGCTAAGCGAGCGCTCTACCATCTGAGCTACGCCCCCAGTTGGTCTCTATACTATTTTTGTCGCAACATAACTGGTGCATACTTGAACTTATAACTAATTAATCTATTTTTTTTTTATATAAATTGTAATATACATGATTGTTAAAAGGTTGAAAATGTAAATGCACTGACTTTTAATAAATTTGCAGTGATAATTGCAGTTTTGTATTGAAAAATAAATATACCGTATTTGTAAAAACAACCTATGTATAAAACAGCAGTCTGTATATAACTGCTGATCATAAAATTACGATGTTATTATTTTCTAATTTCTAAAAATACTGGAAACCTTTTACAAAAAATAATAAATGTCTATCCGTGAAAATATATCTAAATCAAGTTTATCATCGTAGGAAAAAATAAATTTTTAAATTATTTAAGTTAACCATCCTTAATTTATATATATTTATTTATTTATTTAAGGTGGTAGTCTGAAAGTATTCGGACCTATAAACATAAGCCTTACATGTCTATATGCCTTAGACATAAGCTTTACATATTTCAAGAAAGTAAGTGTTTAGAAAAAAATACAAAAAATATAATTTACAAATTACGTTACGGATTTATATAGGTAAAATAATGTTTTTTCTTCGAGAATTTCCTTGAAATTTCCGACAAAGCATGAACAATTTTCACTCTCGTAACCTGTTTATATATTAACTTAAAAAACCAAGTTAAACCTATTTGTGATAAACCAGACCAAAAATATATACAAATTAAATACCATATTCTAGTTAAGATGAAAACATCATTCTTACTATAATCTCTTCGTGTTATGTCTTATGATTAACATTTATTAAAAAAGACTAGTGTAAATTTAATATGGGTAACAACACAAAACGTAAATAACCGTAAATACAAAAACTGAAACACATTTTACTGCCAACAATGACTGTTACGCAGCGTTAGTTTGCAATTTCAAAACCAGAGAGCAGCACTGTACAGTCTTTGAAGAAACAGTATACTACAATACCATTTCTTAACTTTTTTACTTTATTTTATATTTATTTGTTGGCTCGTTTTCGTTTATCTCATTCAGCAATGATTGTTGCTGTGCTTTAGAAAAAGTACAGCAATAAGTTTTGATAAATGAGGTAAGCAAAAACTTATCAACAATATTGTAAAATAATTTACAAAGCAAAGAAATGTGGAAAATGTACTCAATATAATGATATACCTAGTAGAAAAAAAAGGTTATTTTAATTATTTCAGTTATTTCAGTAAATATTCAGATACATCTTAATATCACAACAGTTCCAACAACTACATTTAGTCAAATATGCAATTCCAAAAGAACAAGGGACTTTAGGCAATTAATTTTCTTTAATGTCCCTACTTTATGCAAGTTTAACAAGGACAGAGGGCTTTGAGTAAAGGGATAGAATAAAGCTTTCGTCAGTAACTGCAGTTTAGAACCAACGACCTTGAGGTGTAAGTTCAGAGAAGCAGTAGTTGATCAGTGTCTTAGCTCACCTCAGAAACATCAGCTACAGAGCTACTAAATATTCAGCAAAAAGTTCAAAAGCACCTAAAGCAAAAAAAATATTTTAGGTTTTGGAAATCTGGGTCTAATTCAAAGACTGGTCAAATTATTTTGGCTGCTTTCAGATATTTTTTCCTACACGAATGCCTGTAAGTTACTTTCAAATAATTTCAAATAAAAAAAACTACAATTTTCTTAGAAGAGACTAGAAACTGGATGATATATTCTTCTGTACAAACAACAAACCAGTATTACTCTAAAAATGGCCTCTTTCAAGCCTTGTAAAAGGATTAGGCACATGTAAAGCTTTACACGGTATCATATGGCTTCTTGTTAACAAGGAGAAATTCAGTTCCTGCAAACTTCCTCATCAAACAGGTAACTACATATTTATTTTAGGCAATTTTCCACATTAATTCATAAAAACTTTTAAATAGGGCCTAATGAATGCAGAAAAATAGTTTAATTTCTTTATACAGTAGCTTCATAGGCATTTAGACAAAAAATAACAATTTATAGTTTAGATAGCCTAAATCTTGATAAACTTCCAATGACCTTCCTACTTGTTAAAATGTTTTTAAGTTGAAATAATTTTTAATTAGTTTTCTATTTGGATATGTCAATCTGGATACACTCTATATTTTTTTAATAAAGGCACTGAGTATATAGCACCAACAATAGGGCCCACAAATAAACTTAACTGGATATTATTTGTATTAGTATTATATGCATTACAATACTATGTATTGTATTGTGTATTACTACTAGACACAAAGATCATTTATTTATTTGCAAAAAAATACTAGCTTGTAAAATAATCATGTATGTCAACATATGGTGAAGTATAATTTAGAAGAAGTTCATTTCAAAATAAATGTAACAAAAACATTGTATAAACTTTCTCATTTTCAATTATATTAGCCTATTTTTTTAAAAAAGTATGACGCTTAGATTTACCCGAAAATTCCAGTTCGATTACATTAGGCTAATAAATATATATATATATATATATATATATATATATATATATATATATATGGCAAAAAATATGACACATATATTTTTCCAAAAATTCCAACACTCAAAACAATTAATTGAAAACTAAAAAAAACCTCAATGGTGTTTTTTAAAGACCTAACCTTCACTTCAGAAAACACAAAGGGTTGTGTTACTACATAGGAGCAGTTGAACCTATCTGCTCCAGGCACTGGCTTAGAAGGGACACAAAAAACCAATAAATTAAAATATATATATATATATATATATATATATATATATATATTATTACCATAATATTAGTAACAATTATCTTTAAATTTGACACTTAGTGGAATACCAGTGTGTGCCAATTCAAGGACAGTGTCAAGTTAAAACTGCTCCATGGCATTTTTGAATAAGTTATGCCACTGGTTTTAACATTGTTTTGTACAGATTTGGCTCTTCTTAATAATATAAATCTACTATTTTTAAATTTAATAAATCAATAAAAGTATTTTGCATTATACAATACATTAAAACAAATAAATTGTGAAAAATTACCAGTATATATATATATATATATATATATATATATATATATATATATATATGATTTTTCTGCATAATAATCATTAACATTTAAATTATTTCTTAAAATGGTTTATAAACCTGTCTCAAAATTCTGTAAATGAATTTATATATACATGTTGGCTGTTTATATGTTTTGTGTTAATTTTGAGTGTTTATGTGTTCAAGTTGAACTTAGAAAAACATTCACCATATTTACATGGAAAAAACACAACATAGATTCAATTGAATGACATGAATTATTGGGAAATATATTCACTGAAAATTAATATTGTGAAATAAGTAAAGTCTCAGTTTTGCAGAAAATCTCTTTTCCTATAAACTAATTAATTTAAAGGCAGTTAATTTTTGTATTACAATAAGTTTTACATTTCATTACAGGTTTACGTAATTTTGTTGAAAATGAAAAAAAGAAGCAAATTACCAGTGCTTACAAATCGAAGTTTACCAAAACCTGAAGACGAAAAGAAGGATGCTGCTCCATTAGCGGACGAAGAAGAGCAAGGTTTCACAGAATGGCTTCGAACAGGAGATGGGGTCGCCTACATGAGAGTTTTCGTTATTATCAATTCTTTTGTTGTTTTTCTCACCATGGGATGGCCTCATTTAACTAAAGCCTTCAACAACATTAATTCATTTTTCAAAGAAGATTCATAAATAAATTTTACAGTGTAAGTTTGTTGAGAAAATGTTCAAATATTTATCAGCAACTCTTAAAAAAAAACTATGCAAGGAAATTATTTTAAAAAATAATACAAAATTTTACTAATTAGGCTATTTTTGCATGTATATAAGGAAATTAAAATGTAACTTTCATTCAACATTTTGTATGGAATGATGAAAATTCATGAGACCAATTTCTTAAAACCAACTCAAAAGATTTTGCACAAATGTTAGTTAAAAAAACCCAAAGTGTACAACATTTCAACTAAAATCAAAGAGATTATAGAAAAAATTTTAAGGTAGAAACAAAAATTGTTATTTTTTATGGTTTTTGGATTACCTTCTTAGCAGCAGTAAGTTTTGATAACTGATGTAATTTAAAATGCATCAACAAATAAAAAATTGACAAAGCTAGAAATGACAGACAAAGCTAAGCACTCAACAGAATAGTAACATTTCCAAAAGAATATTTCTAAAGAAGAAAATTCACAATTTTGTTTAAATTACAATATGGCAACATTATAAGTCCAATTATAAGTCAATTATAAGTCCATGCATATCTGGTCCAAGAACATAATGCATATCTGGTCTGCACACACAAGCCATAAAGCACTTATAGCCCCTTGCCATCCTAACTTCAGCTCTTAATGATTTTGATCAAATTTTACTTTAATGTATATTCTTTAAGTAGGTAACCAAAAAAAACAAGATCATACATATTCTTCCAAAAAAATTCGGTTCAGGATGTATCAACAAAAAACCTGGAAAATATACCTGATTTCTAAATAGAAAAATCAGAATTTGTTTGAATTTTTGCCATGTATTAAAGACGTATTAAATTTGTATTAAATTTGCTCAAGCTTGTGTAACAAATTTTTAATAATAGAAATTTATTCTCAAACCATAAATTTCTTTTACTTAAAAATTGCTAGACTGATTTGAATCTATAAATCTTCATTACAACTTGAGCAAAATCTGATGAACTAATTTTGAGATTACAACTTTTTTTAATAATATTTAGACATTTTTGGGAAAAGAGCCAAACATTTTATTGGATACTTAAAGTTTATTTAAACCTTACGGAATTTTTTTTATTTTTTTGGTTTTTTTACAAAAAAACTTTACTTATCAATTGTTTCAGGTTGTGTCTATTCAAAAGGTGTGTTACATGAAATGGCTATCGCAGGAATCATACCAATATTCATTGCAATCGTAGTGTTATGGTATAGCTTTGCTGTATGGAGATCATTAGAAGAATACTTTCATGATGAATTTAAAAAATCACTTGTTGATAAGAACTTTAAAACAAATCAACACTCAAAAGAAAATGGAAAGGATCATTCAGAGGAAGGAATTACAATCGCATCAATACTTCAGTCAGTAACAGAAAAAGATAAACAAAAACAGTACATTAGCGAAAGTAAAACATGTGATGATAGTGCCAACAACCCTGATGATGTCATACCGGTACTAACTGAAAATAAATACTTCTCAACTATAGACGATGAACTAAATACTTGTCCAGTAGACTTTAAGAGTGACAAAAAAGACAATGGTGGATAAATAGTAGAGACTATAAAGGATTTTGTAGTAATAGTATTGTAATATTTTGATAAAAAAACATTTTGGGGTAGAGACAAATTTATTAAATTTTACAATATAGCTTTAATATTATAAGTCTCATTTAATGTAACTTCTTAAGAAATTACTAATAATAACTAACAATATTTAAAACAATTTTGTTTCTACACTTACGGTTAATTTAATAATTAATTATCAAACTATAAGCTTTAGAACTTGTGTTGTTACATGAACTAAATCTGAATAAGTCACATTGTACTGTACACATGATTAGAAACCTGTTTTAATATCAAAGTGCCTAAGATAATCAGAAGTTTTTAAGAATTTTAAAAAGTGCCAGGCCTACCAGTAAATGTTTTGATTAAATATTGTATTGTGACTTCCGCAGAAAATATTGTAAGCTTATTGAGTGTAATGTGTGAACCACTTTTTATAGATTATCTACATATTATTGTATTTATTTATTAACATTTTTTTTAAGGTAGAGTTTGTTAACTTTAAACTAGTTTACGTTAAGCAGACCTACCAAATATGTTTTTATTTTTAGCAGGCTTAATTTAATAACTAAAAGAGTTCTTTTAATTAGGCTACATTGCCTCTATTATAAACATAAAGATTTTTCTGAAATAGTGTTTGTATTAGGCCTCTTCAAGTATAGACATGTCAATGTAATAACTTGTCAATTATAATATATTTTTATTTAAAACAATGAATAATTTGTACACCATAGAAACTTACTGAATAATTTAAATTTATATAAAATTAACAATGAAAATCACGTTATTAATTTCTTGGCATTGCAGTGTGAAGTGGAAACAGCACCTCAAGTGGTTTACCACAATCTAATATAGTACTGTGTTTAATTGTCTGCAGCTCAATAATAGTAGAAAGTTACTGCTTAAATGATTCAAGTGATCCTACTCTATAAACCTTAACGATTTAAAATTCACAAATGTGTAACATTAGAAATATGTAAATAAACAATGGTTCTTAAAATGGTAAATTTGAAGCAAAATATGTATTGTAAACTATCAAAATATTCTTAGTAGCAATAAAAAACTAATAATTAAATTAAAAAGACTTTAATTATGCCATGTCCTAAGTAAAGGCATTATACATTGTTGTTAATTTCAGTTTTTATAAAGTGAAAATAAGACACTTTATTTATGCAAAATAACTTATGCAATATTTATTTGAGATGGTAATTTTTAAAATTTTTTTTGTAACGTTTTTTATACTTTATGCCAGTTAGACTAATGAGGACAAGGGATCAGTGTTAACAGTAAGGGAAAAGCAACGGGAGCAACTGCAGCTCGAACTAAGAACCTTAAGGTACGCAGTTGAGTGACACAATACACTCAGTATGCTACCTTCGACCATCAAACCCCTTCTGTTAGTAGGCCAATGGAATAGTAGATAATCCTAGTAGATTCTTGGGATTTTGAAAGCAATGAAAACTGCTCAAGAGAACTGTGTTAATTTTGTTTAAATTAAGGGCAGGAAACTTTTTGTATCTTACGTCTTTATTACCATCATTATGGCTGCTTTAATATAGCTTTAAAAATACTAAACAGAATGAAACTTTTTTTTATTTTACACATTTTAACAAACAAATTTTTATTTTATAATAACTTTTAAATGAATAACCCAGGAATTGTTAGTTTAACTTTATATCTACATTGTATATAATCAATGTATATTTTAATAGAATTCTGACAAGTTATCAAATGCACCCTCTGCTGCAGACACGTGTTTGTATATAAGGGCTATTTATTAAGTAAGAGCAGCTAATTAACTACAATCATGGGGTGGACAGCACAAATAGCACAGTCTTTATGAGATTAAGTCAGGGACTATAGCAATATAAAGAACTGACTTCCTTTCGATTTGAGTATCTTATCACACTTTATACTCGATGCTGATTTTTGTCAATTCTTATTAAATTAAAAAAAATACTGCATAAATAAATAAGATGGTATTTACATTCTAGTGAGACTTTAAAAAAATTAATAATTTTTAGTATTTTTATCTTTTAAAATTTGTAATTTTTCGTTTTAAATAATCCAATACTTTATTATTTCACTAATTATATTCACTTGCACACGATATTACAATAGGTACTTATTGTAGATTAGTTACAATAAGTTACAATTGTATCCAATTTTTAACAAAACTACTCTGTAACATCATAGTGCCATTTACATAACATAACATGGAGTTGTGGAGAAAGCATGATTTTTCTTTTACCAAGAGCGGCTACTTTATCTCATCGTAACAGTAATTACAAAATTAATAACTTTCATATCATGGTATTTATTAGGTTAATCAAAATAATTTTTAATAGGCATTAAATAAAGTTTTTATGAGAAAAAACATACTGGTATCTTTTGTGCAACAGTAATGGTTAGGTTATGAAGATATTTTTTTTTTAATTTTCCAATATTTTTCTTAGCTTTATTCAATCTTCCAGTACTTTACCCACTTTTATATTTTGTGTTATTACAAATAGGCACAAAATTAAATAATTTGTTGGAAAAAATACGAAAGTAGTTACAAGTCCTGCTAATCATATTTCCAACAAGATTTCTGTATGAATAAAACCAAGTACTTTTGTTGTGTCAAAAAATTGCTACTGTTAGTTTCCATATTAAAATGAAAAACTTTTAAGAATAATATATTATCAGTGGTAATAATAAAAAAATTAAAAAATAAGAAAAATAAAAAATGGTAAAATTTGTTCAACTTTGGATGATGTTGGTCAATATGAGCTACCTAACTTTTTAAAAATAAACCTTATTACTAAAGCTCCACTTCTGACATTTTATAATTTAATTTTTCTAAATAAATAATATAGTTAAAAAAATATTCATACATGTAAATTAAAATACTTACACACATACCAATTAAATTAATTTTGTAAAGGCAAAAAAAGTTATCTAGTGATTTCTAAACATTAAAAACCTAGCCTATGTAAGCAACCTTACCTTTTGTCAAGAATCACGCCCACCTCCTTCTATCCTGTTTTATAAACAACACTATAACAACCACTTCTCTTCAACCACACCACACCACATCACTTCACTTAACTACCACAAAAATGTGTTTTCCATTGTTGGGAATATAAAAATCACCAACAACTATAATTTGTTACCGTCACATACATCACACACTATAAACGAAAACAAAGTACGAAATTTTCCGCCAAAATTCATGCACAACTAACACCAACCTGTTGCTGCATAAAGTTACGGCAATTAACTGCAGTACTAGTCTGTTCAACAACAACTTCGTCCAGGTAGACGTAAACTATTCGGGAAGGTTCGATTAACAATGAGATCCACGATATATAGTATATTATGCATACGTAAAACAACTTTTCAAGAAATGTTAGAAAGAAATAATAATATCAGTAAAAACAATTATTAATATTTATAGACTTACGAATAATTATAATTATAATAATATCGTAATAAGGAGACATTCAAACCAGTATAATATTACTACAAGGGTTTTAGAAAACAAAGAAACTTGCGTGTTTTTAAGATCATTTCATCGAAAAGAAAGTTCTTTGATTAGCATTTGTTTCGTCTGAGTCAAGCGATTTGCGAATAGATGGAACTGACTACTGTATTTACATTATTACTATCTCTATGCATTACATTATTGTGTCTCGTCTATAATTTAGTCATGTGGATCAGTCATATAGATAAGTCATTTTCTATTATTTTCATTCCTAAAATGAGATCCATATTAAATTTTGATTCATTTTAAATATTGTTTAAATAGAATTTTATCATCCTTACTTTGCTTTTTGTAAAAGCTTTTATAAATGTCTTCAAAGCTGGAAAAGAAAAGTATTTATCTACAAATCACTGTTGAGTTCATCAATGATCCTGAGAAGTTTTATCATATCGTAGAAGTTTTAATCTTTGGTACTGACATTTTGTTCCTGTGATAATCAACTTTTCTCTGTTTTTGGCGCGTTAAAAACAAAGTTTCTCTGGTATTCCCGCGTTTTCGCCAGTCGTTTCTTACTCTTTTAGATTTAACTCTGAAATGCTACTGCTAAACTGAGGCTTGTAAAGTTTTCATAACTAAATTGTATTGAATATTAAAAGTTATTTCGGTTTTAGCTTAGTTTTATTAATTTTACAATGGAACAAGAAATTGATCAACGTTTACGAGATCTGCAAAGGGAATATTTAGATTTTCTGGATGATGAGGTAAAACAATTGTAGCCTGTACTTAATTGGTGCTAACCTTAAAAAAGTTGCACAGTAAAAGATTTGTAGCACAATCTTAAGTACTTTATATTTATTAAGATAAATATATTTTATAGCGAATCCCAATCTTTTTAATTTTATAAATTTAATTTAATTTAATCCCAATCTTTTAATTTATAAAGCAAATTTTGGGTGAAATTGAAACCTTATTACTGTAGGCCCTGCTGTGCTCTTTTTAAGTTAAAGTTTAAAACTGGTTAGTTGCTGTTCAAGTTTTTAATAACTTAATACGATTAAATACCTAGGCAAACATGTTAGTTTGGCAAAGCAATGTTTAAGGCATGTTATGTGAAAAACCAAATTTTACACGAATTAATTTGGAGTACATAAGTAATTACTGAAAATATTTCCAATACAAAAACTAAACAGCATACAATTAGGCAATATGGTTGTGCAATATAAAACCAGTATTGTATATAATATTGTGATGTTTTGAAAAGATTCTTGTTCTGATTTATAAAAAAAATCTTATATCGTCTTTTAAAAAATTATCAGATAGATTCTGTACCTATATTTTTTGTAACTACTTAGCACTAATAAAGTCGTAGTTTAATAAATTGTTTGGACCGTTATATTTCAACAGTTTTATGTATATATTTCACAATAAATATGTGCAGAATGTTATGTTCTCACAAAAACGAAATGAAGCATATTACCAAAATACTAGCTTGTAGTTGAACTGATACAAGCTAGTCTGTTTATCTCCATTGATATCATATTTCACTGTTGTTAGCCTACGTTTAATAAAGTATATATACTTGTGGAATGAAAAGTACAGGTTGGTTGGTTGGTAAAATAATAGGTTATAAACAGCCAGTGTGCCTAAGTCATAAAAGTAAGAAAGAATAAATAAAATTTAAATATAGATATATTTTTTTGTAAATACATCTTTATCACTTTCTTATCATTCTTTGGCCTTTATGGGTTTTGACGATTTCTTTGCAGCAGAAAATTCCAAAAGTATATAGGGAAATAAAATATCTACCGATACAGAACCCTGCTTGCATAGGTAAGCTTATATTAAAAACGGAGTTTCCCTTTTATCGCTAAGCCGGCGATGATAACCTTCACGGTTTTTCGCCGGGGGAAAAAAATTTATCGCTAAGCTCCCTCTTAGCCGTGCAGTCTTCAGTGTTTGCTGTTTCACTTTGGCTTGGAATGAGGGGATCTAACTCCAAAGTAGATAGATGAAGAGAGGTTAGGTCCAACTAGGGCAACTTCAGATTGCCTAAACCTTACAACGTGTGAGACAATGAAGGCATACCTTATTGAAATAGAATATAATGTACATTATTTGGTCATATTCTTTTACAGGAAGATGAAGGTGTGTATAATAAACGAGTAAAACACATGATTGATGATAAACGAATTCGACTGTTGATCAATATTAATGATTTAAGAAGAAAGAACCCAACTCGTACTGCAAGGTAATTTTATACAGTAGTAGTCATTAGAAATTTATGTTTTAACTTAACATTTGCCTACAATTCATATTTTATGGTATAATTTTAAAACATTGTTTAATGACAGTTTCTCTGATAAATACAAAAGATATTGAAAACAGTGTATTCAAGCTGGTTATTATTATATATAGCTTAGCGATAGTTATTTCTTCGTGGATTCTTAATGAGTCCAAAATGCTTAATTTTGAAATATAAGTAACAAGTTTTGTTATTGAAATATTGACATCCTGAGAAATTAATTTGATAAATAATAATTGGTCTAGATTAATAATTAATGTGACCAAAGATAGTATTTTTTTTTTTAAAGTATGCCTATTCGTTTTTCTCAGTATAATAGTGAAGTATTTTTTTGGCCCACTCAGAAATTGACATTCTTTTTTAATTGAATTTTCCTATGTTTATTTCTGACAGTATTCAGCATTTTCATTCATCATGCTTAAAGTATTGATTTCAAAAATTTGTTTTGTTATGAACTTTATTATTACACAGTAACACATATTCGCCCGAGAAATTCAATTTATTGTGATAATTTATGATTTAAGCCCTTTTTAAAAGATCTGTATTGTGACGTCACTGCTATTAACATTGCGTGGAACATGTTAGATTTCATACGCAAGATTACTGCGTGTATGTCACCCAATGAGATACTTCTTACACGCGTTTAGAACAGTACAATAAATCATTTATTACCTTGATAGTTTTTGTAGTACTAATGTATGCAGCCATTATTTTACTCAAAAGTTGTGTTTTCATCCCACAACCAAGTCAAGTTAGGTTCAAGATTTTTATATAAGAAAAAGTTTATATTCTTTTCGTTGTTAATAACACGATTTAATTAATTGTTTTTGCGATGAAATCTTATTTCCACGCTAGTCATTTGAAGATTATTTTTGTTACTTTTATTTTTTTCTCTAAATTCACATTCTTTCCTTGCTGTTATATTTTGCATTATTATTATTGGGGAAATAATAAAGTTTTTAATATAAAATTGCACAAAAATGCCATAGTTCCGAAAAACTGTTTAATAATGTTAACTGATAATAACAACAGTCAAAATCTTATTGACCATAGCTACAGGCTACTTTATAAAGTTTATTCTTTTAGTTGAGTGTAAAAATAATTTTTAATATTTTCAACAGAACTCAAAATCTTTACAGACTCCTTCATCACTAATATTTTCATTTCTAATAGTCACATGATTTAACCAAAGATTATTTTGAATAGTATCAATTTGTTGCTTCTGCTGTATATGTTTAATAGCCTATTTACACATTTTTTTTTAAATTTCAGTTTACTGCAAAATGCATTTGAAGAACAAATTGCGTTTCATAGAGCCCTTAAAGAATATGTAGCAAGTGTAGATCCCAACTATGCGCTGGAGCACGACGAATTTTTTGTGGCTTTTGAAGGAAGTTTTGGCAACAAGCATGTGACACCTCGTACACTGACTTCTCGATTTTTGGGAAATTTAATCTGTGTTGAAGGAATTGTTATTAAATGTTAGTATACATTAATTCAATTACTGTAAATTATGCAATACAAATTTTAATGCTTATAGTGTTCATACGTTTCAGAAATTTCGATTGACACTATAATTTATATTTTGTGATAGGATACCGACAATTTCGAATTTTTCATGTATACAAAGAGAAGAATTAACTGTCGTATAGTTAAACCTAATTAAAAGTTTAATTTTCAATAGGTTCATTAGTCAGACCTAAAGTAGTTCGAAGTGTGCATTTCTGTCCAACTACAAAAAAGACCATCGAGCGCCGTTATACGGATTTAACTTCTTTGGATGCATTTCCTAGCAGTGCTGTATATCCAACTAAGGTAAGTATATCTGTTATATTTATTTATTTTATACTCTGTTCATCAATGAATATATACAATAAATTTTTAAATATGCTTTAAAGTACTGGTAATTTGAGCTAATCAATGTTGCGGTGCCCTCAATTTAAACAAAACGAAACAATGTTGCTTATTTCATTTAAACTGCTTTTAAATAATTTAAGTACTATGAGAAAATTTGTGTCATGTTTTTGCTACTTAATTACTATTGAATTCTTTATTGTAACTACATTAATATATTTAATGTTTTTTAGGATGAAGATGGAAATCTTTTAGAGACAGAATATGGTCTTTCTTCGTATAAAGATCACCAAACACTTACAATACAAGAGATGCCAGAAAAAGCTCCTGCAGGTGAAGTCATAGTATTTAAACATAATTTTAATAGTTGTCATGATTTGTCATTAGATCTTAGCATATAATATACAGTTGAACTAAGTTGTAATAACCTTAGATACTACATAAACTTGGAAGTAGCATCATTGTCTCAAGTAATTCTATCCAAATGCCTATCTAAAAAAAAAAATAAGTGTAAGAAACACTAAATATTGTATTATTTAGATGTTGTACAAAATTTCTTACATAAAATTTACTTTAGTTTTACTGTAGAACATATTTTGTTTGAATGAATGTGAACAAAGATTCTGGTTCATCTGTTTGTGATAGTTTTGTTGAATACACTTTAATTTTCCTTATTGCTAACACAGTTCCTCTCTTGAGTTTTGATTGGTCATCATATTGATTACGTTTGAATGAATGACTTTCTAGGATTACTATTGTACTGCAACCTTTTGTAGATCTATTGTTCTGCCTTTCTATATTAATGAGTTGCTCAGTCTTACTCTTGACACAGGTTGTGCCCCATTTGGCCAGCTTTTTATTGTGCAGTGAGATTCGATTCATTCTATTTACATTCTTATTCATGTTGTTCCTTTTATTAGCTAAGGAAATGATGCTTGCTCATACACAAAGTGGTACAAGCATGGGACTAGCTGAATGTGTTTTGTTATAGTGTTTTAATGAAGAAAATGTAGGAATCTCATTTAATATGAATGAAAAAATATTAATGAGAAAATTGAGGTTATGTTAAATAGAACGAATAATACATAATCGAATATGAATACCATGGATCAATTGATAACATAGTATTTTAGTTAGGCTATAGAGGGCACTTTAAGCTTCTGCCAGCCTGTCAATAGAGAAACATATTAATATAGTAATAAAAAATATGCTAATTTTCTTATAGGTCAGCTGCCAAGGTCAATTGATGTTATTCTAGAATATGACTTGGTGGACCTTTGTAAGCCTGGCGATAGAGTGCAAGTTGTTGGTAACTTCAGGTGTCTACCAAATAAGCAAAATAGTTTTACTTCGGGTATGTTCAGGTAAGAACAAAAATTATATAACAGTTTCAGAAAAAAAAGTTCTCATTAAATACTGACATAGAACTTGTGTATCCACAAAAATTATGGTTTGTTTTTCCAGTGGCCAAATTTATTTGGGATTAAAGGTGTATAAAAAAAGATAAATTTGTATTCTTTATTTGAAGTGATATTGTATAACTTGTTACAGTACGAATTTTAGTTTTTAAAATAATTATTGATGGATTCCAGGACTATTGTTATTGCAAGCCATGTTGCTCAGATGAGTAAAGAAGCAACACTATTTATTTCACGAGAAGATGTCAAGAATTGCCGCCGTCTGGTTCAGAAGAGAAATATCTACAACCTTTTGGGGCGATCGTTAGCGCCAAGTATCCATGGACATGAGTTCATTAAGAAGGCTATACTTTGTATGTTACTCGGGGGCGTAGAGAAAATACTACCAAATGGAACAAGACTTAGAGGGTATGTTGCTACAAGTGCGAAGACTGATAATAGTTTAAATTATGAAGATCTTATGATTGTGAAAGTAATTATAGACGGTAGAAGATGTTCTCTAAGAATATTTGAGCAAATATTTATTTCATTATACTCATAAAACATCACTCTAACCTACTTTCTCTGTATTAAAACTATTAGAGATATTTTACTTTCTTGTTATATTTAATTGCATCTTGTGCCTTTTTTTGTTATTTTAATTACTTTAATCTTATATTGTGTTGTTAATGTTTAATTGATTAAATATAACTAATGTATATTTTTAGAGACATAAATGTGTTGCTGATCGGCGATCCCAGTGTCGCAAAATCACAACTTCTCCGTTACGTCTTGTGTACAGCTCCCCGCGCTATCGCTACAACTGGTCGTGGTAGCTCTGGTGTAGGATTAACTGCTGCCGTCACTACAGACCAAGAAACCGGGGAGCGAAGGTAATTCAAAATTGAATATAGTAAACAGATTATTTTTCAGTTTATTTAACTTGTGATTGATTTCTTGCAATATATTGATCATGTCATTCTGCTTGGTAAACTATGGGATGCTGGTATCAGAGATGTACGTTTTAAGAGCTATTTGAGAACTTAATGTCTCATTCTGTTGAGATTGGTACAGTATGAATAGATTTTTGGTTTAAGGTTCCTCAAGGTTTAGTGATCCTATTTTATACTTTATTAATGTTAGTGATTTTGTAATGGTAGATTATGTGTTCAAGTAACAAATTCTGCTATGACACAGGTTTTACATCCACACAGTACATCTAAGATATCTGCACTAGAATTTAATTAAAGAAAGAGCTTGAGTTAAATAGAGCTTGGATTGATATGATCCCAAGCGAAAAAACTTAATTTATATTACTTAACAAGAAAAGATATCACAAATATTGAATGTTTTGCAGAATTAGAGCTTAGTGTTAGTCTCGTGTAAACTGTAACTGCTTCCAAATTAGAAAATATAATTGATTCATACTTATCCTGGAAGAGCATGTTGTTAAATGATATATAAGTACGCTTGTGAGATACAAATGAATGTGTATGTACAGTATACTTTCTATACCTTGTAATTGGAACCAAGGCCAAACAAAGCAAATAAATGCCAATAAGAACTATTGAATGCACAGAAAACGGCTAAATAAAAATATAATTATAAGACTCTATAAACAATGCTTTAAATGATTTTTTTTTACTGTATTGTGCAAAACCAATGATAGTTAGCATACCTAATACAACTTATCAAAAACACCATTTTTCTTATGGATTTATAAATTTTGCTGACATTAAAATCTTTACATTGGACCAATTCACCATCAACTATAAGCTCTAAAGTTAGTAATTTTTGTTTCATAGTTATAAAAGTATGTTTCTGTTTAGCAATCATCCACACAATATAAACCAGAGCTGTTCTTAGCGATTAGGCCTCTATAAGTAAAATGAGTCTTCCCTTAGTCCCCACCCATCAAGCTAGAATGCAAGTTCCCACACACATTAAGTTGGAAAAATACTTTTAACTGTTACTAATTAAAATAACATTTACTACTAATACAACAATAACTAGGCCTAATTTATTTCATAAAAAGGAAGGAATGTTGTTATTTAGAAATCAGATGAAATTTCAAACGGATCATTTTTGTACTTCAAAAAAAAAACAAAATTACTGAATAGGACTCTTTAAGGATCTATCGCCAATCTGCAATGTTGAAGGGATTAAGCACTAGTAGTTAAAGGAACAGTAGACAGACTCACAGTATATTCTTAATCGTCCCATAGGGAGGTGCAGACTAGTTGCACCTATTGAGAGGATTTAGACGTCCCTCACAGTACCCGACATTAATACACACTTACACTTATGACACTTATGACTTTAACACTTTACACTCACACTTACATTTAGGGAGGCGATAATAGCCTTAATGTGCTTTTCACCTTAAAATACAAAAAAAAATCTTAATTGCTTGACCAATGCTCTGACACTCATAAACTTTCCCACCAACTTAACTGGTAACCGTAATATTTATGAAAAATGTAGTTACCAACAATGTATATAGCAAATGTAGTTGGACCAACTATTTTGGAAATTTTATGCTATTTCTCTATGTATGGCCAAACTTATAAGTCTTACCATTCAGCCAGTTTTACTGGAAATAGGCAGTAATTATACTCGTTATAGTTAAATCAGAGACTGCCATCTTGAAATGGAAGTGAATGGAAAACACACACACACACACACAAATATCATTTGGGCTTTATTACTAACAAACTTCAAAACCAACTGAAGCCAATTTTTAGGGAGTCTGTTGTGTGTATATATATATATGTGCATGTATAGAAGTTTGCATTGATATAGGGTGTTTTGTTTAAGCATGTTTGTATGAATGTATGTGTTTTATTTTTCCTTTTATGAAGCAAGTACATATGTTATGGTTTATATTTTTTCATTTGCCTTAGATTTCTTAACTTTATTTTTTAACCTTAAAAGGAGTTAAATTAATTTTTAGTCTAATAATTGTACTTTATGTATTGATGAATAAAAGTCTAATTCTAAAAAAACGTAATATTAACTGACTAACTTTTACGTTGACAGGCTTGAAGCTGGTGCAATGGTTCTTGCTGACAGAGGAACTGTGTGTATCGATGAGTTTGATAAAATGACAGATATGGACCGAACAGCTATACACGAAGTTATGGAACAAGGTCGAGTGACAATTGCTAAAGCAGGTATCCATGCTCGTCTTAATGCTCGCTGCTCAGTTCTAGCTGCAGCAAATCCTGTTTATGGAAGGGTAAGTGTGTAACTTTATTCGTAAATAGGTGAACTGATTTTTAAAAAAACCTTCATTTGAATTTCAACAAATATCATAATAGTAAAAAACTAATTCTCAAATTATTTTTACAGTATAACCAATACAAAACTCCAATGGAAAATATAGGGCTGCAGGATTCACTTCTGTCCCGTTTTGATCTACTTTTTGTCATGTTGGATTCCGTGGATAGTGACAATGATCGAATGATTTCAGACCATGTTGTCCGCATGCATAGATACAGGTATTATATCTTGAATTAAAAATAATTACACAATTTTTGTTTAATTGTTTTAAAACTACCTTTTAAAATTTACATTTTGTATATTATTTATCTGAGAAAATGTAGTAAATAAGCGACTCACTTGGGTTACCACAACTTCATATCTTTTTCTATGTATGTGTTAGTTGAAACAGTTAGTCAATGGGAAATTGTAGATTTTAACCTAATGTTATTATTGAAACAGAAACCCAGATGAACAAGACGGTGAAGTATTGCCGATGGGATCAGCTGTGGACATGTTGAGTACAAAGAACCTAGAACAGACTAGCGAATCTAATATCGCAACACCTGTCTTTGAAAAATATGATGCATTGTTGCATGGTAGTTCTCGTTCCAAATCGTAAGTTTTTTAATTTTTTATAGAATATTTCTCTAAGTTTACTGTTACTAAATAATTAACTTTTGATTGTTAAATACTAATTCGTTAAAAAAATTGTGATGATCCTTATAAAATATTTTTGTGCTGTAAACCTAACTACTAATAAAGTAGTTTGTAGTAGATTTTTTTTTTTTTTTGTGTTTAACGTCTGACTACTGTGCACACTTGGGCTAATGCAGACTATGGGATGATTTATAGCTATGAAAATGCCAAGCCCTCGCCGGGAATTGAACCCGGGTCCTCGGGGTGAAAGTCTAGTACGCTATCCACTAGGCCACCGAGGCGGCTAGTTTGTAGTAGTATTTGTTCAAATATTTGAATTGTTTATTGTCATTAAAAAAAATCAAAAATAACTAAGTAAAGAGCTGTTTTTTTACTGTAATAAGCAGATTAAAAAATATATTTAACATATAAATTTTACCAGTATAAGATTCACAAAGTAATAAATTTTTGGTTACAAAATTTGGTATAGATTTGATTATCTGAAGCAGGTAGTTTTCACCCTGGTTTTCTGTAGCTATATTTTATAGTTCATTATGTTTGATTAAATGCTGTCCTATATTACAGGTGTTTTTGAAATTATTTTCAGGGACAAAATTCTGAGCATGAAATTCATGCGCAAGTTCATTCACGTTGCTAAAGTTCTTAAACCTGTTTTAACCGAAGAAGCTTCTTCTGTGATCTCAGAAGAATATTCCAGGCTGAGGTCACAAGACTTTATGGAGTCAGATGTAGCGAGGGTAGGTAATGATAAAATTTGTGGGTATTTTACATCAAAACTGTACTGTGAGATATGTGAAGATGTTTTATTCAAACATTTCTGAGCTATCATTTCATATTCCAAAATTTATTGTCAGTTAAACAAGACTTCTAAAGAATCATTGAAAAAGCCTGTAATGTCTTAAAATCATTGAAAATTCATTTGAATCTGTAGCCGAACCAGTGAGTGTGTTTTACCTACTTACTGAAATTGTACAGTATATACTTAAATTAATAAATTTTGTTTAAATAAAACTAGCAATATCTGTAGAGTATAGTAATAAACTAGAGTAGAGTTTAAATAAACTAGCAATTTTAGCAAAAATGGTAGTAAAATTCAAACATTTTCACCTTGAATATCCTGTGAAGATAATGTCAGGTATAATTTTCAGTTAAATATTTAATTAAAACAATACACACACACACACACACAATTCTTTTTATTAATATTATAAATTACTTAACGTTGTTAGAAATGTATGACTAAAAAAGTTGCATATATGCTTTGTAGAGATGATACTATCTATGAAATATTGTTATATGTTAAAACTGATCTTGTTACTTTTCAAAATCTGTTAAATTAATCTGTGAATTACTGTGAACTGTGAAATAATGTCTTAGCTGATCTGTTATGTAGCTATTGCTTCTTCATATAGGCTAATATAAATCAGGAGAAAAAAAACAAAATCAGGTATTTTATCTACACAAATACACAATTCTTCTGTAAAATTATTCTTCTACACAACACTACTTGTGCAAAAAACATTCACTATATTAAATAAGTAATACCAACAAGAAGCTAAATCTGGCAGGAAACAACTGTTTGCGCTCAGTTAGCAATATCAATATTTATCTCATCTCAGTAATTCCGCCTTAACAAAAGTGTGAAAATTTCACAGTTCACAGGTGGTAGTGTGTAGATAGGTAGGACCAAACTGTGAACTCATTACATATGCGCAGGGCAAAGCAACACGATCTTAGCCAAAATAAAAAAACGGGGCACGGATTGATTGAACAGACTTCGGAGATTTCAGTTCACAGTTAGTAACAGTTGAACTCAGCCATTCACTATTAGATAAATATGTGAAATTTGACTATTTGTGAAAAAGTAGCAGTTCTGTGATATTGTTACCATCTCTAATGCTTTGTAATAAAAATCCAAAATTTGTTAACCTTCAAATTCAGAACTTGTAAAAAATATGGATAATTTTAGTACAATAAATACACATTACAATTATTTTATTCTATTATCTGATTTCTGGAGTCATTTAGAAAAGAAAACTCATTAATACTTTTCACTTGTAAATTAACTGTGTACATATTGTTAACTGCTTCAATAAAAAACTTTATTTTCTGATCTTGTAATCACCGCTATTGCACATTCTTAAGTGACTTTTTAAGGAAATGAAACTGATGAACATGTGTTGAACATGTCTGTCAGGTCTTATTACTGTGTATATGATTTAGTGTCCAGCATATTTATATACAAGTTTGTCAATAAGATATTTTGTATTTTTTTTCCGCTCTAGACACAACCTGTAACTGTACGGACACTGGAAACACTAATCAGATTGGCTACTGCTCATGCAAAAGCTAGGTTGTCTCGTAACGTTGAAGTTGAAGATGCACAAGTAGCCATCGAACTAGTTCAATTTGCTTATTTCAAAAAGGTATTGTTGAATTTTTCTTAAAAAATATATTGTTATACATAAAGTAGAATTTTTTTTATTTAGGTATAAAAAGTTGCTAATAATTGATTTAAAATTGTTTTCTTTAAATAGGTTTTGGAGAAGGAAAAGAAGAAAAAGAGGAGGCGAGATGACAGTGACAGTGATGGAGATGATACTACTGAAGATGAAGATGACACAGCATCACAACGATCGAGTCGAAGTCGAGCAACTCGTAGTTCAAGTGTATGAGTCTTTTCTAATCTGACAAGCCTAATTAAAAATTTAAACATCTTATTTACAGAATTCCTGTTCATAAACGTAAATTGCATAAGTTTAAATATATAAGATTATATATGTTATAAACTTATATGCCACTATGTTAAATTATTTTCTAATTGTATATTTTGTTGCTCAATCTAGTATAATATATATCTAAACGTAGGCAGTATTTTGTATTTCAAAATACTATGGTGGTTTGATATAGTCTATTGGATTTTGTTTTGTGTTTAACGTCTGACTATTGTGCACACTTGGGCTAATGCAGATGATGGGATGATTTATAGCGTATGAAAATGCCAAGCCCTGGCCGGGAATTGAACCTGGGTCCTCGGGGTGAAAGCCTAGTACGCTATCCACCAGGCCACCGAGGCGGCGTATAGTCTATTGGATTCAGAAATGTCAATGGCCATATATAGTGTTGCATAAAGAACTCCCCGATCATGAAAGCTAATAAAAATCAAACAGTATATATAATGCCATTTTAATCGTATTATATTTCTGAAAGTGTGTGTTTGTTATTCAATCACGCTTTAACCACTGGACCAATTGAGATGAAATTTAGTACAAAAATGGTTTAGGTATCTGAGATTAACATAGGCCTATTCCCGTTTTTAAAAAACATCACTATACTACTTACCCAGTCCAACATAATTATGTAGTATTTAGTTTTGTGGCATGTGTTAACTGTAGTTATGTTTAATTACTGTTTACTATATACTAGACCTGAGATTTAGGTACCTGAGATGGACATAGATCTAATCCCATTTTAAGAATCTTGATCTGTGTTTTATTTATTGCAAAATTATTGCTTTTAATGTTACATTTTCAATTATTTTAATTATAATTTTTGTCAAAACTGACTTTAATTTGTTACTTTGTGTTGAATTTTCAATATTAAATGTAAAAAAATCCATACATAGAGTGCATATTACGATACGTTAAAAATTACTATAATTTTAAGTATTTTATCTTTGTGAAAGTCTGGTTTGCTTTATTGTTTGTAGTTTTGTTATTTTAAGTTTCATTAGATGAAATAACCACAATTTGGTGTTCTCATTTAAGACTTTTCAATGTTTTCGATGCAGAGTGCAGAATATATAACATATACAATTTTATTAGAATACTTTAATTGTAAGGTAGTATATATATTTGTGTAATTACATTTTATGAAAAAATGGTAAATATGCAGTGTAGCATGTTCTGGATTTTTCGATATTTTTGTTACTAAAACGCTTTATTACGTGCACAAAAGCAAGAATCCAATATATAAAAGCGCGGAAACCATGAGAAGTATGATAAAAATCTAAAATAAAAGTGACCAACATAACTCAAAATTGCTACCCACGCGAAAATCGGTAACGTGTTCTAGATTGGTAAATCAATAAAAAATATGTGTAACACGGGTTTTGGGTGATAAGAAACCCATTTTTTAAAAAAGAATACTCCATAACCTAACTGACACGGTTGTTAGGCCTAACACGGTGATGCGTGAAAAAACCTTTAAATTTTTTTGAAGAATACTATATGTTCTAACTGACACGGTTGTTGGGCCTATTACGGTGACGTGTGGAAAAAAACCTTTATTATTTTTAAAGAGTACTTGAAACTTAACTGACACGGTTGTTAGTCCTAACACAGTGATACGTGATCTTTAATGTATATTGTGATTGCAGGCAAAGCCGTGACGGGTAACAGCTAGTTTACAATAACTTTGTTTTAAAGATTTTGTCACTTTAATATTCTTCTAAAGTGAATACTGTTAGGGCAACAGCACGTTTCTGCACAGAATGTCATGGAAATTGTTTGTGATAGGTGCTCTCATAACAGCCACATTTTCTGATGCAGTTGCTGTTCCAAGTTGGCCAAGTGATTTTCTTTTTAAGATGAACCTGTTTTTCTAAAGATAGACATCCAAGTATAGATTGTTTTTTATCTGGAACTATTGTAGTGATCAAGCGCAAATTGGATGTGAAACGTATTTTTGAAAGTCCATTTCAAAAAACAAAGATATGATTGTTTCCCTGACCAAGTGAAGATATGAATTAAAAAAGGCATAAATAAACCTGATGGCCCCACCCTCACTTCTGCTAAATCTTCCCAATTTCTTTATGCCACATCCACTGTGTTTAAAATTAAAATTAAAAAATCATTCAAGTTAATATTATTTTTTTCCCATAGGTTACTCAACCTACAGTCTCTACAGGGGATGATCCATATGACTTCACACCTTCTCCAAGTAAGAAGAAACCAAAACGTACAAGAACCAGACAGCCTTCTCCAAGCCTTGCAAGTCCTGATCCTGACTTAGAAACTGCTGAACAGCAACAACCCTCTCTAGCACCACCTACTAGTATTACTTCTGAAAGGTTTGTTCAGATTAACTGTTGTGTTAGTTTTACCATGTAATGGTGCAAAAATTTTACACAAACTTTTTCGTGTTAATTATTCCTTCATAAAATTAGGTATGAAAATCAGAACATTGATCCAATTTTTTATTTTATTTGGGTACTTATCAAATACATTAAAATTTGATGAAAACCATAAAAGCTGATTTTGTTTGGAGGTCCACAAGATCCACAACATGAATGTTTGGTGGTATCCATAAACATAAATATATTTCAGGGAAAATATGGAATAATATAATAATAAGGATTTTAAAATTCTAGGTCCCAAATTCTATAATAATAAACTTGTGCACATTAGTAATGAGACCCTGTATAGGAGGACCGAAAAGATGTCCTATACAATAAAGAAAAGGAGGATTGACTTCTATGGTCACATCCTACGAATGGACCCGAAAAGGATAACAAAAAGGATCTTCGACTTTTTCTGCAATAAGAAAACCAAACTGAACTGGTTTAAGGAGATAGAGAGGGACCTACGAGAGTTTCAAATTACAGAAGAGATGCTTGCAGATAGATCCGCAAAGAGTATAATCGAAGGTAAAATGAAGAGGTTCCAGGACAGGGTCAAGACCAAAATACCATATAGGATTTCTGAGGCAGAGAGGACGGCAAGATCTGAAAGAATGAAGAAATACTGGGCAGACAGGAAAGCACGACACACTGAACATTGATTGATCAATCGTCCCCCAAAGTGGGTGAAACGTAGAAGAAGAAGAAATAAGGATTTTACAATCTATCCAAAGTACCCCAAAAATTTGATTTTGTTCTTTAATAATCTTGATTTCTGATTGTTATCATATGAAATATAAGATACTATAAGAAATACATATGAATACATGAAGAAATACATATATCATATGAAATATAATATAAGATACCATATGAAATATAAAAAAATATGGTTATTATAAAATAATTTATTTCTATGGATTTACACATCTTAGGTTTACAAAATAAAAATGATTTTTACTTGGAAACTGAACTAATGATGATCAATTTTGATAAAATTTGGTATGTTTTTGTGATTTTGCCAAAAATCTGCTAAAACCTAAATTTGATACAACAACACAAAAAAGAAGTGTGTGACATATCATATTTGTCCAAATTTTGTTCAAAGGTCAAAACAACTTAGATAATGACCTAAATCTTTCCTATTAAATGTCTGACATGAGCGGTGACAATTATTACATCAGCTGGAGAGATCAGGTTTGTCCAATTATAGAAAATGTTTTCCTTGGTTCAAACAACAAGGTTTTGCTGTTTTCATTTTATGTCTTTTTTCCTTTTATAAATATTTCTTCCTTTCATTGGGTATGTTTGAATACCAAATCTGATAGAATGACTAGTTTCAGGACTGTCATAAGTATATTATTTATGCAAAAGTACAAGTAACAATTTATTTATACATTAAATATAAATACAAATGATTTAAAAGAGTTATCATTTTAATTGTGTTCATGCATTCTTTAGATTCCAAACATTTAAAAGTCACCTGGTTAATTTATTCCGAATTGAACGAGCGCAGTCACTAAGTCTCACTCGAGTTGTGGAATACGTCAACACTAAAGAAACAGTTGAAATTTTTCCTGAAGGTGAAGTTTCCGCAGCGATTGAACGGCTGTCCGATGCGAACCAAATTATGCTGGCTGATGGAATAGTTTTTCTTATATAATTTTTTTGTTTTATTTTGAAAGTGTATAATTTACAATGACACAGAATATTAAAAAAGTGTAATTTATGAGTAGGCTGGAATCCAATTTGGATTCCATATAATTTAGTTATGTAAAAATGAATTTTTAAATAAGTAGAAAATACATTTTTTTAATTAAATATTTTGTTTTTTTATTATCCTTTCTCATTATGTTTCAACTCAACCGTTTGACATTTGGTGTGTGTGTGTGTGTGTGTGTGCATGTGTTACAATGCATTGGCCAATTGTTTTGAAATTTGGTACTAAGGTACATTGTGTAAAAAGCCCAACAACACAATGTGTTAAGATTTTTCCATTCACATCAGTTTCAAGGTGGCGGCCCCTGATTTAATTATGATGAGTGTAGTGGCTGGATGTTTTCTGTAATACTGGCTGAACTGTTTGTCCTTTCGCTATTTTTACCACTTCATGGAAATAGAGCGTACAATTTCCAATAAAGTTGATTCAATAATATTTTTCATCAGTTACTGGTTAAATTGGTAGAAGAGGTTGTGAACCTGTCATGTAGGGGTGGCCAGGCAATTAATTTAAGAATATACAGTTAGCTTCCAATTATGACGTCCCATAAATTCCTAGCCCTGCACTAAGCATCTATTATTTTCACAATGATGAGTACACACAAGTTCATACAGTAGTATCGACGAAAGGAGGAAGCGTATCGGCAGGATGGACAATGATAACTTACCAAAATTAATTAGGTATTATATAACTAGAGGAATTTGAAAATGATAACTTCTTTTGGACAAGAAGAATTTCTTTTTTAGATTTCTTCACTACAAGTCCAATACATTCAGAGGTAAGTTTTACGTGGTCAGACATTTTAAAATTTATTAAGTTCATATCAAACTTAAAAAATACTAATTAATCATTTATTTACATAAATTTATTTTTATTAACATAGAACTTGGAACTGACATTTAACATAAATAACTACTGCTAACATAGTGTCCATTAATGGCTGTACTTTGTTCCTGAACTGCTACCTTTTTGACGTTTAAGGTGTAAAAATGGTAGATTAGTATTTGTGCAAGCTTTGGATGATCATAACATAACTTTACAGCACAAATTAGATTATCAGCTGTCTGCGATACATTTTTTACTTACATGAAACTTTATTGATACTAAAATATAAAAATAATACTAATAACTATATAATACAGGTTGGTTTTATTTTCATTTGACATGTCTACAGATATTTGTTGAACAAAACTGCATCAGTGAATTTTAATGTGAAGAAAGATGAAATTTATAATGTTTGCTAATCAAACTTAAATTAGTGTTTACAACTTAAAATTTGTACATTTTTTAAGAATTTTATGAACATATCTGTAGAAATTAGAATATTAAATTAGACTATAGCCTAATGCTCGGTTATGTAGGTTCGTACAAGATTTCAAAAAAGTTTTTGGTTAGATGGCTGAAAATCCCAGGCAAATTGTAATCTTTTGTTTTTATGAAGGTGTTACAGTATAAGTGATTTATTGAATTCAATCTGTACTGTATATGATTTCTTATTCAATGATAAAATCTAGTACTTCGCAGGAAATAAATTCTTACTGCCTTTTAGTAACTTTACATAAAGTTTTTGATACACAGAATGATGATTCTGTAATATATTTATCTTTTTCATTATATTCCTACTAAAAAACGTACATTTTTGCCATTTGTGTTATAATTTCAAAGTGTAAAATTAAGTAAATTAAGTTTTCAACAGAAAAATCCAATCCCTTTACAATAGAGATATTAATTTCACTGAAATAAAATACTTGCATAATTTAATTTTCTTGAATCTTAGCCTAAACTTTGTTTTACCTATTATTTTTCATTTGTTAAAAAAATGCTGTTCTCTTTAAATAATTTTCTAAACTACATTTTAATATTTTAATCATTTTTGTTAAAGCTGCTTGTAATATTAATTATAAAATTTTTAAACATTTAGATTAGATACTTTTAACTTAATATAACTGTTAGGCCGAGTGATCACCAAATGCGAAGTGGAGCAGGCTACACATTCAAAATCTAACCTATTGTTTGTAATGTAAGTGCGGATACTGAATGAGTAACAGCTGAGCGGAGTCAAATAGTATCGCTGGGCTTACTGTAGCTTTGACTTTGTGTAGATTGGTTTTGAAGCTGAATGCACTTTCCTTAGCATGCCTCTAAAACTTATTATTTCTTGTTATCTAGGTTACTGTTGCTTAGGTATTTAAACATAGTATGTTTCTAGAATCCATTGTAATAGGCCTAAATATTTAAATGTTCTTTAAACTAACTGAATTCCACTTCTGGTTGCCATTCATCTTCATTTTGCTCAGCTCAGCGCAGCTCCTTTCTACAATTGGTGGCCACCTGGCCTGAATTAAACTCAAAATTATTAAAATTTTAAGTAATTAAATTTATATGAAATTTCCCCATGAAAAACTGGATTATTATTTGTCCTGATTTCTGTCAATGAATTTGTATTTCTTTAGATTAATCAATTTTTAACTTCAAGTTTCTGAAGTTCATATTTATCATCACGTCCACTAATTAAAGTTAGTAGGTTCTGTACTGAAATTAAGATGAAAAAATTATTACTCCATTATCCACCTGCCTCATTTTTTTTTAGGTTAATACTACAGTTCAGTTTATTGAGAATTAAAATTAGTTTAAAAAGTTAATGAATTATTGCACTGAACAGTTTGACTCATGAGTTATAGCACAGGGCATTCTTACACATGACTCATTAGTTGTGTCACTGAATAATTGTACATCATAACTTATAAATTAAGATGCTGAAAAATCTTGCTATGAGTTAAGAAGCTGAAAACTTTTGCCATGAGTTATGAAGCTGAAAAGTCTTAAGAGTTATGGCACAGAATGTCTTAGTTCTTAAGTCATATGAAGGTGTGGCATCCTGGTTCTACAGATACAGAGTAATGTTTCTAAGATGTAATCAGTCGTTAATTTTTTCAGTTGTCAGACATAATATGCATTTAGAAGAAGGATGATCAAGATGCTTTTTTACTACTACGAGATGAACACTTTGTTGATGAACACCAAGATGGAGTATTGATGTCAAGTGTCCCTAGTTTTTGAATGATTCGATTCGTTTCTTGAAGTACTATTTTGTATTTACAGTCTAATTTCAATCCATAAATATCAAAACTCGTTGCCTGTGAACAAATATTGAGTTATTTTGAGTTAACTAAACTTAAGTTGTTCAAAAATGTTGCATAAAATGTGTTGAGAAGAAATCATTTGTTATCTCAGTATAAAACTCAATAAATTCAATTCTTGTCTCCATTACATGATATAAGTTTTAACAATTTTACATGAACCAATTTTTAATTGATAAAGTATAAAATCTGTTCTTGTACCTTATGTTACAAGATCAAAATACTAATCTTTGCATATGTTATGCTAAATACATTTGAGCTACGGTAAAAAAACAACCTTATTTACTTGTTGTTAAAAACTTTTTTATAACTGAATTATAAAAACTAAATATCAAATGTTGCCTGGGGTGGAGCGTACTCTGTCTAAATCTTTTGAAGAATCATCAGAAAAAACTTTTAAAAATAGTCAATAAAAATTAATTTTATGTACGTAACAATCCTTTAAGTTTGGAACAGCTATTCTCCCTCGAATCACTAAAATAGCATTACAATAGATTAAAAGACAAATTCCTAAATTTGAACAGTATCACAAGAAAAAAAAGTATCCAATTACCTAAGAGATACAAAACGGTCAGCAGTAAAAATAGTATAATAAAAGCATTCAATACCTTTAATTTACTTCCAAATGAATTAAAAAACTATAAACAATGAGTTGCAAGAAAAACAAATTTTAAAAAAATGCGTTGCATCAAATTTATAGCAACTCTCAAGATTTTATATTACTAGAATGTAATTATGATATATTACACACACACACACATATATATATATATATATATATATATATATATATATATATATATATGTATATATATTTACAGTATATATAACAAAATTTATAAGATGTATAAATTATTACTTTTGTATTAATAATTTATGTTGTTATACACACACACACACACACACAATATATATATATATATATATATATATATTATTTAGTTTAGTTTTAAGTTTTGTACCAAGCCGCGAACAGGTAACTTAATTACCTCTGTGGGATGCAAGAGATTGCTTGTAACTAATAACTTGTAATTTTTATGTATTATTCTTGGTTAATAGTAAATAAATGTAAAAAGTTTACATTCAACATACCATGAATGATATAACTTACCTGAGTTTTTGCTTCTTGAGTTTCTTGCTTCGATGAACCGTGGCAAGAAGAATGAGGATACCAAGTCAATAAATATCGGGAATTTGCAGAATGAGCCTTCCATTCCAAGTGACAATGTAACTTTTCCCTCTCCAAAAAGCACCGAGTAAGTCTTAACCCATGATTTCTCAAGCCTTTATAAACTTTGTGTTGATTACTGAAGTAGTCTGTCCAATTGAAATCAGCTATAAACATATAAAAGCAAACAATTACAAAATTGTTTAATTAACTTTTTGATAACTTTTTGTTTTAACGTTTGATAATTACATTTTTTAAAATTACTTTGCTTGATGAAAATATAACCATTTTTATTAAGTTTTTTGCAATTTGTGATTAGATTACAAGTTTCAAGGAGAAAATTTGAAAGCATTGCTCCTTTAGGCGCGTTACAGCACTTTTTGTGTGAGTAAAAAACATTTGTTTTTTGTGTCACACTGTAGCTGTATAGGATGAGTCATGTGTGTGTGTGTGTGTGTGTGTGTGTGTGTATATATATATATATATATATATATATATATATATATATATATATGTATAGCACTTTTTGGATGGATAAAAAGCATTGACTATGCATCACGCTCGAGCTGTATATAGTGAATTATTATATATATATAGATATACCTACACACATACGTACTACATCCATCAACACAAGCTTGGTGAAATTAATAATAATTACAATGCCAATAACTCAAATGTTGTTGAAACTGATAATAATGAAAATGTTAGTAATGAAATAATGTTGAAAATAAAATTATCTGAAATCCATGTAAACACTATGTATATGTGTGTGTTAATTATAATTACCTGTAATTGTATTTATCTCTAAATTGTATTAATTTGTACTGGACTTGCACAGATCATCATGTATTTTGATAAATTAATAAACTTATAAAAATGTATATAAATGAAAAAAACATATTTATTAATTGATATAGAAATTATAACATTATAAGAGAAAGATCTTGCATATGACAATTTAATTTTACTTTAACAATCAATTTTTGGAGGTACAAGTGCTAATAGATATTAAAACTAGACTAATGTTATTGATTTTAATGTACAAATTATCAAAATTCTATTTTTGATACTACAATTAATTTGATAGTCAAATGATCTGCCTTCCCTAGCTTCGTCAATTCTACTTTCGTTGATGCGTTTCAGAGAACCTCCATCTTCAAAAACTATATCTATACTCTATAACTATATCTATAAAGCAGTATAGATATAGTTTTTGAAGATGGAGGTTCTCCGAAATGTGTCAACGAAAGTAGAATTGACGAAGCTAGGGAAGGCAGATCATTATACTGAACATAGTGATAATAATCCTAGCAGAAAAGAAGAAGAATATAAAAAGAATTTGATAGTCAAATATTAAAAACAAGTACATACACTGTTTATTGTATAGTTAATGTTTACAAGGTCATATTTTCTAAATTTAACATTTTAAAATTAATAAGGTCTTTATTTTGTTATTTTGGTTTTCTTTTGCAGATTATAAAATTAAAGCTCTATAGTTGAGTCAAAATAATATTATCTATTGAACTATTAATGTCTGTAAACTCATAATTAGGTACTAAAAAATGAATTATATTTATATATCAAGAATTCTACAATGTTATAAACATATACGTTATTTTCTATAACAATTAGTGTATGTAAAACTCCTGTCAGCTAGTTCCCTGACTGCCATGTTTTTTTATCAATATACGTGTAAATATAAATTCAATTTTCAAAGAGGAATATTTTAAATAACTACTAAAAAAATTAAATTACTGTGCTCAGATTGAAATTATACATTTAAAACTATTTTGAATATTAAAACCCTTACTATTAATAAATATAAACTCAATAAGCTCAGAACTACAATACTAATTTACTTAAAAGGTAAAGGTGTGTATATGTACACAATACTGGAAACTAAACTATTTGTCCAATTTTGATGAAATAAGCAGGTCTTTTCACCTTGATATTTAAAATCACTTGATATTTCAAATCAAGTTGCTTCATATCTTTGATGATGTTTTAATTTGGTAAAAATGCACTGTTAGATGATTTGTCAATTTTCATAATTTTTTCACCAAAACGTTTTATTGCTCGTGCAACAGTAATAATAAAAAAAAATATAAAAGAGTGAAAACTATGGAAAGTTTGAAAAAAATGGAAAATAAAAGTAACCTGTATAATTTCAAAATCACTACAGCACGAAAGTAAGTAACGATTTTTTTCACTGCAAAAACAATTAATTAAATGTGTGTTAATATTGCAAAGAATACAGCTTTTTTAAAAAAAACTTCAGACTAAATCGACTTGGTTGTTGGGTATATAAATAGTATTTAGTAAAAGCCACTAACCTTTGAGCACAAAGTTTTTACTAAAGATTATAGTAAAAAGAATGAAACTTAATAAGAATTAGAACATAACTAAATTAAACAGAATTAAATAGAAAAAGAATTAAAAGAAAAAGCAAGATAATAACTGACTTATTATAATGTGATAACACACATGACCAGTAAGTTGGTAGTCATGTTGGCTCAGATCTTGCATAGAAAATCTAGCTTGCTGCATGTGAAGTAAACATCAATGTTGAAACAACATACTTCCATTAAAAATAGGTTAAAATCATAACTTAGTGTAAGAAATTTAAAATTTTCCATAGGTGAATATCTTTCAACTCAACAATAAAATATATAATTTTTTAAAAATTCAAAAACCATTACTAAATAAATCACCCAAAAATGCATAAGTACCTTTAATTTGGTAAAAAAAGTCACATTTAAATTTACACTAGCAAGAAGCATGTTATAGGGTTTTTTAATTTATCCAAATTCAGCGTTTGGCCACATATTTATTTTGGCCATGGTATTGTAAAAGTCATGCAAGGACTAAGCATGTATGATTGAAGATCCTAGTCTCTGTTGAAAATACTTCTATAGTCCAGCCACTTAGTAAACGTTCTGTGCAAGAATTTTTTGTGACAGGAGAATTCCCCTCGGCCAGCTCCCTCCAATAGTCCAATGACACAGAGTCTGCCAATCTCATTCTACAAAATGTTACTACTCAGTGACAGTGAAGGAAAAGTAGGGAGTTTTGGCGAGAGAGTGGGAGTTCGACCTCTCGCATATTGTTTCTCTCTGTCCTACTAGTGGTCTCAGCTGGCCATTTCTAAGCAGCTGACCTGTAGACCATATTTATCCTGTCTCAGTGATGGCATCAGAAGTCGCACACCCGTACATTGGTTGCCTTTGTAGTTTGGACTAATCAATTTTATAGCGGCAATCTATCCTGTTCTTCCCATTGATTAAACATAATTAAAAATAGTAAATTACCTTTTTGTTCTTGCTTTAAATTGAGATCTGTTGATGCTTTTTCAGATTTTAGCTTTTGTTTTCCAAAATGCGAAAGTGCCTGGACTTGAAAGTAATGAACTGATTGCAGATCCAGTTTCTTCAAAATGAATGTTGTTTCTCTCTGTTGGAAATTAAAAGTAAAAACTATTTATAAAACAGATAATAACTGTAAAATGAAACATGTATTATTATTATTACTAATGATCTCAACAAGAAACTGGGAGTAAAATTAAACTTATAAAATGTAAACATCACAAGGAAATTGACAGAACTACTTTATGGTTAAGTTCTTGTACATGGCTCCCTTAATCACACAACAAACTAGCGATTCAAAAAATTGCATTGTCTTGTCCCTACATTAAACATACAATATCATTCACTCTGAAAATACCCTGATGAATAGCTATTAATC
The DNA here is from genome assembly GCA_022606455.1 of Callitettix versicolor. Classification (NCBI taxonomy): domain Eukaryota; kingdom Metazoa; phylum Arthropoda; class Insecta; order Hemiptera; family Cercopidae; genus Callitettix; species Callitettix versicolor. The sequence goes on from CM040184.1 coordinate 37,705,756, forward strand.
TTTAAATAGAATGGTAAGCGATGTACTGAGGATCGCTTTGCTTTTGCTTTTGTTCTTTTGTAAATTAGTACTGAATGTTGAAATGTAAACTTAGGTGTTTTGTTTTTAAGAGTTATAAAGATGATCAACAATGGATCTGCTGTCTTCTGTGTCGTCACTATTGCCACAATGCTATCTAGCCTTTATGCCTCAATGGCAGAGTTACATTGATGGTGTTTAGCCTATGTTTATTGTATTAATAAAATCAAAATTTGCATTTCAAATATAAACATTGTCTGACTTTGTAGCCTTTATACTGCCATTTTAGAGTCATTAAAATAGAAAATTGGAGATTTAAAAGTAGAAATATATGTTTATTATTATATTATATACTAAATTATACGTAGGCTTTTATCTTTACATCAAATTAGTAATGTTTCTGACAAGCAAAACAAAAAACGTCCTTTAAAAAAAAACAACTAAAGTCATAATTAGCTAGTCATAACAGCTAAGGAGTTAGAAGCTTTGCATCCCAAGAGCTAGACTGTGCCACTGTTACAACACATTGAGTAAAACTGCCAATTCACATTTTTAATTTTTAACAGTGGAGTAGGAGGAATGGTAGCACACACTAGTTGGCAACACTGCTATGTCAAATGGGCATATAAGGTGCACTGTGTTATCTCCTGTTCTAAATATGAACTATAAACAACAGTTTGTAATTCCCCAATACTGATGAGAATTCTACACACAGTATATTCAATTTTCTGTGTCTGATATTAGTTAGTTTCTTACATAAATAACTTCATAGGCAATTGTTTAATCTATTGATAACTTTTGTTCAGTTATATATTTGGTAAGCCCGCTATGCCGGTCACAAACCCGGGGCCTGTTACCAAGTAACAGGAAGTGGTGAGTGATAGAGGAGTAACACCTCTCTAAAAAACCTTGGTCCATCTGGCTCCGGATGGTAGTACCTTGTAAGGGCCCCTTGCCTAGGGTTACAGGTGTGAGCCGGTCAACGGTATTGCAATGATCAAAACAACTACGGATGTACTTACCCCAGGTGGCAGCCCAGCTGTGCTGGAAAATCCACCCTCGACAGAGGCAGGCCCCACGGATTCTGGGGGGGGGCCAAACATTGCTTATGGATGACCCTTTAAGAGAAGTTCAAGAATGATAAGATCCCCTAGTGATAAAGTTAGTACAAACACAGGGGACAAAAATACTAGTTTGTTAAGAGAAAATCATGAACTTTGATACAGGATTCAAGAACTAGAGAACATGGTATTAGATCTAAGACAAGAAATGAAGGATTTAAAAGCTAAGAATAGTCTTCTTAAAGAGATTCAGATAAGTGGTTCAAATAAGGAAAATAGTGATGAAAAACTAGAACACTCTGTATACCATACAGACGAAGAGGATCTGGCTCAAGAAACAGAATGGATTATCAAGAAAAAAGACCTAACAAAAAAGGAAAGCTGTATTCTCTCCAGAAATACAAGAGCAAACGTGTGAAGAGAAGATGAGTCCTTCCCGCCAAAGTAAGGAAGACATGATAAAACATTCAAAGGATGTAAGAGCTAAAATGAAATTACAAAACCTCCGCCTATAAATATAGTTGGGGTAGCCAGTTACTCGAATTTGCAAACAATACTGCAAGTTGCTTCAGATAAAGACTATAAATTAACTGCTCTAAACAATAATGTTTGGAAAGTAAACATGCCAGACTCTGACAGCTACAGAGCTGTTACACAAAAATTGAAGAGCGACAACATACAGTGGTACTCGTTCAAGATAAGAATGAAAGGCCAATTAAAGTAATGGCTAGAGGCTTACATTCATCGTGTGCTAAAGATGATATTATTGACAACTTGAAACAACAAGGTTTCAAGATTCTCGATGCAGTCAATATCTTGAAAAAGAAAAAGTGAAAACGAGAATGGTGAGATAATAACACAAAGGAGAGGTCTACCTTTGTTTATGTTAACTTTGACAACAAAGAGATTGTTGATAACATTTATAATATTAAATCAATTCTTAACATTGTGGTAAAAATTGAGCCCCTTAGAAGGAATCTCACTCTAATACCTCAGTGTAAGCGATGTCAAGGGTATAATCATACTCAAGGGTACTGCCAGAGAAACCCAAGGTGCGTAAAATGTGCTGGGAAACATCTAACTGCGGTGTGCACAGTGAGTAAAAATAATCCTCCAAAGTGCGTTAACTGTCACGGTAAACATCCAGCAAATTATCGGGGCTGTGAGGTTGCCAAAGAATTGCAGAAGCGCAGAAATGGTGTATTAAGAATTAAAAATCATATTCAAAGGAATATAAATAGTAGGCCTACTATACAACAGGAATCCAACAGAACATCTAACAGTACGAGTAACGACACTAGTATGGCAATCGACAACATATGCGAAAGCCTTAGGTAGAAGTTTTTCCGAACAGCAACAATAGAAAAGAATCTGGAAATCATATTAGAAAAACTAGATGAACAAAGACACACAAATAAGTTAATATTTGAAAGAATAAGCAAGGTAGAAAGCAATATGAATAAAAATAAGAAAAAATGAAAACATGAACCATACTTATGAATAGCCACTTGGAATGCTAATGGACTTTCTCAGCTAGCCATGGAGTTGGAATTGTTCCTCATTAATGAGAAAATTGATATCTGCTTGGTGTCAGAAACACACTTCACTAATCAATCCTATTTTAAAATCAGAGACTTTTGCCTTTATCATGTGGATCATCCTTCAAACAAAGCCAGAGGAGGCTCTGCTGTCCTTATCAAAAACAACATTAAACACTATGAAAGTTTTGAAATAAAGCTAGAAACAATGCAAATTACAACAGTTGCAGTGAAATTCAAAAACAAATACTTTAATATATCATCTATATATTGTCCACCTAGACATAATCTAAGAAGGAGGACTATTTAAAGCTTTTAATACACTAGGACATAATTTTATAATAGGAGGTGACTTCAATGCAAAGAACACTTATTGGGGGTCACGATTGACTACTGCAAAAGGTAAAGCATTATACGAATCGGGAGAGAAATTAAATGCGATTTCTACTCCACCGGCAAACCAACTTACTGGCCATCGGATTCTAGAAAGATCCTGATCTTCTTGATTTTTTCATCGCTAAAGGCGTGTCGGATGGGTATGTGTGTGTTGATGAAAGTTATGAGTTGGCTTCTGACCATTCTCCAGTTATTATGACAATAAGTGGGAATATAATACAAAAGATGAACTTCCTAAGTTAACAAATCTTAAAACTAATTGGGATGATTTTAGAAAGGAGTTGAGTTGTAGAATAGAACTGCAAACATCTCTTAAGACTCCTGATCAATTGGAAGACGAAGTAGAGGCTTACATCCATAATATCCAAAAATCAGCTTGGAATAGTACACCTTGGTTATCCAAACCTAAGAGTAATATCACATACCCGATAGAAGTACGGGATTTGATTCAGAAGAAAAGGAAAATCCGTAAAAAGTGGCAGAAAACTCGAGTGCCTCAATATAAATCTGAGTTAAATGAACTGAACAATAAACTTAAGAGATTATTGAAACAAATTAAAAGCGAATCCATTTCTAGATATCTTGAAGGGCTATCGTCAGATAAGGATAGTGACTACAAAATATGGCAAGCCACTAAAAGCATCAAGAGACCTAGAAACCATATTCCACCAATTAGGAAGGTTGACAATAAATACTTGGGCAAGAAGTAATAAGGAAAAAGCTGATTTGTTTGCTGCTCACCTAGAGAACACATTCAAACCATTTGAGGCGCAAGCAGCAGGTGAAACATTAATACCAATAGAAAAGAACGACCTAGTGGATATTGGTAAAGTAACATACAACGAGCTTGTAAAGGTAATAACAGGTTTAAAAGCTAATAAAGCTCCTGGTTATGAATTAATAACTGGAAAAATTGTTAAGGAATTACCAGAAAAGGCTGTTCGAAAATTATTACATTTGATAAATGCCTCTTTTAGGCTAAGATATGTCCCAAGACAGTGGAAAATAGCAGAGGTTATAATGATACCTAAGCCAGGAAAAGATCACAGGGAGAAAGCATCTTACCGTCCCATCTCTCTTTTGCCAATTATCTCAAAAGTCTTTGAAAAACTCTTGGTAAAACGCCTCAAACCTATTATTGAAGAGAGGAACCTAATCCCACATCATCAGTTTGGGTTTAGAAGTCAACATTCGACGATTGACCAAATACATCGGATTACCAATGTTGTTGAAAGAGTACTTGAAGAGCGTAAAATCTGTTCATCACGGTTTCTGGATATGGCACATGCTTTTGACAAAGTCTGGCATGAAGGCTTATTATATAAGTTACAAAGAGATCTTCCAAACCAATTTTATGAATTACTGAAGTCATACATGTCAGAAAGATGCTTTAGGGTCAAATGTGATGGTGAATATTCTAGAATAAAGGATATAGCTGCAGGAGTTCCTCAAGGAAGCGTATTAGGACCTATTTTGTTTCTGTTATATACAAGAGACATACCTCAAGATTCCGATACAGTAATTGCTACTTTTGTAGATGATACTGCAATTTTGGCCGTTGGGGATAATGTAGAGGAAGCAAAACTGAAAATTCAAAAATCTATTGATAAAGTCAGTATCTGGATAAGGAAATGGAGATTAAAATTAAATGAATCTAAATCAAACTATATAAACTTTACCAATAGAAAGATAAACCCAACCAATATTGAACTAAATGGTCACTCATTAGCTCCTGTTAATACAGCAAAATACCTTGGGATGACGCTTGACAAAAACTTCATTGGAAAGAGCATGTCAAGAAGAAAATAAGGGGATTAAATATTAAATTCAAGAAAATGAATTGGCTGCTTGGTAGGAGATCTACACTAGACCTACACAATAAACTTTTAATTTATAAGCAATTACTCAAACCTGTTTGGACTTATGGAATACAGCTGTGGGGGTGTACGAAGAAAACAAATGCTAAAGCCGTTCAAGTATTCCAGAACAAGGTTCTGCGTAGTATTGTTAATGCACCATGGTTCGTGCGTAATGATGACCTGCATCGTGACCTCAGGATAAATACGGTTTCAGAAGAAATAATGAAATACGCAATCATGCATAAAAACAGACTACAAAAACATGTCAATCCTGAAGTGTTGTGCTTGTTGAATAACACAGATGATGTTCGCCGTCTTAATAGAATTAAGCCCTTGGATATTAGTGGACGATAATAAATAAAACAAGAGTAACACATGAACATTGTGTTTAAAATTTATGGGACTCCATTACTGAATGGTGATCCAAACAAAGTGACATCGTAATATCAAATGTAAATTACTTGTTAAGTGTAAATTCTTAGTTGTAATTGTTATATAATATAATAAAAAAAAAAAAAAAAAAAAAAAAAAAAAAATATATTTGGTTTTTTTTAAAACATATGCTATTTAATTTTCCTAGAATTCATATTTACTTTTGTTATCAAATACAAATTGTATTGTGTTTTTTTTCTAAACTTGCCTCTAGGTAATATAGAGGAAGTGTTTTTAATAATCGCACACAATAAATGTGAAAATCTCTTTCTATGACATGATGGAAGCAAATTTCTAACAATACTTTTTATATTTTACCCATATTTTTTTCAAAATGTTATTTAACCATCATAATTAGCATTTAAATCTGCATACATTATTGTTTGAAATTTGTAATGAAATCTGGAAAATAAAAAATAATGATTTATGTATATTTTAATGATAATTAATAAGGTAAAATTATGATTTTTAAAAAAATCATAAAAGTTATAATTTTTTTTAAGATTATGAAATGGCTTATATAAGGAAATATGATAAAAAGATTAAATAATACGTCAACTTCAAATGTCATTAATTTATATATATGACAAGAAAATCTACAATAACTTTATCGCAAATCCATAGCAACATGGAATTTGATATTTACAGCAACGACATTCTTAAAACTGCTGGTTTAGGCTGTAGGAGTTAAGGGAAACAAATGATGCTGGAATATGGCTGTTACTTTTCATTTTTATTTTTTTTATTTATTTCTCAAATCAAAAATTGCTTTTAATTAAAATTCGTTGCACTGACTTGAGTTATCGATCTTTCTGTCTCACCGAAATACTTTGGGTTTGAAATAATCAAAGTTGATGAAGTGTGTCAAATATTTTTACATTATTTATTTTTTATTACAGCTAAAACATGACGTTTTTTGCTTCAATAACAAGCTAAAAACAGTAAATACATAAAAATAGGTTTACATACAAATTTTTTTATTTCCAACTTAAGTGATAACTAAACCTATTTTATGTTTCCAAATGACTAGCTATAAACAATTAATACTGAAACAGTATCAATAGGTTTACAGTATTTAATTTTTAAGAAATAAATTATTTTTGTTTCTTTTACCCAATTTCAAATTTTTTCAAGTATAAGATAATCATTATTTAATTCCTAATAAGTAGCTATAAAGAGTAACATATAAAATAGTTCTTCAGTAGTCTTATGAAAGTTGAAGTGGAAAAATAGAACTTTTTTAAGGTGAAAAGTGTAAGCGTGTGTTAGACTCAGGTACTGCGAGGGACGTCTAAATCCTCTCAATAGGTGGAGCTAGTCTGCACCCCCTGCAGGGAGAAAAATAGAACGTGATAATTGTATTTAACATAGGGTCTGTTTTCACTTCTAATTTATTCTTTAAACAACAAACTAATTTCTAATAAGAATGGACACTTGATACAATGGTTAAAATCTTTGGTTAACACATGGAGAATTAAAGGTTCAAAGCTCCGGAAGCTAAAGTGTTTCAAGTGATTATAATCTACATGTATTATAATCTACTTTTCACCTTTAGGTAAGTAAAAAAGTAATGATTATGGCACACGGCTGTCTTGCTAAGGTGATGGTAGCAAATTTTCAAAAGTAATTTTTCTATCTTACCCTCTCTGAAACTCTGATTTCACCATCATAAACAGCCTTAAAATCTGCATATATTAACATTTTAAACTTTCTAATTGCTTTGGAAATACAAATCTCGACATGTGCAGCTCTCTAATCTAAAATCTCTAAACTAATGTGCAGACAAATCTAAAAGCAGCTCTCGGTATGTGCAAAAACAAATGGGACTCCGAATATGGTATGATTTCCATGTACCATGCACTTGTGAATCCCACGAAGAGCTTAAGGACCTACGCAGAGGACATTATCCTAAGTACTGGCCGAGCTACGTCTGTCGCAACCGCTCAAAGAGTTCTAATTCTTACAAGTGCAGGAAGCTTCCAATGAGAGTGCTCTTGAAGAAAAATGCAAACAACAGCAAAAACTTAGCTCTTCCAGATTCACTGCAAGATTGATGGAGGTTCAAAAATTTTGAGATTATATCGGTATGTATTGCTAGCATTGTTTAAAGGTATAGAAAAACTTAATAAATTGATTTCTGTATTATAGTCATAATAACGGAAAATTATTGATAAAAGAACTTTAGACAAATTTGCTTAGCATTAATTATTTTTCTAAAATAATGTGGTTTGAAAGTAAAAAAAAACCAAAAATTGGCTTGTGTTTTTTTTAAACTTTGATCACACACACACACACACACACACACACACACCAGCACATTAGAGAGAGAGAGAGAAACATGTTAAAAACCTCTTAAAAAATGATGAGGTCCTATAAAGAATAGGTGCTCATTTATAGGTCATGAATTTGGGTCTTACCATGATGGCCGCTTCAGTAGCTCATTTTTCAATAGAAATTCACTAATAAAGCATAAATTTATGTAATGTACTCAATGAACTATAGCCTAATATGAGAAAATGTTTTAGTGTCCATCTGAGACTGCAGTTACTGCTGTATAATTTTTTCTGTTAACACCGATCCTTCGTCATCATTAGTCTAACTGACAATGTAGAAAGCTCCAGAAAAAAGTAACGCCTATCAAATTTTGTACTTACACTTGGAAGTGTGACTTGTTGAATTCGAACTGGCGCCACTGTAGAGTTGCACAGAGTACTCCAGAATACCTTATATCTTTGGACAGGCAGTTCCGACTCTGGTGCTTCCCAGCTCAACAAGCCGTAAAGTGTTCCATTAAACCATCCCAGTTTGGAAACTGTTAAATTTTGAGGTGGTTTTGGTTTCTTCGGCCCTGAAATGTTACTGTGACTATAAACAGTTTGAACTTTGTTTTCAGTTCACACAGATTTAATTATTATTTTGTCATATTATTATTGTTTGTTTACTGAAATAGGTAACAGTTAACACCTTATAAACAGCTAGGTAAATGAAATTATTTAACATTAACATATAAGTGTCACAACAGAACCTGACACCTCTCCAATTCTTAATGCAGACAGCTAGTACATAAGTCAGAATAGGAAAATCAGCATGGGAATGAAAACGGTGAAGATGAAGAACTTTTTCTATTGCCAAAATGGAGAAAGGACAACTTTGAGAAACATTATCTCACTGAGGTTGCACTAAAAATAGTAAAAGTAGCAAAAAATTAGAAAAAAGAATCAATACATTCACTATTATAATTCAGCCATATAGCAAATGGCCTGTGCGAAAATTTCTCGAGCATGTAGGAAAATTCCAATCCAGCTCCCTCTAGCAGTTCAGTAACACAGACTGCCAATCTGAGTCTACAAACTGTTTACTCAGCTGGAAACTGATACTACTTAGTGATAGTGAAGGACAGGAGGAGGGAGTTGAGAGATAGTGGTAACTTGACCTCTCACACCCACATTTTTTCTCTGTCCCACTGATGTTCTTAGCAGACCATTTCTAAATAGTTAACCTATAAAAGACACTATAATATAGTATACATATGAGTCAAAAACATGTGAGGAAACTACAGCTGGAATATTCGAACTAGAAACCAAAACAACCAGTTTAAAACAAGCATGGATCCAGATGACCATCCCCAAAATTATGTTGTTATATACGTTTAAATTGTTTGAAATTATATCATAAAAACTGAAGAATACAGTTTTAAATATTTAGTAGTAATGAAACTGTTTAGTCTAAGGAATATATGATACAGGGATCTATTCTGGAATTTATTTCCGGTTTTGCCTTCTTGCTACTTTGCCAGTCAGGTGTTGCCGCAAGTGAATGGACCTTCTTACTACTACGATGACGCATATCATGGCTAAAGCATCTAAGCCTTGCTCTCCTGTATATCCACAGAGACACTGACATGAACACTGAATGTGTAATCATTAGATATGATAAGACTTTGAAAAGGAAGTTGGACTTTGTCCTTCAGAAAATATGCCATTTCAATATTTTTTTTTTTTTTTTTTTTTTTTGAGTTTAATGTCTGACTATTGTGTACACTTGGGCTAATGCAGACGGTGGGGATGATTTATAGCGTATGAAAATGCCAAGCCCTCGCCGAGAATCGAATCCGGATCCTCGGAGTGAAAGCCTAGTACGCTATCCACTAGACCACCGAGGCGACCAGCATAGCACATTACTTGTATATTTATTATAATTACAATTTTTCCTGTGTTTGTATTTATATTTTTTTAATAACCTTGTTACTTTACCAAAATAACTGAAATCAAAACTGAACTGTCTCAACATTTCAGTTGAAGAATGTAAAGCAGCTGAAGCAAGTAAACTTTCTCTAAATGTAAATCAGAAAAGGCAGCCTACAGCGCTGAATTCATTCGTAGTGACTAGACAAGATAAATCATACAAAACCAACTTTAAAATAGTCATATCCTTTTTTTTAATGATCCAAGAAAATAAAGTTTTAGATTAAGAAATAAAAATAAATAACCTATTACAAGATTTTTAAAAGTGTTTACTTTTGACTAACATAACATCAAACTTCATTTCATGACATAAATTACCAGTTTATCCCTCCCCCCAACACTTCAATTTAAATGTGCATATTGTAAGTGACAAACTCCCCCCCAAATACAGAAGTTGGACCGCTCTTGAATGGAAAAATACACCAGTATCCTTCTAGTGGAAGTGTAAACTATTGGTAAGTGTTTGCAGAAGAATCTATATTGGTGATATAGAGGAAAGCACAGCCAAACAGCCTAATGACATTAATATGCTCCAATTCTCCAACCATCGGCTCAGCAATATTGTGAGAATGCCTGCAGAAGCTATATAAACTGGACCAGAGCAATAAGATTAACTCTTTTTGCTACTAGGAAATGCTACAAATAAGAAAGCAGATGTGCCGGTAAGAAAAGGATTATCAACCCAACTTAAAGAACAAGGACCATTTTGTAGAATTGAAGATAGTTCAAAGAATCAAGATCAAAGATTGAAGCTAAACAGGAAGAAAAATTTAGAAGATCTAAATTCTGGAAGGATAAGAGAAGATTAAGGCAGGCCAAGGAGCTTCTCGAAATTTTTGATAGGAACAGATAAAAAAAATCTGTATCAACCTCAGTAAAAATAAGCTAAGTTGCTGGACATGTCTTACAGGGAAAGGCGCTCTTAAGAGACATCTTTTAACAGAAGATGCCTTCAAATACTGCAAGAAGAGAGGACGCCCCCTCACTACCTGTTGGTAGACTTTAAGGTTTTAGCTTAAAGAGCTAGAATTTTGGGAAGTTATCAATTAAAAATTAGGTTTACGTACCTTGAATCCTCTCTAAATCATGGACTTTGTAGAAAAACTATAGGGCTGAAGTAGATGCCATAACTGGGTATTTTAGGAATATAGGAGGGGACACAATACATCTGTCGGAGCGAACCAATGAATTCAATTCAATCATTTAATTCAAGTATCACAACAACTCGATCTATGTCTCCCAATCCCAAACGTTAATTCGAATATGATAGCAAAACGAGTGATGCAGGCAAGAGATATTCCTTTGACTTCTGAAGGACCCACACAGCTTAACCTTGATCACCATGGTGCAGGGCACTTTGATAAAATGTTGTAAATATTCTAGATGTTCAACTCATCTTGTTGGGCAAAATTTATAAATGTTGGTCAAATCTAAGTTGCTTCTTAACAGCATTACAAAAACTGGCCCAACAAACAAAACGATTTGTTTCAACTATTTGAGATTGTGTGAAAATTTTCTACCAATAATTATTTATTGGAAAACGGATAGTACTTAAAACTGATTCTTTTCAGATGAATAGTAGTAACAGACAAGCTGACGATGAAAGAGAGTGAACGATTATCAAGAGTATTGGAGTTCAAGGTTCTTCTACAGTTCAGCCGCTTAGAAAACAGTCCGTTAAGAACACCAGTGGGACGGAAAGAAAATGTGTGCGAGTGAGAGGTCGAGTCCTCACTCTCTCAACATAGCTTCCTCCTTTTCCTTCATTATCGTTAAGTAGTAACAGTTTGTAGACTCAGATTGGCAGACTCTGTGTCACTGGAGGGTAAGTCTCATACATGCGAGAGAAATTCTCGCGCAGGCCGTTTACTAAGTGGCTGGAATTTATATCACTGTAGTGGCATAGAGCATGCAAATTATCAATCGTAATGCAAACATTAATGTTTAAAATAAGCAAAGTTACGTTACAATTCCAAATAGCAAAGAAATACGACAAAAACCAAGTCAGTGAAATAAAAACACACGTAAAATAATTTCTTAACACTTGTAAGGTAAGATTATTAACCAAAATAAAACTACGCAAATTCCCTTACAGGAGTCCAGAGTGAACTCTATCGATGGTTGAGAATATCCTCTGCTGCCGTTCTGGTTCACAGAAGCCACCCTCACTTGGTACCAATGTCCCGGTTCCAAGTTCTTCAAATAACACCTGGTTTTGTTGGTCTTGTTCCGTACTATCCAACTGCCGAGGTAAGTCGGATCCCAGATCCTACCGGCGTAATGACTTTCCTCGACCACATACACGACCGGACTTGAGCCGGAAGACTTTACCTGCCAGGTGACAACGGCTGAACGCTTTTTGCCCCGCTCTTTCATAGTCACGTTCTCAGGAATACTCGCCAATCCTGCAACAAATAAGTTGAGAAGGCATTGAAACTTTAACATAGCTTCTTATTTAATAATAATCTTTATTACATAAAGTCTTTACTTTCTCGTTGCTTGGAAAAAACAATGGTACTATCAAGACTAGAACCTACGTACAGGGCCCGAGTTCAAGAGAATTGCTAGCTTCGATACAGACAAACCCATGGCGCTAGATAGCGAGAAAGTATTTCAACCGTCTAAAAATGTCGATGCAACACCTTTTAAAGATTTTTTTGTGTAAGTAACCTTTAAATTAACTCTTACGTTCCCAATTTTTGTTAGATTTTATTCAAACTTGGCACAAAAATCAAATTTTTTAATATATGTTTTTGGGCTGGTTGTGATGCATTTTATATTGGTATTTATAGTAAAAGATCAGTTGTTTTATATTATTTAGTAACGATCAGTTGATTTCACTGAACAGCTGATCGGCTATAGTAAGTTTTAGGTTATGTTGTTAAAAACTAGCTATGTTTCAGTAAAAGATCAGTTGTTTTACGTTACTTCGTAATGATCAGCTGATTTCATTGAACAGCTGATAGGGTGAACTTTTATGGTTATGTTGTTAAAAACTAGCTATGTTAATTTGCAGTTCTTTTGAACAATTATCGTAATTAAAATAAAAAGGAAGAGAAAACGTGATACATGATTTTTATTTTTGGTTAAATAACCGAATTTTTTTAATAGCTTAGACCAGTTAGAAAAATCCTTTCACCAGTTTCAAAAAGAGCAGCTATTTCAATTTAAAAATGAATTGAATCTTTTCTTCTTACATGTTTTTGAAAATCTGATTCCATCATCGTAATCAGCGCTAAAAAATCTGCATACGATATCATCATAAATTTTTAAATCCCATTAAAAATTCGAAAATGAATTTTTCTCCTGAATTCAATATCCTCGAGAATGAATTTAAAATGACTCCTGTAAGGGCCTATTTTTGAATTTTAATTTGAAAGTGTATGATGTTAATTTACGCAGACTTGATTAAAACTTAGCATAAAAATATGTTTTAGTAAATACTTGGGAAAAATCGTTTTTCAGCAAATGCGTTCAATCGTTTCAAAATGGCGGCCAATTGAAATCTTCAAAAAATCTTTTTTTCTAAATCTGATCCTATCATCGTAAGCAGCATCTAAAACTTTAAAATTACATTAAAAATGTGAACATTACGCTAACGAAAGTTCAGAGTTCATTCAATGTCACCATTGAATATAAAACGTACTATAATGTTAACCCTTATGAGAGCTTTGTGAGCACTCGTTGCTGGTGGCATCTTGCGGCAGAGTGATCAACTTGAAGCTAAACCGATAACAGTAGGCCCTACTGTTTATTTTCTCAAACGTCCCTACGCCCTATCCTTGCAGTTCGCAGCATTCGTAGCAGCAGATAGTCCAATTATTTGGACTTTAGCCGCTGATATCGAGCATACTTTTTACAATGGTGGCTGTACTTTTAGTTCGATTATATTCGTGAAGTAACATACACGAAATTTGAATTTAATTTACAGATTAAAGCGCTGTTTAGGCTTATGTCAGTAAAATTAGATTTTTCAAAAAGTTTAACATAAATAATATTGCTGTGATTATTTTAAGTTTAAATTTGTTACAATCGCTAAAGTTTTGTTGTTACAGTTCAGTTCGATACTATTAATATACTACCTTCAACGGTGTCTAATCCCACCGGGATCTGGCACGTGACTCCACAACTGTGAGCACAGCACTTTTCCACTCCGGGACATTCAGTGTCCTTGGAGCAAGCGTTGATACAAGCGCTGTCAAATTTGCGCGTGATATTCTTAGGACACTCTCCTGGCTTCGAGGCGGTGTTCAGCAGGCATTCCTTCTCGCACTGAAACAAATATACAAAAACAGTAACAATCTTGAGGACCCTGACCTTTGAGATCTCTAGCAACTGTCGGTCCCCTTCAAATGTTTGCCAAAACGTATTTAGATGTAAAACCAACATAAGAAGCGCAAGAAAAAAACCGTACCACAGAAAACAAATATACAGAAGGTTGTTTGTATATACACAATAAAAACAAATATATACACAGTTGTTAACTGAGTTTATAGTTTGGAACAGAAGATTGCACAGTGTACTTCATATGACGATTTTTTGTTGCAGCGTTGCCAATTGGTGCGTGCTACCTTTTCTCCCCACACCTACTACACTGTTAGAGTTGGAATAATAGGCAATACTGCTCGATGTTTAGCTACGGTAGCGCAGCTTAGCGTTGGAAGTGCAAAGCTTCGCCAATCTGATTAACATAATTTAATAAGGACGTGAGCGTTCTGTATGTATTCATTTTCGTAGTTTACTAACGTTCTTGCAAATTCGAATATGTGAGGAGAGTGTTCATTGTTTCTGTAATTCAACATTATAACCAGAGATACTTCTATACTACCAAACCTATGCCTTACACATATGCCAACCAGCTGCAAGAAAACTGATGCTTACAGTTTTTTGGGACTCACAAGGCACAATAATGGAACAGCATCAGGAGAGGGGCACAACAATAAACAGTGCGCGTTACAGTGAGATGCTTACTGACAGGCAGAAGCCTTTATTTGAAGCAAAGGTCGAGGACCATTGTCGAAAGGTGTTGTGTTGTTACACGACAATGCCCGACCGACCACACTGCTGAAACACTCCAGAAACTCAATTCTGAAGTAATGGCTCATCCTCCGTACAGTTCGGATCTTGCCCCTTCTGACTACCGCTTGTTTGGTTTACTCAGAGACAGTAAGGTCGATTTACTTCGCACCAAGAAGTGAAAGAACGGTGCATGTGTGAAAACCGAAAAAGTTCTATTCTGAGGGCATCAGGAAGCTTGTGTAACGATGGACCAAGTGCGTTGAAAAGCAAAGAAATTATATTGGAAAAAATGTTAATGTAAGTATCTTATTTGTATTGCAATAAAATTTATAACGACTGTGGATAATTATTGACTTACCCTCTTATATTAAAGTCAAAGCTGTATGTACCACTATTTTGTCCGTATTTGTACCTGGGAGCGCAAAATTTTGGAAAAAAATTAGGGAAGCCAAAAATTAAAAAAAAAGAGTTTTAAGAAATTTTAAGAAAATTTTGGGGAAGTTTTATTTTAAAATGGCAAGAAGACAGAAGACGATAAGTATCATTGCTTCATTTGAAGTAGAAGCACCTGCCACAACACAAGTACAATGCTTCAAAGCTTCCGTCTGCGAATTCAACCTTAAAGCGAGTGAAAAACTACCCGAGGGCAGTGCTATAGCCATCATGATTGGACCACAAAGAGATTATTACAAAATTTTCATAAAATTAAAGACAGGAGAAAATCGTAAACTGTAAGTCTCAATACCTTAATGTTCTATTGTAAAATCGATCACGTAATGTCTCGAATAAATGCTATTTTATATTTGAACTAAAAGTCTAAATTTTAGGTTCACATTATTAATTTTACAATGGTTTTTTTACATTACATTCTTAATTTGTAATCATTTTAATCAATTGCGTGCTTATACTGGAAATTTATATGTATAGAGACAAAAGGCTAGTTTGTAATGTTCGAAATAAGGAAGCGTACGATGGGCTGACGACCAAAGGGCTTAAATGTGGCCCTGATTGAAACCATCTAATTTCACGAAAAGAAATAATCTCTTCGTAACTTTCAAAAAGTAACATCGTAGAGGTTAGGTGATTATTTTAAGATCCGAATCTACATATCACATTAATCTAGGTAAAACTATTAATATTTTCCAATTAAAATCCCTTCGGTACCGTTGTATTATTTGATAAACTTCACGCTTAACGTTTAGACGCACGCGCGTACTCAGTCTACACCGACGCGCCCTAGAATTAAAAAAACTGTGTTATTAACAAAACAAACGTGTTGTTATCACAATTTGTTTCTTAAGACCGGATTTTCCGAGCGCATAATTTATCCCCGCTTGTACTGCTCGTTGGTAATACAGTACAAGATAGTGTCAAAGAGGGATACAGATAAATAGGGCAATATATCAAGCATTGTGGGCGTGCTTGCTATGTAGGTCTTGGTGCAACATGCAGTTTGGTACGTTGCACGAAGCAGACATCCCCAAGTTACATAATCTACATTTCAGCCGACAACCTTCGGATGACAAAATGTCCTCGCCTCCTCGAAGCTTTACAAAACGTAAATACTGATTAATACGGTCTCAAGTTATCTAACGGACAGTTATGAATATGACAACACGGTTTGGTGATTTCAATGGTTTTCGACCTAAGGTCAACGTCTTCTATTTTAATATCCAATTAAAATGCATACATCCATCAAAATTTGAAGATCGTTTTATTTTTATCATAACTTTCCTTGTACGTCTTCTAGTGTTGTGTGATTTTTTTTGAAAGATTTTTAATATTATGGTGTTTCAAACGTCTTCTAGTGTTAATGTGTGACGATTTTTTTCAAAGATTTTTAATATTATGGTGTTTCAAAATTGTTAACCTATCGATGAAAAATCAATGTCATTATTATTGGTTTTTGGATCATTTGCGATAATTTTTATACCTGAGAACAATTCATAATGTTTCGAGTGTATGGATCAAATCTCGTTCACAAGTCCCTGACGTAAAACACACAAACTTAGCATTATTCATTATTTGTATAATGAAATACATACATTATTTGTATAATGAAATTTGGTAATGACATTTACCATTATTTGTATGCATGGAAACAATAAACAACGGTTTGAGATAGTATTTCAATCTCGTTTTCAAGTGTGTAACTTAAAGCATATACTTAGCATTATTCGAACATTTGCCATCATTTGTGTGTACGGAAACAATTTACGACCTTTCGAGAGTGTGGATCAACTTTTATTCTCAAGTGCCTAACTTAAAGCACATATTAGCATTATTCGGACATTTACTGACATTTGTATGCATGGAAACAATACACAACAATGCAATGTGAAACAACACACGACGATTTGAGATTGTGGATCAACTCTCGTTCTCAAGTGGCTAACTTAAAGCATATATTAGCATTATTCGGACATTTACCATCATTTGTATGCATGGAAACAATACATAACAATGCAATGCGAAACAATACACGACGGTTTGAGATTGTGGACCAATTCTCGTTTTCAAGTGCTTAACCTAACGCATTAACTTAACATTATTCGAACATTTGACATCAGTGGTATACATTAAATCGACGCACGAAAATACAATGCGAAACAATACATAATGGTCCACAATTGTGAATCAAATCTCGTTCTCAAGTATCTCACTTAAAACTTAGCATTTGCATCTAGGATTACGTTCTTGTTGCTAAGTTTATGTTTTAAGTTAGGCACTAGAGTTTGGAGAACTAGAGTTGATCCACAAATCTCAAACCGTCGTGTATTGTTTCGCATTGTATTGTTGTGCATTGTTTCCATATACACCAATGACGACAAATGTCCGAATAATGCTTTCAGTTCATGCTTTAAGTTAAGCACTTGAGAACGAGAGTTAATCCATGATCTCGAAACGTCGTAGCACTTGAAAACGAGAGTTGAGCCATAATCTCGAAACGTCGTAGGCACTTAAGAACGAGAGTTAATCCAATCCATAATCTCGAAACTTCGTAGGCACTTAAGAACGAGAGTTGAACCATAATCTCGAAACGTCGTGGGCACTTAAGAACGAGAGTTAATCCAATCCATAATCTCGAAACTTCGTAGGCACTTAAGAACGAGAGTTGAACCATAATCTCGAAACGTCGTAGGCACTTAAGAACGAGAGTTGAACCATAATCTCGAAACGTCGTAGGCACTTAAGAATGAGAGTTGAGCCATAATCTCGAAACATCTTGTATCATTAACAAATACAAACCTGATTCAAACGTCAAAATAAACAATTATCGGATATGCCAGTTTTGGAAATTCGTTTCCATCACGCCAGCGTGGCAGCTGCTATAGCAGTCGAAATGATTAAACATAATGTTGCGTTGTGGAAATAGGTAGGTCGAAGTCTGACTGACCCCTGTGAGTAATAAAAGCGGCATTGAAAGAGAGAATGCAAGAGAAGAATAAGAAAAGTAGAATGGTGTTGGCGGGAGCGAAGAGCGGGGTACACGCAGCTATAAAGTGTTATTACTTGGGTCGGGTCGTAAAAAAGTACACATGTGAAAACCTGACCAGCCCTAACTAACTGCGGGAGAGCGTCGACCTGCTTCTTAGGTTACTGCAGCGGCGACCAGCCATCGGTTTTGTGTTGACCACCGTCATAGTGGAAGTTGCATACAATTATATATATAAATATAATCCGATTTGATTCAAATCGGATCTTCGAAATTACTTGGTAGAAGCTTAGACAAGTTCGTTATGCAGCAAAATAATGACAAGTAATTGTGCTCAGTGTTTGTGACGTATGTTTTAATGTTTTGTTTGACTTTGTGACGACCTCGACAGAGGGATTTAACATTTTGTATAACGGCCTGAAGATGAAACGATAGAGTTTCGAAACCGCGGTAGCCTTTACGAGGTGAGTGGATAGACCACTGACGGGAAGAATAGGTCATAATCCTAATTATTAAATGATAAGTACATTCAACAGTTTCAAAATGGCGGCATTTCCAAACTTAGAATAATCACGAGGTTTTATCTTACACTTTTTTTTTGAAAAACTAGAGTTTTTGGGCGGTACTTATTCACTACACATTTGAAGAAAAAATCGTTAAAGGCAAATTTTTTTAAACCAAAAAATGCGTTTTTTTTAAATTAAAAACATTGTTTCAAAATACGGTCGAACCAGTTTCCGTGTCAAATTTAATTGGCTCTTCGGGCTCGAACTATCTGACACAGAAATATATTTTAACCATTACCATACATTTTATACTTGTATATCGAGAATAAGAGTACAGTTTAGGGCTTTAAAAAAAAAAAAAAAAAAAAAAAAAAAAAAACAACATAAAATCAGCTATCGGCTGCGGGTGCTATTTTTTAAGCGTAAAAGTTGGTAACCCTGCTTTAAGGCGGTAAAATGCACCAAACTGTTTGCGAAATAGAGCATGCACAAAGCACAACTGCACTGCCATCATTCTTAGAACACATTCGTACCATTGTAACAGCACAATGAAACACGTTTATCTTTGCTGAATCAGCAATAACACGATTGTGCGTAATTACTTGCGCATGCGCATTGGTCACTAATTGTTTAAAAACAAAGCTTAGTCACATTGCAAACGTTTTTTTGTAAATATCTCAGTTGTTCTTTCTATTAACGCCCTTATGTTGGAAAATAAGAAGGCAACGTAACGCACGTAATGAACTAACGATATGCAAATTTTCATTCTTAAAATCTCCAATTTTATAAGATTTTCCCCAGTTTGTAGTAATTTTTCCTTTATTGGTTTTTCCGTTGTTTTTAAAGAGCGAGAAAATACTAAAAACGTGTACAAATTCGATAGGATCATTCTCATAGAAAATAAAAATGAATTTCTACGCGAATTTTAAATTTGAAAACAAAATATTTCTTCTAGCGGAAACTGAACTGTTAAAGAAGACATCGTGGTACAACTCCATCCTTGAAATAAACCTTGATTCTGATATGTGTGTGTGTGTGTGTGTGTGTGTGTGTGTGTGTGTGTGTGTTATGTGTGTGTTAGGTTAGGTTAGGCTAGTTCCGCACTTGATTTTTTTTATGGTTTCGTCAATTTTTTTACCCTGGAAAAGCTGTTTACGGTTTCAAAATGTCGGACACGAAATACCATTCAAAGTCACAACATTTTATCAAGCACGTTATTTAAAAATGCTTCTGCACCATCGTGATCAGCGTTAAAAATCGCTAAAAATTACCATTTTAAAATTATCAAAATCCGTTATGAAATAATTGAATTCGACGGCGGTCAGGGTTCATTTTCGTATTTTCAATGTAGTTGGTAAGAGTAGAATACAAATATATTCAGATTTTAACGCTGATATTAATGAAATCAGGATTTCGAAAACATCACTTTTTGAAAATTATTTTCCATCACGTCAGCCAGCGTGCCGTAATTATTTTTTTAAACGTCAGTCAGAGTAAAACGGCAAAATGGCGTGTCTAGAAGCGCAGTTTGTAAAGCTGAGTTGTGATTGTGAAATATAATAGAACAAAGAGCACAGAGTTGCAGTGGGATTGCAGAAATGACATCAGAGATCTGATTATGAACGTAACCTGACACCAATTTGTTTGCATCGGCAGCGTGGTGGACAGATCACAGATCACAGATCATAGTTCACAGCTGAGATGCATTTTGACTGGTTGCAGATGGGTTTCATGTAGGCCTAGACAGTATCGCAGTAATATAGTACAGTACTGTGTGCACTTTGTTTTGTACTTGCAATGTAATGCATCTTATTACAAGGACACTAGATCTCTCTCTCTCTCTCTCTCTATATATATATATATATATCTATCTCTCTCTCTCTCTCTCTCTCTCTCTCTCTCTCTCTCTCTCTCTCTCTCTCTCTCTCTCTCTCTCTCTCAAACACTCGCAAGACAAACGACCATTGTCTATTGCTCGCCAATGCCATCGAAATTTAGGTTATATAAGACTACTAAGAATGTTCGGAAACCATTCATCAAAATCGTGTAGGCATTTTACCGGGACTACGAGCATATTAGCGTATTTCCATTGGAAATGAAAAATTGGGGCTTCCATCATGGTAAGACCCAGACTCGGGATTAAATTTAAAATGTTTTAAAATTTCTTCTGATTCTTGTAAGGTAGAATATGTGTGTGTGTGTGTGTGTGTGTGTGTGTGTGTGTGTGTGTGTGTGTGTGTGTGTGTGTGTGTGTGTGTGTGTGTGTGTGTGTGTGTGTGTGTGTGTGTGTGTGTGTGTGTGTGTGTGGTGGCGTGCGCGTGTGTGTGATGAGTGGTGTTCGTGCACGTGTGTGTGTGTTAACACTTTCTCGTTCACGATTTGGTTCGATTCGAGTTCGGTACAAAGATCGATTTTGGTAAATACTGCACCTTGTACACGTTTTTTACCCAGAAAAACACGTTCAAAAATTTACCAAAGCAGTTCGAGCTGTTAGTAGTTTTTTTGTTTTGTTTTTTTGTTTAACGTCCGATATTGTGCACACTTGGGCTAATGCAGACGATGGGGTGATTTATAGTGTATGAAAATGCCAAGCCCTGGCCGTGAATCGAACCCGGGTCCTCGGGGTGGAAGCCCAGTACGCTATCAACTAGGCCACCGAGGCGGCTAGCTGTTAGTAGAATCGATGTTTGTGCCAAATTTTTAATAAATTCGGACTGAAATTAATTGCGAACGCTAATAAACGTTTTAAAAAATTCATCTAAAGAATTACAATGGGGGGGAGCTTAAACGAATTTTGTAATTTATCTCAGTATCTCCCGATCGTCAAATCTGTAGAGAGCTGAAATTCAAAACACACGTTTACCTTAGACTTCGGAGGCACACAAAGCAAAAAAAGGTTCCTCCGAAATTCCACCCCCGAAGGGTTAAAATGAATGATTAAAAAAAAATTTCATCGCGTGCTTTAAAATTCACCATGCGATTCTTTTAGCTCCTGAGTGATTACAAAGGAATCTATTAAGTCAAAATCAGAACGAAGGTTGAAGTAAGAGTTACAGTGTATAAACTCAAAACAACATTGCACTAATAATGTTATGAGTGTTTATGGAGGTTAATGTTTCGTATATTAATGGACGTTAATGTTACTTATGTTAATGGAGGTTAATGTTACTTATGTTAGTGAAGGTTAATGTTACATATGATAATGTTATATATGTTGGTAGAGGTTAGTGTTAAGTATGACTGAAGGTTAATGTTATATATCTTAATAATAGAGGTTATCATTATGTATGTTAATGTTAGTGTTCATGTTATGTATGTTAATGGAGTTTAATGTTACTTATGTTAATGGAGGTTAATGCTACTTATGTTAGTGGAGGTTAATGTTACTTATGTTAGTGGAGGTTAATGTTAAATATGATAATGAAAGTTAATGTTACTTATGTTAGCGGAGGTTAATGTTACATATGATAATGTTATGTATGTTAATGGTGGTTAATGTTACTTATGTTAATGGAGGTTAATGTTACTTATGTTAGTGGAGGTTAATGTTACATATGATAATGTTATGTATGTTAGTGGAGGTTAGTGTTAAGTATGACTGAAGGTTAATGCTATATATGTTAATGGAGGTTAATGTTACGTATGACTGGAGGTTAATGTTACGTATGTTAATGGAGGTTAATGTTACCTATGTCTGGATGTTAATGTTACGTATGTTAATGGAGGTTAGTGTTACGTATGACTGGAGGTTAATGTTGCGTATGTTCATGGAGGTTAGTGTTACATATGACCGGAGGTTAATTTTAAGTATGTTAATGGAGGTTAGTGTTAAGCATGTTAAGTTAATGGGGTTTGATGTTACGTACTTAACATTGTGGTCAATGCTATGAATGTTGTTTACAGGGAGGTCCTGAACACATAATTAATAAAACTTTATATGTATATAAAAATCCACACCGAAGAGTAAAAATGGGATAAATTTTGAATTTATAATAGCTAAGATAGCCGTGACGGGAAAGTTCTTACACAAACGCACGCGCGCACACCCACCCCTCCACACACACCATAAACATATCGTATAAAAACAATTTAACGACTTCTCAAAAATATATCTAGAGTTTAAGATCATTTCAAGGGTTTGAGTATTAAAACGATGGCTGCTCCAATAGCTCATTATCCAACGGCAAATCGTTAACAGTGTGTATTACCAACTGTACATTTTACTAAAATCACCATTCACTTTATTAACACCGGTGATTTCAACTCTTGTTGCGCTGATTTGTCACTACCAGAGTCGTATACAATAAACGATCACGGTAAAAGGAACGAGTCCGATGCGCGGAGGAGAGAAGATATATATACAGAGAGAGGCACAACGTCAGAAGAAGCAGAACGGAGGAGAGAGGCGGCAAGAGAAGGGGCGAAGGGAGGTGAGTGTCCTCCCTAAATAAAGAGAACACGTGGTATTTCCTCTTCGAAGAACCGGTAAGACTGGGGTTTACCTTGAACAATTACATTTAACTGTATTAGATTCACGTCGTTGAGGCAGTCAAGACAATGAACTCTGGTCAACTGCATGCTCGCTGGCCGCGACTGTATCTCACGCAGTGGTGCAGCCACGGAGAAAGTTTGGCTGGACTGGATCGATTGCGAAGCGGTTCGGTTAAAAATCGCCGTTGATGAGAGAGTTGTCGTGAATAAATACTGTGTACAGTCACGTCAAGGTTAAATAAACTAGACAAGATGAAACTGTACAAGTAGGACCTAAGGTTATCTTCATCTCACAATCATTGCACAATCTGATCACCGTAATCAGAATTCAAATCTGTCATTACACAGTCGATTAAATTTTAAAATTCCTTTGAAAGCACGAAAATGAACATTGATCGCCGTCAAAATCATGTTATCAATTTCAAATGCTAATTTATGCGGATTAGCGACGGTCAAATCATATTTTCGAAAACTTTTAAAATAAAAATGTTACGATTTTTTTCTAAAAATTTCAAATAACCATTTTGAAACTATTGGATGAATTTTCCTGGTTAACGCACTTGTCCGAGTTACTAGCCTATAAAAAACTATGTCTGCACTAAGTTTCAATCAAACCGGAATAAATTTGCGAAATTGAAAATACTAACACACAATCACACACACACACACACACACACACACACACACACACACACACACACATTTTGTAGAATTTGCACATCTTGAGGCCTTTTTTTAGCCGACATGGAATAGGCCTATACACCATTAGTTTTTCTGTTACTTAAAAATTCTCGTTGCCACCATCTACGAGTTCTTTTTTAGATTTTATTTAATCAGTGCACATGTTAATAAATATAAAAACTTCTAATTACTAGACATGGTTTAATTGTACAAATGTAAAATATTTGCAGTTACAAATTCTAAAACTGACAACATAAATTGTCATTTGAGAAATGGGATTTCATAAATGTAAATTCAGATTGTATTTTTACGATATATTTGACATGTAAGAGGATTTGAATGATCATACATGTATTCCAAGCACTGACGGATTAATGTATTTTTGTGGGTGAGGTCGGTTAGGTGTAAGATTCAGCTTCCTGGAGGATGAAAAGTTTTGAAATAATGTCTTTAAAAACTAGAACTATTAAGCTGTTTTGTGTCTTAGAACGGATAAAAAATAAATGTAAAAATTTACCTATTTTAGACACAAAAAAATCAATTGTTTCTTTAGGTGCCTACTTTTTAAGACTCTTGCAAAACTGACACCATTCCTGCT
The DNA here is from genome assembly GCA_022606455.1 of Callitettix versicolor. NCBI lineage: Eukaryota > Metazoa > Arthropoda > Insecta > Hemiptera > Cercopidae > Callitettix > Callitettix versicolor. The sequence continues at coordinate 37,730,035 of CM040184.1, forward strand.
TTAAATGCGTAAATAAACGTCTTTTTACTCCATTAAGAAAATACAGTGCTGGTATAGTAGTGGTTAGCACGTTAGCTTCCTACAAGGTTGTATGATCCCGATCGAGATTTGTGGATTTGTGAATGTAAAAATAAATCAGTAAATGTACTTTAAATGGAAAGTAAACATGGTGATCCCGTATGGTGTATATTGTCATCGCACGTTAAAGAACCTAATCTATAAACTTTTATTTCTTTCAATACAATTATTTACAATGACTTTGATTGGGAACTTGGTGATCGATGTGGCTAAACACCGGACAGTCTGTTGCATCTCTGAACTGCGCATCTTAAGGCTCTTAGTTCTAGCCGGAGTGCAGTCACTCCCGTTGCTTTTTCCTTACCGTTAACGCTGATCCCTCGTCCACATTAGTCTAAGTACCATACAATATAGACAATATGAAAAAAAAACAATGAGTTGTAATTAATAAAACACGTTTTTCCACTACTTTCTCCTCTTCTCAACATTATACCTATCTATAATTTTCTCTCTTTTTCTATCTATCTTTATGAAAACATAGGAAAGTAAGTCCAGATAAGCGCCACACCGGTTTCTCAAACAAGTTTTGATCTATTTTACAGTTGAGAATGCAGTTGATACAGGAAGAGAAGAGAGAATAAAAAAAATCTAATTGATTAACCCTGTTTTCACCCTTAGTATAAGTCTTACAAAGCGACAGACATAAATACATATGAAATTTCGTGCACAGGCAAAGTGATAAAGTGACAGTTTTCGAACTCCTCAGAGGGTTCAGATAATTCCTTCATACTTTTCTAGAACATCAACCTCGAATAGTAAGCATACATTTTATGGAACTAAAATAGAAGTTTAAAATTTTTTTATTTGTTTTTTCTCGAGAGGGGCGGTTACCCCTTCGCCTCCCTTTAATCAGTCCTTGTTCCTAATTATTGTTCCAACTATTAGCGATATTATATATGCTTTGATATTATTCCAAAGATTTTACTTGCTTATTATTATCAGAACTGAATTCTTAGATGTAATGGTTATCCAAACTTTTAGATTTAAATCTTCTTTTCTTGCTTGCATTTGCTGCACTTAAAGAACGTATCATAACTGCTTTCTTAGATGTTATGGTTTCAAGACTTTTAGATTTAAATCTTCTTTTCTTGCTTGCACTTGCTGCACTCAAAGAACATAGCAAAACTGAATTCTTAGGTGTTATGGTTACCCAAACTTTTAGATTTAAATCTTCTTTTCTTGCTTGCACTTGCTGCACTCAAAGAACGTAGCAGAACTGAATTCTTAGATGTTATGGTTATCAAGACTTTTAGATTGAAATCTTCTTTTCTTGCTTGCACTTGCTGCATTCAAAGATTCAAAGATAAATTGCAGCAGAACTGAATTCTTAGATGTTATGTTTATCAAAATTTTTAGATTTAAATCTTCTTTTCTGCTTGCACTTGCTGCATTCAAAGAACGTAGCAGAACTGAATTCTTAGATGTTATGGTTATCCAAACTTTTAGATTTAAATCTTCCTTTCTTGCTTGCACTTGCTGCATTCAAAGAATGTATTGTCTTCAAAATTTTCTTTGTAAAATAATTCTGCTGTATCTATGACTTTACCTACGAAGATATGCCTGAAAATACCGTCAAAGTAACTTGTGTTAGGTAACAGTTAATTTTACAGTATTTCCTCTTAATCAACGTTCTTTTAAATGAGCTAAGAACTCGCATCTTTATCTTGAGTACCTGGAACAGCGGAATTCCGAATAAAATTAACTTAGTCTAATTTTATCAGCAAAGTAATTTTCAATGGACTGTAAAATATGGTTTGTTCGGATGTTGATGTTTGAAGACGAAGTAGCAGTGCACCCGTAGTTGCCATGCAGAAGCTGTTAGTAACTCAAGACTTTTTGTTACTGATCACACTGCATGCCCGTTACTTGGGAACAGATTTAATAGATTAGTAGTTAACCGTTAACAATTATTCCCCCTTAACTCTACCTTAACATACAAATTGGCCCAAACAGTATCCACTCCACTGTTACGCCAAATATTAAGAAGTTTTTTTAAAACGTCCATACGTTATGCAAACTAGACGAATATTTTTTTTACTTAAGGTTCATACTTTATGCCAGTTAGACTAATGAAGACGAGAGATCAGCGTTTACGGTAAAGGAAAAAGCAAAGTAACTGCGGCTAAAACTAACAAACTTAAGTTCAGAGACGCAGCAGACTGACCGGTGCTTTAGCCACATCGACCACTGAGCCCCTCTAGACGAATGAGATCGCGTGATCGGCATTAACAGACAAGTAAAGCCCACTGCAGTAACTATAGTCCCGAACCAACCGCTTTGAGATGCGCAGATCACAGGCGAAACAGACCTTGACCCCTTCAACAAGTTCATGTCTGACAGCCTTCTTTTACCTTGAAGTTTTTAAATTATACATATTCTCTAAGGAAAATAATACAGTAAAACAAACATTACTGGACAGAGAAACAGCTGTCCTGGAACGTGTTGAAGAGAGTGTTTCGTTTCCAATCAACCATGTTATACAGGGTGTTAAAACAGCGCCTTAACTCTTAGAACAGAAAACGAAACATTAGAAATGCAACCTGGCATAAAACAATATTTTTAGCAAAACAAATTCGCAGTTTTTATTAAGTGGGAGCGGCGATCAAAACAAAAATCAGTCACTTTTACAGGCATAAGAAAACTGTATTGGCATCAGCTGATTTGTCTACTTCCAATTTGATCCAAACAGTCGAAATTTTAAATGTTGTACAGTTGTACCCATGTTTCGTTAGATGTAACTTTTTATAATATAATTGCTTTATTTTTTATGTTTTTCGTAAATTTTTTCATCTTTGATCGATTTTGATTTTTAAATGACAAAATTATGATTTTTTACAAAAACCAGTTTAATTATTTGTAATAATTCATCCGCTCCAAAGACCAAATTTCCAAAATAAACAATTTTTTGTCTATTCCTGTTATTACAGGAGAAGACAAACCATATGATGTACAACCATGAAGTATAACTTTATGATGAAAACGATTCGATACCTAACCTGCAGATTAATTCGTTAATAATAAAAAGTGTAATTTTATAGTAATTAGAAGTAATATAATTTAAAAATGAGTAATAATCCAAATTAATAACCAGTAATAATCATTCCCACTAACATTTTACAATTAATTATAATTTCCAATGGAAAACGAGCCATTGGAACGGCTATTACGGTAAGATCAGAACCGGTGACCTTGAAATGAGCCCCGATTCTGACCTCTACAACACTTTTTGATAAATTGTTTTTTATAATAGCTTGGACAAATTCGTTACCCAGTAGTTCAACCATTTTAAAACGCCGTCCATTCCAGATCTTCAAAATTTGAATTTAAAGATAAAATTCATTGACTACGATGATGTAATCAGTTAAAAATAATATTATTGTTGGTATTGTTACTTTTGGGAAATTTGCTTCCATCAAGTCAGCAAAACAGTAGAGTACTATTATTTTTGATCACTTGTAATGTTTAAGCAGCTTAAATTTGGGAATATAGGCTACATTTGTTTAAAAAAACCGTAAGGAATCCAGGATATGTTTATACCTGCAAAAATAAAAAAATCCAAGTTATTTCCTAAAATGGTGTTTTTTTTGTATAGCTGTCATTTTTTTAAGTAATAATGTTTCAAATATTAATGTTTTGTATGGCACCCATAATTGTACAAAAAGCTTCATTCTTAGTTAGCATTGATACCAACAGATATTTATCAAAGATTCTGAAATATTTTCAGTTACAAGTATAGTTTAATTATCAACTATTGCATTATTTTAATAGTCCTACTTATAGAAACAAAATTTGGTAAAAATGAAACATAACCCATATTTCGTAGTCTCCTTTTACCGTTCTATATATCGCGTCTTATTATAACAATCGAAATATGTTTTTGTCAATTTATTCTTAACTTAATGTTTAAACTACTATTTTTTGCTAATTTAGTTTATCAACACTAACTCCAGAAAGTAAGTAATTAAACAAAATTTGAAAAAAATGTAAACAAACTATAAAACATCTGTTATACAAAACACTTATATTAAAACAGCTGTTACTAAAAACACTTACATTGAACACAGCTGATCATTATCAATAATTCCTTACGGAAACTTTGGTCCCTTTGCGAATTCCTAAAAGCGTAATTGAGAAACAAATTTAGTCTTCTGTCAAATTCGAGACAATGCCTTCAAAATAAGCCTTCAACTAACTTTCTTCTATCTACCAGTCTCTCGAAATATTGTTTTCAGTTTTGATCCTACAGATTTACACATAACATTGTAACATTGTATTTATATTATACTTAGTTGTTTAAAATTTCCAACAACGTGGCTTTGAGTTATAATTTTATTTTCATTTTTTTTTTGAAAAAAATACTCTCTAACAATTGTAGAATAATTTGTTTTACAAATCTAGGTTTATAGTAAAACAAAAGTTCATTAGCTCCGGTTGTTAATAACGGGCAGTAAACAGTTGTAAACTTAGAAGAATTCACTTATCATTACAAACTTTACAACCGTATTCTCGCGTAACAATGATGACTAGACATTCTGAAAAACTTGTAAACATTTTCTTATCACTTACGACTTGCACTTTCGTAAAACGCGCCACTGGAATGAACAGAGCGATCTGAATATCACATACATATTATTTCTCGAGTCAACATCCATTTTTCTCAGCACATACTATTCGTACAGGCATCAATGAGGTATCTTTAGAAAGATTTGGTAACCGACTTCTGACATTACAAAACGATTTTGCACTACAACTTGTTGTTTGTGGTAAATTTTAACATAAAAGACACTTGTAACTGTCATAAGCAAAACGGCATCACCGATACGCATGCGCGGCGTCACGAATACTCTTATTCAAAAAGCTGTGTTTACTTGAAACTTTCATAGTGCGAAATTTCGCACGAGTTACCTGGTTTTTTCAAAGAAAAGGTCCATAAACGAAATTATCAAGTGAGAAATCAGCTGTTTTTTAAATGAAATTAAACATTCTTAATAATATCTTATGAAAATGATTAATTGTGAATAGATTTGTTTTGTATTATGATTACGTATTAACAAAAATTAAATAAATAAGGATATAAATTTGTACAATATTTGACATTGAATTAAAACACTTTAAACTGTTTTAAATGCTCACCTATTCAACACGTATTTTACAAAAATAAACAATTTTATTAACGATTGTGAAAAAAATACAATTCAAAGCAATTATTAAAAAAAACAAAGTTTCTCTATTTATTTTTAGGTTTTGTTACGGCCTGTCATTTTCCTACAAAATAAACATTCATTATACTGATTTTGCTTTTTTTTAAACAGAACGCTAAAAAAATGGAACATTTTGTTAAAAATACCTTCGAAATTATGGAAGAACTTACAGAGTAAATTAAACAACTTTAGTGAAAACGATTCGATACCTAACCTGCAGATTAATTCGTTAATAATAAAAAGTGTAATTTTATAGTAATTAGAAGTAATATAATTTAAAAATGAGTAATAATTGGAATATTTAATAAAATCGACTCACTTTTTTGTTCTTGAGTGCCGGCCCGCAGGCAAGCCTGCATCGCATGCGGAACAACACGTCGACTTGCGTGTATTTACGCCGGTAGGTTCGGCACTCGCACACGCACCAAAACAACACAAACACCACAAACAACACTACTCTAGATGCCATTGTTGTCTGGACACAACTGAACAGCATCTTAGTTCGGGATCATCACCTACAACGGACCATTCTAGTGCTGCTTCCTACCGGATTCTCTTGGCAACTGCTCTTGCAACGGTCTCAAAATTTGTAAGGCGCGTTTTCTAGCCGTTAGTTTTTTAGTTGTAATGTCTTCAGTGTATACCGGTAAAGCGATTTTAAAAAAATCAATCAAATAGCTTCGGCACGCAGCTGTCTCGCTGACGTGATTAAAGCGAATTTTCAAAAAAATAGTTTTTTAATCTTGCTCTCTTTTGGGAATACTGATTTCACTGTCAATTTATATATATATATATATATATATATATATATATATATATATATATATATATATATATATATATGTGTGTGTGTGTGTGTGTGTGTGTGTGTGTGTGTGTGTGTGTGTGTTATTTCTCGAGTCAACATCCCTTTTTCTCATCACATACTAGTCGTACAGGCATAAATGAGGTATCTTTAAAGAGATTTTTTAACCGGCTTCTGACATTGCAAAACGATTTTGCGCTAAACCTACTGTTTATGGAAAATTTTAACATAAAAGACACTTTTAACTGTTATAGGCAAAACGGCATCATGGATGTGCACGCGCAACAACACAAATTAGACAATATTTTGTATATTGTAGGAAGCTACCTTATTAATCACGAATAGGCAATCCCATTACAATTACCATTTTTTGGCATAACGTGCTTAGAACAATTTCAATATTTACTTAAAGACATTAAACTTTAGGTTATGTGCATCTACTGACAGTCCCCTATCCCTGCCCGTCGTACAAGCCGGGACAAGTATTTCGAATACCAAAACACATGTTTTGGACACTGTTTTTACAAAAATATATTTGTGATTTCTCCTTTCATCGTACATTTATCTATTGTTAATACGGACATCATAAAATACGAAGTACAATTAAAATGTCAAAATACAGTTATAGGTTATTGTGGACTGCGTGATATACCAGGTAAGAAGGAGACATAATGTTCTAACATTTCGCATTTATTTACTTATTTGTATTTGAGTATTGCGATTTCTCATTACATCTCTCTTTAACAACAGGTTAATGTAAATATTACTGTCGATAAGAGTCATAGATTTGTGATTATTATTTCAAACCGATCGCTTTCGTTTTCCCCTCCTTCCAACTACCGCCCTCACCCTAACGACTTCTCTTATTCAAAAGGCTAAGTTTACTTAAAACTTTCATAGTGTGAAATTTTTCACGGGCTCCTTGGTAGTCATTAAAATCTGCATTTATTAGCATTTTAGACATTCAATTAAATTGAAAATATGAACCCTGCTTGTCGTCAAATTCATTCATGTTTTCAGTGGAATTTAAAATTTCAAAACGCTACTTTATGTAAATGTTAACGCTGATTACGACCATAAAATCCGAATTTCAAAAAAAAAGAAACGTTATGATTTTTTCTAAATTTGTATTGCCAGCCATTTTGAAACTGTCGATTGGACTTTGCTGGGTAACACACTTGTCCAAACTGTTTACCGAAATCGATTTTTGTGTCTAGTTTGATACAAATCGGACCGAAATTGCGAACGTGGAAGTGCTGACATACACGCGCGCGCACGCACGCACTGTTAGAATTTCACATTATAATAAAAAAACATAACTAGTTTAAAATATTTTTAGTCAATTCCCGTTGAAAATTGAGCTATTGAAACAGCCTCTCGGTAAAACCCAGAACTTGAACCTTGAAATACGTGCTGATTCTAAATCACTTTTTCAGGGGTTTTTAAAATTATTTAAGGGCTACTTTTAAAAAACCGCTCTAAACGTGATCAAAAGGACAGAACCGACGCGCGTTTCAAAGCTTCGGTTTTTAATCTTACTATTATCATTTTTCCAAATAAAATTCGTTAAAAACAGTAAGTATTTATATTTATTAATATTTTAATCACCCTCAAAACTAGCAACGAAAGCGTGATAGATACGTCAGGATCTATGCTAGTGACCCCGTGCCTGGGTCGTACAATGATAGCCACACCAATAACAATTTGCTAAGAAGTACTATATTCCTGGAAAATCATTTCAGTAGAACGTGATTCCAAACCTTTTTCAATTTTTAACAACTTTTAAAATACATTTTTACGCAGTAGAACTTATTATTTTCCCCACCTTGTACAGTGTTTTCTTTTTACCTTTAAAAAACAAACTTTTATCAAGTTCATAAACTATCCGAAATTTATTTAAAAGAAAATTAATATTTTTTGCCGCAAAACAATAAAGAGATATTAAAATCGTTTCGGACAGTCATTAACTACAAAGTTAGTTGATTTTTCAATTTTCTATTTAACTTCACATGCCGTATGTTTGCCCTTGTAATTAGATCAAATATAAGGTAAAACATTAAACACTACAATTGATTGAAACAAATTTTAAAGTAATTTAAAAAGTAATTCGATTGATTAGGGTCATGAGGGAAAAGGACCATTATAATTCGCACGCGTGTCCGTCTGTCTATCTGTCCGTAACGCACGTTTCGTTCGTAAACGATGTAAACGATCACTTTGAAATTTGGAGAAAATGATCTTTGAACACAAACCAAGGAAAAAATAGAGGTTAGATTTTTTTATTTATCCAGGGCGATGGAAACTAATATCAGTATACTTATTCCGAATGTATATAATTTATTACACAAAGAGGTTATGAAGATTTCAAATTTGCTAGACCTCAACCAAAGTTGAAGTTTTCGTGCTCCTTTCCGTGTAATTTCAACATTTTAAGTCACGAAAAATCTCTAACATTTATAAAAAGAGTTAAGATAATTTTACATATTTTGGTATTTATAGAATTCAACAAAAGCGCCTTTTGAAAAAACTCATCAACAAATTAAGACTTTTTTTTTATACACCGTTCGACAAAACGAATCAGCTGATCCATTCTTATTGAAGCGAAGCTTAATGTTAGCTTTGGCGACAGAAGAGAATAGAAAAAACGTCTACCGAACGAATGAGCAAACGAATTATGTATCTCTATTTCTGTCCCTTTCTTTTTCCTCTTCCTTTTCGATAACAGTACACGCGTATTATATGGAAACGTTGTGTTGCTTTGGTTTCGGTATTTTTCCTTAATTGAAGAACACGTGCACGTTGTAACCGTTTATAATACATTCGAAATTAATATGAACGTTTATAATAATTGTCAACATAAAACAACTAATCATTTACTATAACTACAGTAAATAAAGGTATTTTTAAAAAGCCTTTGCTTTTCACTAAATATAACCTTGCTTCCTGTAAGGTTTTTGCACTTGCTTACATTCCTCAGCTGATGTATTCCAGCAAAATTATACAAAGCGTTATGTAAATTGCATAAAGTAACATTTACAACTTTCAAAATGAAATTACAAAAATGAATTTTTGTGTGATTAGATCTTTGCATTTTAAATGTAATTAGAAAATAAAATACTAATTTAGGCAGACTTTAACGTTGATTATGATAGTTAAATTAGAGTTAAAAAACGTATAAGTAAAAAATTCAAGAATTTTAAGGCGGTCAGGGTTTATTTTTAAATTTCTATTGTAAAATTTTCGCACATTAAAATGTTCGCGTGATGTTACTAATTTTTTTTTTATTCGTTTCCATCACGTCAGCAAGACAGCTTCGTATCATGATTTTATATTTTTTACAGAGTTTTTCTAACCCTCTTTTAGGGGGGAGGAGGACAGAAAAATATATTTTATTTATAAGGCTTATAGATATTAAGGTGTTCTTAAATGGGTTGTATATTTCAGGTTAAAAAATGAAATTGCACAGTGTACTACATATGCCGATTTGTTGCAGATTGATGCAATTCACTGTTAGAGATGGATCGATTGGCAATACTGCTCAATGTGTTGCTACAGTGGCGCAGCTTAGGAATTAAACTGGAAAGCTTTACCGATCTGATTAACACCATTTACTATGGATGAGTGTTCTGTATATATTCTTATTTATGTACTAAGAAGCTGTATACCATTATTCATTTCAATCCGTTCATCGATGATTCTATATCGATTTATATAACATGTATGTGCCATCTATAACAAGAGACTAGTAATGAACATTATTCGTATTAACACTCATACTGGAATGATTTATAGTACGAGTTCACGACTTGCAATGTAACGCCTTCAAACTGACACACCGCAACCTTCAATACACGCCAGTACTACGAAGGCGTTTATATATTACTTTTTTGGATGTTACAAATGTGTAGCATTGGTTTAGATTAAAACTAAGAATAAATTTTAACAGTTGTTTAATAGCAAGTAATTTTGGAAACTGATATTTATTAGTAAAATATCTGTACAATCCGGCATTGTCCAGGGAGGGAGGGGATAGTAAAGAGTTTTATTTTACACATTAATATAATCTAAACATAAATATATATATATATATATATATATATATATATATATATATATATATATATATATATATATATATATATATATTCACTTTATAAAAGTCAGAATGTAAATTAATCACTTGTCAAAATAACAACTCTATCTATCGGATTTAATTCAAACCACAACCACTCTATAACATAGTACAGTAGTTGGTGGAAAATACTTTACAGAAAGAGTTATGACGCTAAAATCACTCTCTAAACACTTAAAACTTGTAAAAACCATCAAAAAATTCAAATATCGTTTCACGTAAAGAGTTTTTGCTGTTGTCATTATTCACAACTCGTATTCAAATAAATAGACATTTTTGTAGTTTATTGTTACACTTGTGGATTGACATTTTGTCAGTAACATTGTCAATAAATGCAATAACAATGACGCTTGTGAATAAAAAAACCAAAAGCTTTAATTCACAAAATCTAAAGCCTATCCTTCAATTTATATGAGTAAAAATACCGATCAAAACGTTTTGCTTTAGAGTAAATCCTTCTTTTGTTGATCTATTCGCTTATTTCAGTGAACAGCTGGCAGGCTGTAATAAGTTTCAGGTTATGTTGTTAAAAACTAGCAATATTAACAACATTAATATAAACGTTTATATTAATTTCGAATGTATTATAAACGGTTATAACGTGCACGTGTTCTTCAACTAAGGAAAAACATCGAAACCAAAGCAACACAACGTTTTCATATAATATGCGTGTGATGTTATCGAAAAGGAGCAAGAAAAAAAACACAGATAGAGAGACGAAATTCGTTTGCTCGTTTTCGTTTCATTTTAAAATGACACTTTTTTCTACTCACTCCTCTCGCCAAAGCTAACATTAAAAGCTTCGCTTCAATAATCGTTATTTAGTTACAGTAAATCCGAAATGTGTTGACACATCTACAGTCTGTTGACAGCGGTAATCACACTTAATTTTTAGATCGTTTAGACATTTAGAACATGGCCATGATGGGCACTGCGAACAGGATGGACACTATTTACACTTATTAGTTCATTAGTTCATTACACTGGTTCTCTCAATGAGTTTGATCAGTTCGTTGACTAGCTTATTCAAGCAGGAGGTCCCTGAAATCAAATACCCTTCACCTCCTGCTGGATTATGTTGTCTCAGTTCATTACACTGGTTCTCTCAATGAGTTTTATCAGTTCGTTGACTAGCTTATTCAAGCAGGAGGTCCCTGAAATCAAATACCCTTCACCTCCTGCTGGATTATGTTGTCTCAGTTTCCTCATCCAAACTGCTTAACCTATTCTCAGCTTTTCAATAGGAAATTTTTATTCCGTTAAGATACACCGTCAAACCTCAGTGTCCAGTAATGTATCCATAGCTCTTCTAAGTTTCCCTCTACACAGTGTCTTTAATGTTCCACTATGTACTCTAATCTTAGAGTACGGTTTTACAACAACTCTATTATCACAGTGAAGTTTTCCTTTTGTTTTTGCATCCGAGGAACGTCCCTTGAGACAATCCAGCAGCACAATAATTGGGTGGGAAGCTATTGCTATGCTTAACAGTATTCTATGGGAGAGAAGTATTTCAAAAGAGAATAAAAAACGAATTTATCATATCACTGTAAAAGACAGTTCTGCTTAAAAGTCTGGCTGGAAAAGAGCAAACTATAAACTTTAACAGCTACTTAAATGAACTTTTGGAGAAGGTTAGCTGATAGGTCAAGAAAGGAAAGAATTATAAACAGGATTAGAGAAACCGTGGGTGTTAGCCGCTCTATAATAGAAGATATCATGGATAAACAACTGGCATGGTTCAGCCATATTCAAAGGATGCTAGAGGCCAGAATACCAAAACAGATTTTAAATGGAATCCTAAAGGAAGAAGGAAGCAGGGTAGACCATGAAAGAGTCAAAGTGGTATTGACGAGGAACTGAAAGGAAGAGGACTAGAAGAAGGTCTCTGGAATGATAAGGAGTAATGGCGTTTGGGAATCGAAAGTCAAAGGACGCTACAGACCGATGTGATGATGATGGAACGTCCCTCAGCCTCTTGGTGAACTCGACGGTTGTCAGTGATTCACGAGCTTTCTTCTTTAAGAATTGTGTTTCTAACTTCCTGAGTTTTGATCCCAGGGATCTTCACTTCTAGGTGTAATTGAAGCCCCTTTTCTACCACCATATCTCTTCCGAGTTTGCGCTTCTGACGGTTTACCTGATTTGAGACGTTTGACACCATCTCTCACTTCTACCATTTCAGGTTGGATAGTTTTACCCAAGTATCTTCAATCTCCACGCCGTTTTCACTCTCCAGGTCCTTTTTTGCCAGTTCACAATTGTTTTGTACGTTTGCCAGTTTGTTTTTAGCCATTAAAAAAGTATCATTTTACCTGGTCACTGTGGAATAGAGATGGTAGCGATATCACAGAACTTCTACTTTTCCACAGATAGTCAAATTTCACATATTTATCTAATAGTGAATGGCTGAGTTCAACTATAACTAACTGTGAACTGTGAACTGATATCTCCGAAATCTGTTCAACCAATCCGTGCCCCTAGTTTCTTTTATAAGATCGCGTCGCTTTGCCCTGCGCATGCGTAATGAGTTCACAGTTTGGTCCTACCTATCTACTGTGAAATTTTCACAGTTCACACTTTTGTTAGTACGGAATTACTGAGACGAGATACATATTGATATTGCTAACTGCGCGCGCACAGTTGTTTCCCGCCAGATTTAGCTTGTTGTTGGTATTATTTATTTAGTAAGAACTGTTTTTTTGTACAAGTAGTTTTGTGTAGAAGAATAATTGTATAAAAGAATTGTGTATTTGTGTAGATAAAATAGCTGATTTTGTTTATTTGTTTTTCTGATTTATATTAGCTTATATGAAGAAGCAATACCTACATAACAGATCAGCCAAGACATTATTTCACAGTTCACAGTTATTCATAGTTTAATTTAACAGATATTGAAAAGTAACAGTATCAGTTTTCACACATATCAATATTTCACAGATAATATTATCTCTACTGTGGAATAGCTGGTAACACTAGAACGGATACTGCGGCAAAGAAGCAACTCTGCTGCCACGCAGTTTATTTGTTCAGATTTTCTATGTTATGAGAAACACTGAAATGTGCTTTGGCAAAAAATGCGGCCAGTTATCGACAATAATAAACTGAGGGTAAAAAATACTGTTCGTTCTTAGAGGTCATCTGCACGTGCAAGTTGTAGGGAAGAAGTAGTTACCCGTCTCCGCATTGGTCACTGCTTCTTAACGCATGGCTTTCTGATGGGACACTTAGGAGGGACCTATCTCTTTGTCAGTTTTGTGAATTGCACATCAAAGTAGAACGTGTTCTACAAGTTTGTAATGGTTTATAAAACGTGTGCCGAGTATGTGGATTAGGAGGTACAGGAAACCTTAAAAGAAAAGTTATTGGCCGAGTTTTAAGTTTCTTGCGTCGCTTAAATGTGTATAGTAATTTTTTTTATTTGTTATTTATCACTATGTTCAGTATAAGGATCTGCCTTCCCTAGCTTCGTCAATTCTACTTTCGTTGACGCGTTTCGGAGAACCTCCATCTTCAAAAACTATATATATACTCTCTTTTTTTTGTAGTACCATCATTGAGTTTTGTATTTCTCGAGGTATGTGTCCCTCTTTTATTAAATGTGACGCATAATTTGAATAATTTTTTCCGTATTTGAATGATCTAGTTTTGAATGTAACTAGTTCTTTAAACCTAGTTCTAAATTTTCGTCCCGTTTGTCCTATGTAGAACGCCTCGCATCCACAATGTATTCTGTATACCCCATTCTTACTATATTTGTCGTTTTCTTCTATATTCTTTGTCACTTTGTTCCTTATTGTATTACTTGTAGCCATTGCTATGTCTATATCATATTTTCTAAAAAAATTCTTAAATTTTTTCCCCCGTATAAGTTAATTTAGCCCATTTTCGTTTTTTATCCTCTCTTTTATCGCTGTTTTCGTCCTCTCTCTCTCTTTTAATTCTTCGTAACAGATTTCTTATAATTTTTAAATCATAATCGTTGTTCACTGCTATTTGGAAAATTGTATTCAATTCTTCTTTATATTCTTTCCTCTTAAGTGGTACATTAATAAACTACAGTATAGATATAGTTTTTGAAGATGGAGGTTCTCCGAAACGCGTCAACGAAAGTAGAATTGACGAATTTGGGGAAGGCAGATCATTATACTGAACATAGTGACAATAATCCTAGCAGAAAAGAAGAAGAATATAAAAAGAATTTGTTATTTATTAGTTTAAGTTCACTTCAGGGACCATTTACTGCCCTGTCGTTTTTTTTTAACATTATGAGTAATTATATTTTATTCTAAATAACTTTATCTGTGTTAATTTTTGTATAATTTTATTAGTTGTTATTTAGTTCTTAAGGATTTGTTATTTTAATTTTGTTGTTTTACTTTTGGAAAAAAATATTTATTTTATTTTTAATAATTTTATTAATAAATTATTTTTTAATTTGTTTTTCTTTACCTATTCTATTTTCGAGCGATAATAATCGTTTTAGTTTTTCACAAAAAATGCTGCTTTATCTTGGCTTGGGTTGTTGATAGTGATGAAGGAATGTTTAGGAGCGGAATGGACGATGTGTTTAGTTTCTGATTTCTCCCGAATGGTTGAAAATGGAAGTGGATCAATAGTTTACGTGTGGGCAGAAATCACCAAATACCCGCACAACGTATCCTTTAACAGGATCGTAGAAGAGTGTTACCCGTTACCCAGAGGCCACGGTAAAACAACTACGAAATAAATCATTCAAAGACTATCTCGCATTGAATTCAATGAATTCAAACTTTTTTTTGTTATTAGTTTTGTAGCTTAGAATAATGAAGACAGGGAATCAACGAAAAGCATGAAAAAAATCAAATTATTTCCCTCCTCATAATTGTCTTACAACACCACTGTATAGTGTTAGTTTTAAATTTATATATTTATTTCCAAAATTCCTTTAAAAATTATACAATATAATACAAAATATGAAAGACCTGTAGGAGGCATAAATGCCCATACATAGGTTGGTTCTTAAACTTAATTCCTTACTTATATGTAAATGCATTTAAAAATTGTATCTCTCAGTACAATTATTATAAAATTTAAATTTAACGGATATTTAACACAAAAACATTTTATATTATTAAATTAATTCACAAAAAAACACTTATAAAAGATTTTTACTTACGTCACATTATGTTTTTTAAATTGTTCTTTTAAATTTTTTGTTTAGAGCTTCAGATCCACATTCTAAAGTTTTTAAAGCATTTGGAAGAATATTATATTATTTCTTGGCATAAGTATAACATCTTTGACCAATTTTTATTGATTGTTTTGGTAATCTGACACTTCTGTAGCGAGTATTGCGAGGATTCTGCACAAATTCTTCTTTTAAATTGATACGCTACAGAGTTTAAGGCAAGTACTTGTCTAATATTTAATGGTCTATCAGGACCTTGTTCTTAAATGCCAATAGTGTTTAAACTATAGTTTACTTTCTTTCTGTAGAAAATATTGAGATAAATTGTCAAACATTTGTTTCATTGGAATATTCCTATTTGACTATTGTCAAGGTTTTCATAAAAAACGTTCTTTGACAGTAGCTCTCGAACTGGAAATTGAGAAATAAACAATCATTTTGTTTGGGTACGTACTTCATTTGACACCTTTTATATAATTTAATCAAAAGTGGAAAAAAGGTGTCACGATTTGTATTATAATGTTTTACACTTTCCAGACAAAGTGCAGATTTTTACAATACAAATTGATTTTAAAAATAAACACTTTTAATTAATTTTTTTAATTAAAGAACTCCTGCTAAAAAATAAACTATTAGAGCAGCAATCATGGTAAAACCCAGACTTTTAGACATTGGAATGATCTCAGATTCATACAGCATTCAAATGTGAGTAAAATTTAAATTTTACATTTTCGAAATCCAATTAAATTACAAGAATGAATCTGACGGCGGTCAGGGTTCGTTTCGTATTTTTCAACTTCGAACTACTAATTTATGCAGTTTTAATGTTGATTACGATTGTGATACTGAATTTTCAATAAAACAAGTGTTGGATAAAAAAATATGTTTCTAAATGCTTCCGATATCATGCGAGGCAGCTGCTGCCCACGATTATTTTAAACGTTTAAAGGTAAACAACAAATCTTTAAATAACAAGAGAATAAATCAACATGATACTTATCATTGTAGCATCTCTTTAAATACTAGATCTAAATTAAGACGTTCCTGAACATTTTACACACCCTATATTTTATAAATAATACGTGAGATCAATAATATTTAACAATATAATTTGATTACTGAAAAAATTACATATTTTTATAATGTTTAAAAAAAAAAGAATACATTTCGCCTTCAGAAATAAAGTTATGCAACTTATGAAACGCATTAGTTTTGCTATAACGTTTCACTAATTGCAGGAACCATCTGAAGTTAATTTCTGCAAACTGGCCACAAAAAAATACGGAAATTAAATGTTCACCTTTATTTATAGTACGTAAGCAAAACCAAGGACTCTTAACAAACTTATAAGAGTCCTCCTTTCTTGTAAATGATTTGTACGGTTACTAGAAAATTTAGCACAATTGGTTTTTGTAGGAGCCTGAAGTGGGGGAAAATTTGAGACGAAAATTCTTGGGGAAAAGCACTAGAAGTGACACTAATTCCGAATGTGTGTGTATATATATATATATATATATATATATATATATGTGTGTGTGTGTGTGTGTGTGTGTGTGTGTGTTTTGCACATAAGAAGTTTATGTAGAACCGCCCAAATCTTTTCAGAAGGTCATGTTTTCGTTATGTTAGGAAAGTTCCGAAAAATTTATAAATCTATATTAGATCAAAACAAAAAATTTCGGAATTTTTCGATTATTTTTAATTAATTGCCGGGCCACGGCTCCACCTTTCTGACGAGCTCGTAACCTTTCCCGCCAA
Source organism: Callitettix versicolor (assembly GCA_022606455.1). Lineage (NCBI taxonomy): Eukaryota > Metazoa > Arthropoda > Insecta > Hemiptera > Cercopidae > Callitettix > Callitettix versicolor. The sequence continues at coordinate 37,747,179 of CM040184.1, forward strand.
TTTAATATTCCGATAACCGTAATACTTTCGAAAAAATATTACTGAACCATTGAAAATTTTATGTTCTTTCTCCGTGATAGGTCTTGCCGTTCAGCCAATATTAAAAGAAATGGCCAGCAACTGCACTAGTCGTCAAATCTTACATCTTTCGTTAGGGTCTTGTACCATCGTACGAATTTCAAAACAATCGGTCAATGCGTTTGGCCAAAACTGCATAACAAACACACAGTCAAAACAGATGATTTGTTTGTTTTCTAGAAAAATTAAAAACTTCTTTCAATTAAACTATTGTACTTACTTAAGAACATCTTGTGTTTACGAATCTAGATGTTCACTACGCCAAATTGGTTTTCATGTTTTTCTAGGCCAGGTGTTTTGACAACCTTAAAACATTTGAAAACTCAATGTAAAATAAAATACCGTATTTTGCAGTTTCTTAATTGATGCTTATACATGATTTAACTTAAATTGGATGGATCGTACTAATTCTGATAAATTCTCTTAAGTATCAATTTCGCTTCCACCAACTTGGTTTAAAGTCTAACAATATGGGAACTTTGATATATATTTAAGGCATTTTTAATTCTTTTTTAAAACAATGCGAGTTATTCTGAATAATACAGGGGAAAAATGACAATGCAAAAACAATCCTGAAAAATACAAAAGAGAAAAATGTCAAAAGTGGTTACGAAACTGGTATATTTATATACAGCGAAAATAACAGCAAAGTTGGATACAGGTAAAAACAGTAGGCCTACACGTGTAGAACCCGGGGAGTTACCGACAGAAGCGAAGCGTTTATTAGTGCTATCTTTGCTGAATATATAATTAGTTTGAAAATATGTTTACAAATATATTGTTTTGTTTAAATAAATAAATGTGTAAACCTAGCTTAGATATTATTTATTATCTATTATGTAGCAAGCCTCGTAACTATTAGTTCAATAGACTGGTTCCCCTCAATGTATTTGAGCAGTCCACGTCTAGCTCCTTCAGCTGGTTGTCTTGATGGTTCTGGAAGACGAACACCCTTCGCCTCCTGTTGGCAAGACCCTCACAATTGTGTGAAGTTTCCTTATCCGTTTAGCATAGCTTACTCCGTGAGATAAACTATGCTCAACGGTAGGCCCTGTTGAAGATGCACTCTCAAATCATATTGCTTTGTAGTGAGTTGAAGGGTTCCTTCAATCTGCTCTCTGCATAAGATCTCAACTGTCCCTCTAAGTCTCCTACTAAGTCTACCTCTTTCAACAGACATTCCGGGCTGACAGCCCTCCAGTCTTTGAGTAAACCGTCTTTTGACTAAAGTACTACTTGAAGATCTAAAAAAAACAAATGAGTGGGGGGAGAAGAGGCCAAGAACTTGTTGTCGTAGATGAAAGACACACGTTCTGATTATAATTCGTGATAATTTTCGAAACGATATTTATTTTCGAAGTACGTTCACATTTTAGTGCTTAAAGGTATAAAACACTTTTTAAATAATTAAAATTGAACGTGGGAAAGTTTCTGCACTTTTACATTTCAATCGGTCGATTCGCGAATAAACTGAAACGAAAACATTCCGGAAACAATGGTCTGTAAACGCATTCTTGGAATCGTTGTCCAGGGCCCTAGGAGATGCGAGAGGTCCTGCCGTATCATTAGGCCGGAATATTTGGACCAGACTTTAGCGTGTTTCACGCAAACATTCGTTACGTTTTTGTGTTGCGTCTCACGAACATTTGTACCTGATAAATTAATTAGTGTAAAACACTATCTAGCGTGAAGGTGCGAATAAAACAGATCTGGCATGTTCATTTGATCCCGCGTCTTCAACATTGTGATGGATGTTGTGAAACTATACCGAAAGTCATTAAACATATTTATAGAGCCTACAATAGACTAGTTGCAGTTGTGGTGGGATCGTGTCTTTGGCTTTACACAATCGTTTGTTGTCTTGAAAAAAATGGTTATGAATTCCTAATCGCTTGTAGTCTTAAAAAAGTATTTCTTATGAATTTCCAAAAATTTTTTAGTCTTGAAAATGTATTTCTTATGAATTCCCAATAATTTGTAGCCTTGAAAAAGAAGCCTTTTTGATGTAAACAAATCTGTTAAAATTTTATGCAAAAACTTACTTCAAATAAATGTTCACTAGTTATTTGTACAACAGGCTATTGCATGAACCAAGATAAATGAAAGAATGATGTTTAAAGTTACCAAAACGTTTTGGTTATCTAAAAGACCAACAGTAAACCCAAATTAGGTGACAACGAGATAACAAAAGACTGATATTACAAGAATGACTGGCCAAAAACACAATACAGTAGAGGATAGATTATCCGAACGTCTGTTAACCGAAACCATATTAAAAAGTTATTTTTTAAACAAAACTATTAGAGTACGTAATGTAATTTAAAACACTATTAGAAAAATATTCAGAAAAAATTGCGTTTCTTATTTTTAACTTAAAAAAGTTATTTATTCAAGCGAAGCTTTTAAAGTTAGCTTTGGCGAGAGGAGTGAATACAAAAAGTCTGTCGAACAGAAGAACATAACATAAATATAGAACAAACGAATTTCGTCTGTGTATTTCTTACATAACCTCAAACTTACTGTTGCCGATACTTACTTACTCAGCTGTTAAGCTGTTCTATGAAATCAGCTGATCGTTACGAATTAATATAAAACAACTGATCATTTTACTATAACTACAGTAAATAATATCTAAGCTAGGTTCACGTATTTATCTATTTAAACAAAACAAGATATTTATAAACATATTTTCAAACTAATTATATATTCAGCAAAGATATCGTTAACAAAATCTTAGCTTCTGTAGGTAACTCCCCGAATTCCACACGTGTACTTTTTTCATTTTTAAAAACACTAAAAAATTCTATTTATGCACAATTAAGTAAATTTCAAAGGTAATTCGCTTTTATTAAATCAAGCTTTGTTTATTCCAACCACCTTGTGTCACAATTAGCTTTACAAGTTCACATAATCGAGACTTTCTACTGTACTTATTACCTAAAAGCCAACAACTAGTTGAATTACAGTTGTCGGTATTAGTAATATATTGTTTTAACATTTAGTACAAACCTTTGCATTACATTATATCCGAAGTAGATACATGGGATATGTAGACATTTATATGTTATGTTATGGGGTACGATATTTCTTGACATCACAACCGAAAGTGCTTGTACAACTATGCATTTGAGGTACCATTTCAGTGGACTGTTTAAGCAATTCACTGATTAGCTCATCCAGTTAGAGGTCCTCGGGGTCCTGAAATACAAACACCCTTCACCACCTGCTGGCCTGCAGTTTCCTTACCGTCTTGCATATGATACAGTGTTTACCAGTGGTTTAATGTTCATGGCGCTCAAGTCTTGCGGTCCCTTCAGCCCAGTCATCGCAGTCCTGCAAGGATTGTGTTTCTCACCCCCGAGGTTTCATCAGACTTTTTTCTGATTTGAGGTGTTTAACTTCATCTCAATTCTTCCATTACAGGTTGAGTAGGAAGAGTAGGTTTCCACAGTCGCAAGGGGTGCAGACTTACTACACCTATTGAGAGGATTTAGACGTCCCTCGCGGTACCCCAGTCTAACACACACTTACATTTACGACTTTAACACTTTACTCTCACACTTACATTTAGGGAGACGATAATAGCCTCAATGTGATTTTCGCCTTAAAATACAAAAAAAAAAAATGTTGCTATTCACGACTTGTGGGAATCTATGAGGTTAAGTACAGCCCCAGCTCCACTTTTGCTAGTTTTGTAAGTTTTGTTTCCGGCCAAAATCACACAAATAGCTGAGGAAATAAAATGTTCAACCATACAGAAACCCGTAAGCATAGGCAAGGTTCAATAAAAATCTCCCTCTTAGCCTCGCAGCTAAAAGTACTCCGTTCCACCTTTGCCTGGAATAAAAGAACCTAACCCAAAAGTACGAGAAAAAGAAAAAAGGTTGGATTTAGCTAGAACACATCTGTATTGCCAAACAGGTAGTCAAAATGTATTATCAACCTAGATAATACCGAACTATAACTGGAAACAGTGTTGCCAATATAAACAAATAAAATAACCCTTACAAGTGCACTCATAAATGTTCCCGTGTTTCAAATAATCACCGATTATCGAGGTATTTAAATTAAATTGCAATTAAAATGTGTTTATATTTTAATTACTGCAACATAACTACAGGACTACATATTTAAATAATTAGAATTACAACCTATTTTCCCGTATATCAGTCTATTTACTCACCTCATAAAGGCTACCGCAGTTTCGAAACCTTACTGTTTCATCTTCAGGCCGTAATACAAAATGTCAATCCCTCTGTCGAAGACGTCACAAAGTTAAACAAAACATCGAAAACACACGTCACAAACACTAAACACAACTCGTATGTCGTTACAGTCCGGACTCTAAAGACATACGAGTTGCCACGTATCATTTGGCCAAACCAAATTTTAACGTGTGTATTTTTAATCATGTAATTGTGTTTAGTGTTTGTGACATGTGTTTTCAATGTTTTGTTTAACTTAGCGACAGAGAGATTTGACATTTTGTATTACGGTCTGAAGATGAAACAGTAAGGTTTCGAAACCGCTGTTGCATTTATGAGGTGAATAAATAGACTACTAGGAGGAAAAATAGGTCGTAATTCTAATTATTTATATTTTAAAAGCACGGTCACGTGGCAAAAGTGCAAAGTTCACCGTTCGTACGACAGAATGCGCTATTGGCGGAAGACTTGTACGCAAATGTGCGTGTGAACTGCACATTGTGTTCGCCGTATCTTAAGTACTGTTTTATTTAACAAACATTTGCTAAAACAAGGCACAAAACTGCTGTAATAACACGCTTCGGCAACCTTTAATTCTTTTGTTGGTTCCAGAATTGAATTACCAGTTAGTCCTTCACATTCTGATTACAATAGGAGCTTTGTCTAACTTGTTGGTACTACTGTATTCCATGAAAAGTGTTCAATTTAGATAAGTTATGACGATCTTCACAAAATCGATCTATTCGTTTTCAGTTCCTCCGAGTTAAAAAAAGTGGTTTTCACTTGAACTCGTGTGCGTGCGCGCGTGCGACAATCGTCAGACTAAACTAGACCGATTTGGATGATCTTTGAAGTGTAGTTTTTCTCATGTCTAGGGACAATGTTTTAATAAAAAAACCCTTTTTTGGTAAAAAAAAACGTATGCCCGTCTATTTTTGGATATTAGAGAATCTTTCTGATTTTTTAAAAGAACTTGCGCGGTTCTGATTTTTCCATATCATTTGGGCCGTAACAAACTAAAAAAATCAATTCTAACGATTTTGAACAATTTTGATTGAATGTAGTACAGACGTACCCAAACATATCGATTGGGTTTAGTAGTTCTAAGGAAAAACCAGTAAATCCAGCGTAACCGCAAACAGTTCATCATAGTTTGATCATTCAACTCAAATAACTGTAGCGAATTTTAAATAAAAGATAAGGTAAGGAAATGCCCTTAAAGTATGTACTTTTTAATTTGATTTGATTATCGAAATCAGTTCTTTTTTCAATGCTGGTTTGGTTCTACTCGACATAAACTATAAAAGTATTATGAATCGATTCCAATGAACTACTAGTCAGTTAATCGCTGACCAAATCCACCATACTCTGATCTATTCCCAATCAATAAACGATCGTCTGTTTTCGCAGAACGCAGGCCTATACCTATGTGTATTTAGTGGTGGGGATAGGCGTGGTTGAGGAATGTCGACTGCCCCTAGGCGCTCCCCTCCCTACCGTAAAAATGTAACGGTCCTCAATAACATGTGAGAGTTTTGGCAGAACCTAAGCTCCGACCATTGACTGACTCGCGGTTTATGTCTGCGCCGGCCGCGCGCCCGACCCAGCGCGCACTCATTCAAATTCCAGACGGGTGTTGTGGGATACGTAAATGAATGGAGTGAGCCCGGAACATGCCCGCCATAAACCCCGAATCTTTCACCTCCTGATTTTACTGCTCTCTTGATACAGTGTTAAACACGTGTCCGATACAGAGTGACGAGTTAATCAAGCGAAGACGGATGCGAGTCCTAACCGTGCACGCCGTTGCGCAACTACTGGATGCATTGTTGTCGGTCTGTTTAACTTGAAATGAACGATTTGAAAACGTTACAAAAACGTTTTTAACGTTCAATTTTTTCTTTAAAGATACCGGAAATCTGATAAATTTCACAAAATCGGTTTCGCTCAACAGGTTTTGCTCAAATTTCAATCGCATACAAAGATTCTACTGAAGTACACAAATCTAAATTTAAATAAAAAAATTCACGGTTCCTGAACAAACCGAAAAAACCCGACGGCAGTCAGGGTTTGCTTTTGGTTTTTGATTTACTCCAGAACTGTGAATGAATTTCTTTTAGAGTTACGAAATTGTATTTATGACTATTGATCTTAATGATAAATTAAAAGCTATTTTCTTCCTCTTCTCGGCGTCTTTTGATTCGTAGCTTCCATTCTTTTTCCTGTCGTTCTATATATCAAGATCTTGATCCAATCTCCTCATTGTTTTCTCTCCAACTAAGCTCGGTCTTACTCTTTTTTAAGACCACGTGGTTTCCATTTTAAAATCTGTTTGGGAAGTCGATTTTCGTCCATCCTTTCCACATGAGCAAATCATTGAAGTTTTGTCTTGATGTCATCTACAATGGTGTGCTTCACTTTGAAAAACTACAGGAACTAAATCCGATAAAAGTTGTTCGTTTTAACCTATCGTAGTGCGTTATCAAATACCATAAAAACCAGACTACAACATTACCGTAGCAAATTTAAATAAGAAAGAGAAGTCGGTCTACCCACGCTGGCTCTACCTAATATCCGGAACACTCGTACATCCCGAGGTGCCAATTATAAAATAATAAAACATGACAAGTGTCATTCACCCAGCGTCCGCCGGGTATGTGCGTTCGATTTGCATAAGAATAAAAACGGCGCGGAAAGGTTAGGTTCAATGTTATCAGTTACGTATGGGTTGAATAGAAAGACCCCGAAACCGGTAATAATAGCGGCGAGTGTGGGGCGATCGACAGTGGCCTCGACGATTTGACAGTAATGAAGTCGATTGTTGAACGTTTGATCGGGTAATCTGGCAACAATGTTATAATTGTACGCGGAATAATTCGAGCGCTAAAATTACAGTGTCGTTCGAGGTTTAAATATAAGTAACTTCACACGCTACTGGTGTTTGTAACTGTCAAATATTTGACCAAATGCAGGGTCCGGACAGCCCTATCCCGCTAATGTTAATTTAAGTTAGGATAGGATTTATGTTCCTTTTTCTCAGAATCCATAAGAGGTATGATTCCGATTTTTTTTAGATGTCTTTACTAGACTATGCGCATACTATGGAGTGAAACAGATGATGGTACAACTGTGCATTACGTATACAATATTTTTTTAATTTAAAACTTTTACCACAGTTTTTAAGCATTAAGAACATTAATAATTTAAGCTGTATTCATACAAACGTAACCAAATACAGTCAGTACCTACAAAGCAATGAGGAGAAACTACAGTAAAAATTTCTGCTACTTATCTTTGTTAGATCCTGAGAAAAAGGTTCAAAACTTGTAAAATTTACTGTTTTCGGAAAAAATCATTTAAATTTAAACTACCTTATGTTCAGTAAGTTCACTTGAATATGAGGGTCCTGCTTCAGTAACAGTTTCACCAAACTCAATCATTTCCGCACAAAAACTGTAAAAAAAAATAATTTTCACAAAATCAGTTCATCAGATTTCACTCAAATTTTGATTATAGACGAAGAATCATAACTCAAAATACGAAAACAAGCAAAGTTCCGGGTCTGTGTCTTAGTATGTTCGTGCGGCCTGGGTCTGGGGCTGCTTTAATAGTTCATTTTCCAGTAGGTATTACACAGGGGACGTGACGGTTGTTCCAATAGGCTCCAATAGTTGATTTCCATTGGTAAACCGCTAAAAACTACAGTCCAAAAACCAGCTGTTGGTGAAAATAGTTTGTAAACATTTTTTACAATATCAGCTGTTGTAAAACAGCTGGTATTTCTATAACATTTGTATAACTTTCGGAACCGAACTTTCGTCGTGTTCAAATTTATTGTAGGCGCTGTATCGTAACGTTTTTAAAACGTAAATAAGAATAACTCCAGCAGATCCGTAACAAGTTTATAAAGTATGGCAGCAGGCAATTTGTTTGGTGCTAATTGTTAGTTGCGGTTAGACAATATCGAAGGCGCCTCAGGCCCAAAGTTTGGCAGCTAGGACCTGGCCACCCATGTTGTTTTCGCATGCCCTTTGACCTCGTATTGCTACTTTGTGACGTGTGACGCGAAGTAGTGAATATCTTTTAGTGAATTTCCGTTGGACAATTAGTTTGTAAAGCGATAACGGTATAAGATATCCAGACCAGGGTCCTTTAAATATCGCTAACCCTAATCTATAAATCACGCACGCGCGCGCGCGCGCGCGCATGTGTGTGGTGTGTATGGGTACATGTGCGTGCGGGTACGTATACGCGCACGTGTGTGTGTGTGTGTGTGTGTGTGTGTGTGTGTGTGTGTGTGTGGGTGCATGGGGTGCATGTGCGTGTGCGTACGTGTGTGTGTGTGTGTGTGTGTGTGTGTGTGTGTGTGTGTGTGTGTGTGTGTGTGTGTGTGTGTGTGTGTGTTTTCACAATAGTGTGATCCAAACCCTTGATTTCACGGATTCTTACACTTTTTTATCTTCTCCCGTTTCGACCGAATCTGCGGCTCTTCGCCAACAATCCATTTCTGTAGCTTCAAGACATTTTCCCGTTTTTTGTTTCAGCGGCCATACTTCTCTTCCATATAACATTATATTTTTTATAATTGTATTGTATATTCTATGTTTATTTATTTTCCGTATCTGTTGGTCCCATATGATGGTCTTCAGTATCCTAATTGCTCTTCTTCCCAATCTGTTCCGTTCTTTTATCGTTGTGTCCAAGATTTCATCGCTAGCAATCGTCATTACCTTGTAAATACTTGTAAGTTGTACAACCCTTGATTTTTGTGTTGTGTTCCAGTAGAAGATTCCAGCTCTGCCTTCCAATGCACATGTACTCAGTTTTGTTTAGGTTTACCTCAAGTTCTCAAATATCATATTCCTCTATTCCTATTCGTGTGTTCTAGATTATCATAAGGGAAATTGATACGGACAAATAATACAGACGTCGGACGTAAAACAATTTTCGGGACGTTTTTTTTTAAATTTCGCCCAGCGCGTTAATTTCGCTAGAGTGCTTTTTGCAACGTCCAAATTTCCCTCTAATCAACTAATATAGCTTTAGTTGAGCCAATCGGAGGCGTGTAACTGTTCGCTCCGCCGCGTTAAGACGTACGAAAAGATCGGACGAGATCGTTCCGCCCGTCGTGACAACTCGGTTTCAATATAGGAAGAACTAATGCGCACACCTCGTCCCATTACTCTAATGACGTTCGAACTGTATAATCAAGCAAAAGTATTTCTCTTAATGCAACCATCTCCTTCGGTTTATGATATACTTTCCAATTGTCGTCACAGCCTTAATGGACTCTAGATGTTTCGCTTACCGACTGCCGGGTGCAAGTCATTACTAGAGATGCGGCTTGTGTATAAGAGAGAACTTCCGGTTATAAAATATTGCTCCATATATTGCTCCATACTTCTTAACTTCGGTTAACGCTGGTAGAATAATATCTATATGGAAGACTAAGCCGGTATGCGGTATTACGTATCTCTTAATGGTAAAATCAGGGTCCTCAACGGAGTCCAGGTGGACCCCTTAGGGGTCTAGTGAACTTCGAAGGGGTCGATTGAATTAAAAAGATTTAGAAAATTTAAATGCTCCATCTCGGATAAAACAGTCAGGACAATGAATTTTATACACAAAGGTAATAATAATAATAATTAAAAAAAAAAGAATTTTGCTGGCTAACGGAGTAGTTCAAGCCATAAGATCAAAACTGATTTTTGTACCCAGTTTGAATTAAATCGGACCAAAATTGCGAACTTGAGAATGTTAACACTCTCTGTCTGTCTGTCTGTCTGTCTGTCTGTCTGTCTGTCTGTCTCTCTCTCTCTCTCACACACACACACACACACACACACACACACACACACACACACACACACACACACACACACACACACACACACACACACACACACACACACACACACACACACACACACACACACATGTATAATGTTTAACGACTTCTTAAAAAATGATCTACAGATCAGAATCGGTGCTCATTTCAAGGTTGCGTGCCTGGGTTTAACCATGATGGCCGATCCAATAGCTCACTTTCCAGTGGCAATCCGCTATAAACAGCACAACAATGACGTTATTTAAAGCATAATTCTGCGACAATACTGATAGCTTATTTACCATTACGGTAATATGAACGAAAACAGCATCGGTGCGAGAACCGATCCCTGAGACAGCCCGCAGTTACTATCTGCGCCAGCAAATCAACACGTTAAACGGACTGCGCAGTGATAAACGCCGCCGAGTGATTATTGGTACGATATTCCGCTGCGCTTGATTTCTGCTGAAGCAAAACAAAGTGTAGTAACACAATGGTGCAGGTGTTGCGGAGCGTTTCTATTGTCGATCGTGCGCATGCGCATAATCACAGCTCCAGCCTATTTAAATACAATGCTGTTAGGTTAAATGCACAGCGTTGCAGTTCTTTTAATCACACGTACTGTGGACAGTGAGCTATTTGAATCTGGAAGTGCTAACGTTTCGTTCGATTTGACTATCACCGTCTTCTCGGCACGCAGCTGTCTCGTTGACGTGATTTAAACCACGTTTCTGACACGTTCAGCAGTTTCAAAATGTCGTCCATTTCAAAACTTATAACGGTTTTCCTAAAACTCTTCAGAAAAGTCAATTTCACAATCTTTAACAAATGCATGAATTGGCATTTTTAATTTCTAAATCAGTTGATATTAAGATGTTAATTAGATGACGGACAGGGTTCATTTTCATATTTTCAATGTAATTTTAAAGTTTAAAATGCAAATATACGCAGATTTTAATGTAGATTATGCTGGAAGCAGGCGTACTAAAAAAGAAAGAAAAATATTTTTGGAAATTTGCTTCCATCATGTTTCTAAGACCTAACAGTTTAAATCTAGCGCAAGTGTCCCAAATTAGTTCCCGTCAATGACTAGAACTTGGTACAGTCGCAGCTGAATACATAAGTTGCTGATAGGCTATACAACTCTGGGACTGTCTCTTCTAAGAAGGCAAACACTAAAATCATCCAGATGTTTCGAAACAAGGTAGGCCCTACTAATGCTCAGATAACAATGTTCATCGGGATCTGGAGATGCCGGCTGATGCAAAGAATCAGCCGTCTATACTTTATGCCAGTTAGATTGTGATAAGGACGATGGATCGGCGATAAGGGAAAGTTTAAAGTTCACGAACTGTAAGTTTCGAATCCACGACCTTGCGATGCGCAGTTCAGAGACGCAGCAGACTGATAGTCTCAGAAAATGCGTAAAACCGCAAGATATATTGTGTGTGTGTGTGTGTGTGTGTGTGTGTGTGTGTGTGTGTGTGTGTGTGTGTATTTTTGTACAAGTAAAAAAATATATAAAAGTTAACTGTGACCGCTGAAAAATTCAAAATGCTTTTATTATCTTCTACTAAAAAAAAACTCCACCATAGCAACCTTAAATTTTAAATAAACATTAAATTTTAAAAGAAAAAGATTCAAGATTTGGATTTTTTGTACCAGGCTTGAATCAACAGCCAACTCTCCTACGAAAGCTAACTAACAAAATTAAAACAATTTCATTATTGCAACATAGCCACCAGAGCACATATTTAAATAATTAGGATTATGACCTATTTTTTCGTCTAGTGGTCTTTTTTGACCAAACCAAATTCTATCTTGTGTATTTTAATCGTGTAATTGTGTTTAGTGTTTGTGCCGTGTGGCACAATTTTCAATGTTTTGATTAACTTTGTGACGACCTCGACAGAGAGATTTGACAATTTTGTTTTACGGCCTGAAGATGAAACAGTAAGGTTTCGAAACCGCGGTAGCCTTTACGAGGTGAGTAAAGATCGATTACCAGGGCGATCAATTGACCTACGGTGCAACTAAACCTCTTGAATATTAGTTCAGCAGATTGGTGCCCTTATTAAGTTTCAACAATCCGCTGACAAGCTCATTCTGTTTGAGGTCCCTAGGGCCCTGGAAACCAAAATCCCTTAGTCTCCTACTAGCAAGATCCTCGCAAGCATGAATTATGTGTCTTGCAGTTTCCTCCTCTTCAATGCACAACATACACACTGTTTCTCCGTCGTATTGCATTTAGGACTAGTGAGCCATAAGGACTAGACGGATTTTTAAGTGCCAAGAAATTTTAATATCGAATATAAAAGCGCTGAATATTAACTTGCGTTTAAATCACTCTCTTTTATAACGCAATATTTTTACTTTTATTTTTTCTTAGTTTGGAAATACAAATTTGCTACAAATCGCTTACGATGTACACACTTAAAAAAATTTAGAAATAAATAAAGCGGAATTTATTTCAGGTTAAATAACGTACGTAAAAATAAAACCACTTACAATATCGAACCCGCTTAGCGTAGGTTAGAAATGACGTACATTACGATCACATCGATTCGTTCTATAATCTCTTTTTAATTTAATTACAGACAGTTTACAATAAGGATAACCTGTGGCCAATGCACTAAGTGGTAGTGTGTTGAGTTATGGGCCAGAGGTGTCGTAAAACAGCAGACAACCGCCCTCGTAAACACATCAAGCCCCAAATTTGTTGTTCACGTGTGTGTACAGAAAACGAGTGCACAAATTGATGTGCAATTGGCAAAGGTACAGTATGTTATGACTCAACCGCTTTCGTGATTAATGGCCTCTTACCATCCTACCGGGACGTTAAAGTCTTTCTTAATACTGTACAAATATTTGCAATGTCAGTGGTCGTGATTGAACGGGCGCCGCCAAAATTTTCTTTATTATTATTTTTTTTTAACAATGCGTTCAATAAAACGATGACGTAATCAGTTGATGTAGATTTGTTTCTTAAAAAAGAACAATTTCTGTTATTGTTTTTCCTTAACGTTCATACTTTATGCCACTTAGACTAATGAGGACGAGGGATCAGCGTTAACGGTTTAGAGACGCAGCAGACTTACCGGTGCTTTAGCCACATCGACCACCTTTTCTGTTATTCAACCAAAAATAAAAATCATACATCATGTTTTCTCTTACTTTTTATTTTAATTACGATAATTTTTTCGAAAACACGACAAATTAACATAGCTAATTTTTAACAACATAACCTGAAACTTATTATAGTCTACCAGCTGTTCAATAAAATCAGCTGATCGAAACGAATTAATATAAAACATTTTTTACTACTACATATTTATCAATATTAAAATAACGATTCATTAATTTAAATCGGTCAAACTTGTTCATAGTTTCGTAGTGGTTATCACGTAGGTAAGGTACGCCGTTTGATCCTTGGGGTGGAAGACAGGAAATTTTAATTATAATTAATGTAATATGAGACTTGCGACGGACGTGACCTTACATATCAGCTCGACTTATCCCCATCAAAACAGACTGCGTAACCGTGGCGGCCAAAACCTTACATGACAGCTCGACTTATCCCCATCAAAACAGACTGCGTAATCGTGGCGGCCAAAACCTTACACAGCTCGACTTATCCCCATCAAAACAGACTGCGTAACCGTGACGGCCAAAACCTTACACATCGACTCGACTTAACCCCATCAAAACAGACTGCGTAACCGTTACGGCCAAAACCTTACACATCAGCTCGACTTATCCCCATCAAAACAGACTGCGTAACCGTGACGGCCAAAACCTTACACATCAGCTCGACTTATCCCCATCAAAAAAGATTGCGTAACCGTGACGACCAAAACCTTACATAACAGCTCGATTTATCCCCATCAAAACAGACTGCGTTACCGTGACGGCCAAAACCTTACACATCAGCTAAACTTACCCCCATCAAAACAGACTGTGTAACCGTGATGGCCAAAACCTTACAATATCAGTTCGATGTATCCCCATAAAAACAGACTGCGTAACCGTGACGGCCAAAACCTTACATGACAGCTCCATTTATTACCACAAAGCTAAGTTCTCCTGCGGGTCAGGTTCATCTATGGAAGTTTTTACTTCAATATAAACATATTAAGGACACTTTAAAAAAAATGACCTGAATGTCAGAACCGGTGCTTATTTCAAGGTCCGGATCTTTCCATGATGGTCGCTCTAACAGCACATTTCCCAACAAAAAGTCACTAAAAACGTTACAATAAATGAGCTTATCACATTTATAGGTTTGGTAATGTACAGACTAATATTTGGGCGCGATAATATATTCAACTACGTTCAGTCAGCTGTCCAACATGCGTACAGACAGACAGACAGACATACGTAACGTGTAATTTACTGTATTTTACAAGCCGAACGTAGCGTGCAATTTTGCGGGCATGATACTTTATGGAGATTGATTAGAGACAGAGCGACTTGTCTCGGTGCTGAGTTATTGGATCCCTGCATCTACAACATCCCTAGGCTTCCTGCTCGTATCGACAATATTAAATAATATAATCACGGGACGCAGCTGTGTCGTTGACGTGATAGAAGCAAAATTTCAAAAGTACTTCTCTTTACATTACCATTTTTGAAATTATTATTCACCATCGTAACAAAAATTAAAATTTTCAACTATACCCTTTTAGCTTGTCAAACCCACATTGAAAATACGGAAATGAACCCTGACCGCCGTCAACAGTTTTTTCAATCTCAATTATTTTGGAAATCCAAAATGGTAACTTACGCAGTGTTCAACGATGTCACGATGATGGTATCAGATTTTCAAAAACATTTAAGACAGAAAAGTTACGATTTTTTAAAGATTTGAAATTACCGCCATTTGAAACTGTTGAACGATTTCGCTGGTTAACGAACTTGTCCAAGCTATTAACATAATCGATTTGTGTGCTAAGTTTGAATCAAGTAGGACCACAATTGCAAATGTGAGCGTGCTATCATGCTCGCGCACGCACAACACACACACACACACATATTTATATATATCTTACATACATACTACTTTTGAAAGTATACAACATTTACAGTTACCATAATAGTCTAAAATTATACACCAAATAAATCAACTTTCAAGTAGTTTCTCAGTTTTGTATAAATTACACTAACAATTCACATTTAACGAGCGGGCACATAATTATTAACCAAAAACTGTTTGCTTCTTACCGCTAAATATTATTATTCCCTGAATATTTTCTTTTCTTCAAACCGCGACCTAATCCTCCTTTCTTTAATCAATTTTTTGTTATTAAACACGTCTGTTTCTTATTATCTAAAATTTCCACTTATGCAAATTTTTCCTTTCCCAGTTATTATTAGCGAATTTTTACTGGAAAAATGAGCTACTGGAGCGGCCATCATGGTAAGACCCCGTTCAGAGACCTTGAAACAAGCATCGATCCTGACCACTAGATCACATTTGAAGGATCGTTAACATTTCCCTATACATGTGAGTGTGTGTATTTTGGCACGTTTACATTTGCAATTTTGATACTGTTTGATTCAAAACTCGATACAAAAATCAATTATGTTAACAGTTTGAACAAATTCGTTAAACAGCAATGTTCTTTCAACAGTTTCAAAATGGCGGCCATTCCAAATCATTGAAAATTCTTAACGTTTTTGTGTGTAACGTTTTTTGAAAATCCGATTTCACCATCATAATCAACGTTGAAAATTGTATAAATTAGCGTTTTAAGTTTTCAAAATCCGTTGAAATAAAAAAAATGTTCTGACGTCAGTCAGGGTTCATTTTCATATTTCAATGATTATTTAAAAATTTTAAATGCCATTTTATGCAAATCTATGCTGCTTATGATCGCGAAATTAGATATTTAAGATTCAGAAAAAATGTTAAAATTTGCTTCTATAACGTTAGCTGCTTGCTGCGATTATTTAAAAAATGTTTTATACTAAATTTCAAATAAAAAGAAATGACTGTTGGTTATTACGGACATTAACGTCAATGCAGTGTACAATATTTATTTACACTGGAAAGTGGCGCTGTCACAAAGGAGAGGCAACACACTGAACTAACACTTTGTAAATCCTAAAGGCGTTATTTTTAGGAAATGTCTTAAAAGAATTTTTACGTTTATAATTTTTTGCATCACAAACGTACATAATTACAATATTTGTATAAACATTCCTAAGGAACGGAAATATTTCTGCAGCAGACCAGCAAAAACTTGATGAACGTTTTGTAAAAATTTAATTTGTGCAATTTTCCTTTAAATATTCTTATGTAAAATGTATTGTCCTGACTGAATGATCAAAGCACGGGTGATCAAGCACAACACCTACAGACTTGACATTTTCAGGAAACGGTTTTTTTTTTATAACGTACAGACGCCTTAGAAGGGATTTTTTGATAAACCTTTAATCAAAAGACAAATTCACCCTCATAAATCCTTTTACCTTGTATCACGTTTTAGGGCAGGTCTTGATGTTGGATCTACACACACACACACACACACACACACACACACACACACACACACACACACACACACACACACACACACACACACACACACACACACACACACACACACACACACACACGCACGCACGCACGCACACACACACACACACACACACACACACACACACACACACACACACACACACACACACACACACACACACACACACACACATATATATATATATATATATATATATATATATATATATATATATATATATATATACGTATATATAAGTATATTTTGCGCACCACAAGTCACTCATTAAATTAATTATAATAAAATGAGTTATTTAAAATCAAAAAATAGTATTTTAACAGAAGAACAAAGATTATGGCAAAAATGAACATGATCGACAATATGAATGGAAACGTAAGTTAGAATTGGAAAGTAAAGACAATAAAATGAATATTACTGAAATTGTACACAATATAACAAAATGTTATATTAATATTGTAAAAACATTTTTTATTATTTAATAAAATGCAAAAAGTATAATTATAATTTTTATAGAAAAATTATGTTATTGAACCAAAAATAAAAATCATGTTTCGTGTTTTCGAACAAGTTATCGTAATTAAATTAAAAAGGAGGAGAAAACATGGTACTCGATTTTTATTTTTGGTACAATAACAGAAATACTGTCATTTTTTCTCTCGTAAAATTTATTTATTTCAATACCAGTTAGTAATTAAAAAAAGTTATAAATAATTTAGTTTTAATATTGCGTTCTACTGTAACACTTTAAATAATTAGATTTAAATGAACGTACATTTGTTAGGTTGGCCCACGAAGTGGGCAGGGGTTACCTCTAGCTTATATTACATTATTTTCAAAAAATAACTACAACACTCAACCAAAAAAAATCAAATTTTCTACAGATACAACGTTAAATAAATTAAAATCAACTTTTTCACAAACTTTACGCATTTGCAATACCTGAACTACCTAACATTCGTTTGATTCCCCCCCAAAAAAATACGGGAATTAATGTTCCCCTCAAACAACACGAGTTTCTACATTTTAAATAAATTTAAATTATCAGTAATCGATAGTAAACCGAAAAATCAAATAATCTCGATGGTGATGTTTTCAAAATTTACATTAGCGCTGTGAGTTTATTGCACTTCAAATTTCTACACTTTCAGCAAAATCTGATTATCGTGTTTCGGGGAAATTCGGCGAAGTTTTCGGCGTTTGTCTTCACAGCTGCCATCAGATATTTAACAGCGTTCTTTATCTGCATTCGGAGCAGCTGACCGCCAATAATGAAAACATAAAACATTAAACAGAGTTTTTTTTGTATAAATATTTTACTAATTGCTAAATTGAAATTATACACTACGAATACAAATGTGAAACAGTAACCTTGTACAATATATCCAACTGTTAATGCTCTAATAATTGTGAAGGCTGGGCTGTGGCTGTGGCTGTACATGTAGTACAACGGCGTTCGTTAATGATTTAAATATTTATTAATGAACTTGTTTATATAAACGCGCAAGATATATTTAACTGTAAACGCTCCAAACAACTCAACGCTAAATGTTTATGGTGTAGTAGCGTTAATTATAATTAAATATTTATTATTAATCTTTTTTATTTACACAATTTTAAACAAATAAATATTAAAAATATGTTAGTCAACAATGGTTTTGGAACTGAAAGCTTGCATGTTAAACGTCCAATTTAGCCTGTAGCAATGTGCACAGACCCAAAAATTTCAAAACTGTTTTCTTTTGGGAAAACACACTTTATTCAGTTTAGTGAGAAGAAAATTATTGCTGACAGAGCGAAGCGCGATCTCTTTCATCCCGATCGTTTGTTTTTGTTGCCCAATTTCGGCCAAACACCAATGTTCAGTAACAATTATTTTGAAATGTTGCACGACTGTACCTTGTATAGAGACTGAAAGACTTTTTCGCTATCAATTCCGTTTCAATATGGCGGCCTCTGATTCTCGATAAGGAGTGTACGTAGTTTTGGCCGAACGCACTGACCGATTGTTTTGAAATTTGGTACCAAGGTACCATGTATAAATCGTAAACGATTTACGAGTAAGATTTCTCCACATTTAATTTCATTTCAAAATGGCGTCCTCTGATTTAATGATAAGAATGTAATGCTGTGTATTTTCACTAATACTGTTTAAACTACCTATCATAGTTTTAACCGCTTCCTGGGGAAAAGCATAAAATCTCCAATAATGTTAGTCCAGTAAAATTTGTCCTAAATATTACAATTACCGATTAAATGGACAGCGAAGGTTACGAGCGCGTCAGGGCGCTGTCATGGAGCGCTCTGTGTATTAATTAAGGAATATGCTGCGAGGTATACTGTTGTTTGAACTACTAGTATAACGTTTTTTAAAAAAAATCAGTATGATATGCCCTGACGATGGCAAGATAAATCAAATTTTCTAGAATGTTTTAATATTTCTTCTGTATTTTCTCAAATAAACTTTGCATGAAACCATAATAATGTTCTCGTGAAACTAATTAACATTGCGAAACTTAATGTGGTCTTGCAAGCTACCCGTGAGATCGATAAGGGAATATGGAATTTTATAAAAACGTTTAAAGCCAAGTTTGCAATGGCATCGACTAGAGAGCGGCAGCCCAGGCTTGGTGGATGTAAGGTAAACGATGTCATTGAACTTTTTCAAGTAGCCAGTTGTTTTTCAAACGAATCAGAACTTGCGCTGCGTACACGCGTCTGTATGTCTGTATTGTCAGCTGCTCATTACGTCATCTTATTCATTGGATTTGTAAAGGAGGTGAGATAACATATAATAGAGTTTTGTCAAATACAGTTATTTTCAAAACACTTACTTATTGACTTACAAGTTGGACCAAGGGAGGGTAAAAAAATGTCCACGTTTTATTTTTTGCAGAATAAAAAAAATTTAAAAATTGCTAGATGTTTAAAATGGATAGAATATGTAAAATAAATGTTTTCTGGCACAAAATATTTTTCCAATTTGTTTACAATATTGTTTTCATTTTCAGTTTTTCAAAAGTGTGGACATTTATTGGCCCTCTCTTCGTCTATCTAGGGATAATAATTAACCATAAAATGATTAACTCAAAAATATATCATCTTTAGATTTATTTTCGAGAAAAATGTCATTTATACATATGTAGGCCTAGATTGCTTGGCTTTTATTTCATTGGACAATAATCATCATTCCTATCTTAATAAGTAAACAAATAAATCTCCATCAATAATACGAATTAAATTTTGAGAAAGCTAATTTATATTTAGGATTATTATACCAGCTGCTTTAACATAAACAATAGTTATCAGCTGATTGAACATAAACAATAGTTAAGTATCAGATGATTGAACAGTTTTTATTCGCAATTGTTTTATCATTATCATTATACTTTTGCCAGTGTTAAAAACAAAATTTCTCAAAGATGAGACCAACCTGGATTTTTGGGCCAAAAAATGGTATATTTCAATATCATACAAAGATCTGTAGAACCGTTTCTGAGAGAAATAGGACTTTAATACAAAAAAAAGATCAATATTATGGGATATATGTATCGATAAGTGGTATTAAGGTTATTTTATATAATCAAGAAATAGTGCAAAACACACTACAAGAAAATCTGATTGATTTCACGAAATTGGTTCACCAGAATTTCCTCAAATGTATTTTTATACATGGAGAAGATATAAAAGCTTGGAATGTAAAAAATAATGATAATATTTTTTCACAAATTACCCGTATCATATACCATGAAGTTTTGAACATTTTAATTCGAATGCAACATATTTGCAATCAATAAAACATGTCGTATTCTGGATATGATATCGTACCATATTCACTGTAAAATAATCACGATTTTAGTGAACTAGACGATCATTCAATACATGACCAATACGTTGCATTCGATATATACGTTCAAATTAATCCTTGGTCCAATTTATTATCAGCGATCAGTGCCTACTTTAAACACAATATTTAAAGTATTATGTTGGTTTTAATAATTTACTTTTTTTTGTTTATAAATTATTACTAAAGCACTGAAGCAGTTTAAGTTTCGTGGGCAAAGCCGCGACGTATAACGCTGGTCTAACATACAGTGCACGCCTTTGCAGGGCAACGAAACGATGAACACAATGAATATCAATTTGTAATGATTAGGTTAAATAAAATGTCCGGAATAATCACAGTTTAAATTGGATAAATAATAGAGAAGAAGAAGAAGGAGAAGGAGAAAAGAACGGCGCAGCGCGGAGCTGAGCGGAGACAATGCTGGACCAGTCGTTCTTTACAGCCCTAAAAGGCATGTAGACGTAGACATACTCGAGGCTGGATTCTCGGAAAGCCGACTGCAGCCTCCCGCCGCTTGGGATGGGGACTAGGTTCACAGCTACTGACCATATGGTATTGATAAATCACACTGTATCTGGCAAAACACATGCTAATTACTGTAACCTTTATGAATTGAATATACGCGCCCGAAAGTGTATTCAATGCGTTCTTTAGTAAATACAACAAGAATGAGCAGGAAGCACGTATCATAGGCTCAAAGGCATATTAATAAAGACTATACTGTTGGACCTCAAAATTGGTAGGCCTACAACTATAGAATATCCAAGTTGTTATTATCGTTTATTTGGAGTTTGTTATCATTTGTGTATACGTAAGCAATACACGACGTTTCGAGAGTATACCTACTTTACTTTATACCTACTACTACTGTATACCTACTTTCCTTTATACTTAGTACTACATTATACCTTCTATTAATTTATACGTACTTTACTTTATACCTACTTTACTTTATACTTAGTACTATATTATACCTGCTATTACATTTTACGTACTTTACTTTATATTTAGTACTACATTATACCTACTTCTACTTTATACCAGTTTTATTTAATACCTACTACTACTTCATACCTACTTTATTTTATACCTATTACTACTTTATACCTACTTTATTTTATACCTACTACTACTTCATGCCTAATACTACTTTATACCTGCTTTACTTTGTATTTACTGCTACTTTAAACCTACTTTACTTTATACGTATTTTAAACCTTCTTTTTACCTGCTTTATTTTATACCTACTACTACTTTATACCAGCTTTATTGTATACCTAGTACTACATCATACCAGCTTTATTTTATACCTAGTACTACATCATACCAGCTTTATTTTATACCTAGTACTACATCATACCAGCTTTATTTTATACCTAGTACTACATCATACCAGCTTTATTTTATACCTATTACTACTATTTTATACCTTTATTTATATCCTAATACAACTTTGTTACCTATAGCTTTTATTACTAGTTTTATACTTACTTTATGCCTAATACAACTTTGTACCTGCTTTACTTTATACTTACTTCTACTTTATATCTTCTTTATACCTGCTTTACTTTATACTTAATAATACTTTATACTTATTTTACTTTATAGGAACTACTACTTTATACCTGATTTCACCATAGTAATCAGCGTTAAAATCTTTGTAAATCAGTATTTAAAATTCCATTGAAAATTTAAAATATATATAGTTTTCAATGATAATTGTAGAGGTACATTAAAAAAACTTGTAGGGGAAACAAAACGATTGTTCTAAATACGCTTCCATCACGTCAGCAAGAAACTGAGTGCTGCGATTATAAAAATTCGGAACAATAAAGAAATAAAACTTAATATATAAAAAAATGATTAGTTTATTAACAAATAAAACATATCTTACGCGTTAGGTATAACGCATCCAGACCTTGCAAAAAAAAAAAATTATAACTACGTTAATGTTAAAGTTACTTACTGTATAGTCTTTACAAATATGACGAGTGGCTAGCGCATTCTTTATCATACACAGAACAAGGTGCCGAAAACCTTTGACCTCTAAACAACGATGTGAATTCTTTGGCCGGAAATATACAGCTCCCCCGACCTAGAACAATATATAATCAGAGATAATGAAGATGTCATAACCCCAGCGCGCTGTCTGGTGCTCACTGAACTCATTGAGTCAGGGATGTGTGACTCACCCACACTCGCTCATTACTTACTAGGGAATTGTGCGTCATACGTTTAGAAAGCTCATGATCGTTTTATGAGCGCGTTTTTAATAGTCTATTAGCGAATTCTCATTGGAAAATGGTGATGGAGAGCCATCGTGGTAAGACCCAGACCTGAGACTTCAAAGATCTAACTGGTACTTTCCTTTAGCTTTTTAAGGGGTTTAGAAATTTTATATTGCATATAATACGTGTCGCATTTTTTTGGTCCAATCCGATTCAAACTTGGCGCAATAATCGATTTCCGGAAATAGCTTGAACAAGTCGTTTATACAGAAAATCCGTCGAACGCTTTGAAAATGCGACCATTTTATAATGCGCATATTATTTATTCAGTAGCTGATTTTACCAATCGCAATCAACGTTGAAATCTGCATTTCAAATTTTCGCGCTTCAGTGAAACGAAATCTCTACGACACGCATTACTGTACGTTTAATAAATGGCTCAGAAATATTACACAAACTTTCTTACATTCAATTATTTTACCTCAAAATCTGTTTCAGAATCTACCAAAAATCAGTATTGTTTTTAAAAAAACCTTAAAACATATTTTTTTTTAAATTGAGACAATATTCTCAGATATAAATAATGTGAAATAATTGTACGCCAAATTTCACTAAAATGTTTTTCTAGTCTCAAACGATCTGTACAAACAAATACAGTTTCAATTTAGCAATAATATTTTTTTATGTTGACCTTAAAAAGGATTTTAAAAACGATGAAACAATATTCTGAGTTATGAGTAATACTAGCTGTTACCCGTTGCGGCTTTGCCTGCAATTATAATGTAAGCAATAAAATTTATAGTCAATTTTCAAAATCAGAATAGGTCATTTCATTTTAATATATTGCTATATACAATATTATATGATTTATGGTTTTCGGCAAAGACATAAATTTTTTCTACTCGATACGCTAAAACAGGGTCATGTCATATTTTAATAAAATACAGTATTATTAAAAAGTCATTATTATACAATTAAACTGGAATAGTATTGTGTTTATCTCAGATACCTAAAACGTGTTCAGACCAAATGTAATCTCATTTGGTCCAGTAGTTAAAGTTTATTTGAATAACAAACAAATAAACAAAAACAAACTTTCAGAAATATAATATGATTAGCTGTTACCCGTCACGGCTTTGCCCGCAATCATAATATACATTAAAGATCATGCATTACCGTGTTAGGACCAACAACCGTGTTAGATAAGTTTTGGAGTACTCTTTAAAAAAAAATTAATTTTTTTCCTGCATCACCGTTTAACCCAACAACCGTGTCAATTAGGTTTGGAGTACTCTTTTTAAAAAAATAAATAAAGGTTTTTTTTTTAATGCTTCACCGTGTTAGGCCTAACAACCATATTAATTTGCTAATGGAGTATTCTGTAAAAAAATATAAAGATTTTTCACGCATCACTATGTTAGGCCTAACAACCGTGTCGGGATATGTAGCCTAGTATTTTTAAAAAAATATAAAGGTTTTTTGACGCATCACCGTGATAGGTCCAACAACCGTGTCAGGATATGTAGTACTCTTTAAAAAATATAAAGGTTTTTTCACGCATCACCGTGTTAGTTAAGTTATGGAGTACTCTTTAAAAAAAATATAAAGTTTTTTCCATGCATAACCGTATTAGGCCCAACAACCGTGTCAGTTAGGTTATGGAGTACTCTTTTGAAAAAAATAAATAAAGGTTCTTTTAATGCATCACCGTGTTAGGCCTAACAACTATGTTAGTTAGCTTATGGAGTATTCTTTAAAAAAATATAAAGATTTATCACGCATCACTATGTTAGTCCTGACAACCGTGTCAGTTAAGGTTTGGAAACTCTTTAAAAAAATAAAGGTTTTTTTCACACATCACAATGATAGGCCCAAAAATCATATCAGTTAGGATATGTAGTATTCTTTAAAAAAATATAAAAGTTTTTTTACACATCACCGTGTTAGGCCTAATAACCGTGTCAGTTAATATACTTAGTATTCTTTTAAAAAAATTAAAGGTTTTTTCACACATCACCGTGATAGGCCTAACAACCGTGTCAGTTAGGATATGCAGTATTCTTTAAAAAAATATAAAGGTTTTTTTACGCATCACCGTGTTTGGCCTAAAAACCGTTACAGTTAGGATATGTAGCCTAAAATCTTTAAAAAAATATAAAGGTTTTTTCACGCATCACCCTGTTAGGCCTAACAACCGTGTCACTTAGGTTATACACTATTCTTTTAAAAAATGGGTTTCCTATCACCCAAACCCGTGTTAGACGTATTTTTATTGTTTTACTGATCTGTAGATCAGTAAAACAATAAAAATATGTCTAAAATCAGTACAACACGGTACCGATTTTCGCCGGTAGCAATTTTGAGGTTATGTTGGTCACTTTTATTTTCGATTTTTATCGTACTTCTCCTGCTTTCATATTTTGGATTTTTGCTTTTGGGCACATAATAAAGCATTTTAGTAAGAAAAATATCGAAAACTCCAATAGATGCTGCACTGCATATTTACCATTTTTTCATATAATGTAATTACACAAATATATATACTACCTTACAATTAAAGTATCCTAATAAAATTGTATATAATATATATATTCTGCACTCTGCTTTAAAAACATTGAATAGTCTTAAATGAAAAATACCATATTGTGATTATTAGATGAAAATGTAACATTAAAAACAATACTTTTGCAATAAATAAAACATAGATTAAGATTTGTAAAATGGGATTAGATCTATGTCCATCTCAGGTGCCTAAATCTCATGTTCAGTAAACAGTAATTAAACCTAACTATAGTTAACAGATGTTACAAAACTAAAAACTGATAATTATTTTGGGCTAGGTAAGTAGTATAATGACGTTTTGTAAAATGGGAATAGGCCTATATGTATCTCTGATACTTAAACCATATACGTACCAAATTTCATCTCAATTGGTCCAGTGGTTAAAGCGTGATTGAATAACAAAAACAAATAAACACACAAACTTTCAGAAATATAATATGAATTAGATATAACTGTATTATAAAATTCATTGAAATTGTTTTAGTCTCAAACGACCTGCACAAAAACATAGTGTTTCAATTTCGCAAATTTTTTTATGGATTCTTGACCGTAATAATTATTTAAAAAAATTTAAAACAATATAATGAGGTATAGGAGAATAAATAACTGCATTCCAAATTTCATTAAAATTGGGTTGGTCTCAAACACAACGTTGGACTTGCACAAAAACGTAATTTAAATTTTGCAAAAATGTTTTTCTTATGTATTTTTGACCTAAAACGTATTTTAAAAACGTCGAAACAATATTTTTGAGTTATTGGAATATATAATTGCATTCAAAATTTTATTAAAATTGCTTCAGTCTCAAACGGTTTGCACAAAAAATAATTTCAATTTTGCGAAAAATGTTTTTCATTATGTATTTTTGACATTAGACATATTTTAAAAACGTTGAAACAATATTCTTATAGATATTCTTATGAAGTTATGGAAATATAACCATTCAAAATTTCATTGAAATTGTTTCAGTCTCAAATGACCTGCACAAAAACATACTTTCAGTATTGCACAAATACTATGGATTATTGACCTTAAAACGTATTTTAAAAATTTTATAACTGTAATACGTGTAATATATAATCGCGTGCAAAACTTCATCGACATTTCTGTAGTCTCAAACGACTTGCACAAAAAGCGGTCATGATTTCCAATATAATTTTAAAGTTTAAAACGCTTTTAAAGTTTATTTACCGGCATAATTGTTACCGCGTCTGGTTTCACCATTATCACCGCAGCAATAGAATATTTTTCAACGAAAACTCGCAAAAACACAGTCACTCAATTGATTTTACCAAAGGTAAATGTGTCTCCAGTTGAGAGTGCAAATACAAATCCGTCAGTTAGACTGCACTTGGATTTGTAGATATGAAGGAATGCTTTTTCACGCGACAGTCTACCCCCGGTGTTAATACAAAACCGTTTAATAGACAACAAATTTAAGCACTACGACACTGGGGCCAGTTATACTACCGAACCGATCCGTGCATGTTGAAACGTGTTGCATGCTCTCTTCCGGCCGTTTATGCGCGAATAAAACCGGACATTTCGAGACATGTAAATCTACGACCGTTATACCGCGATAAAAACAACAGCGACTACGTAACAACATGGCATTGTCACAAAATAAGTGAACTTTGTTTTATTAGTGTAAGCAATACCTGTTCCTGGTGGCTTTGGCTTTGCTGGTAGTAATGAGCTACTGGAACGCCCACGATGGTAATATCCGGACCCGGGATCATGAAATGAGCGTCTAGATCGTTTTCAGATGCATGTAAATTTTATAAATGAAACATTTGTAACCTAACCTAACCCAACCCAATCTAAACTAACCTAACCTAACCTAATAAATAATAATAAATGTAAACACCCAGGAATAAAATAATTTTATACGCTGCATTCTGATATTACGTTGCAGCATACAAACGGTTAATGCACGTAATTTTTAAGTAGAAAACACATATTTAAGATCAAATAAAATGTCCTCAGTAAAATTAATAACGGCACTTTGAAAGTATATAAGGCGAAACCTTAAGTGAAATAATGTTAACCTAAATGACTTGATTGACATAAATAAGGTAAATTATTTTAATATTAATGTTTGATTATATTTCACAAATTAGAAAATATTTTATGTGTTTTAGGAAGAAATGGTAGTGTTTGTACAACACTCTCTGCTCTTGAATAATATCGACTTTAATACAATGAAAGACAAGTTGATGACACTCCGTGATAGAAAAGATGATTTTACAGACAAAATAGACTTTATAATATGTTTAGGAGGCGATGGCACTTTACATTAATTTTTTCCTTGGAAAAACATACTATAAATACCATATTGTGTTTACTGTACTGTTTATTGTACACAATATAACTGAGGCCAAAGAGTTTAAGGTTATAATTATTATTTATGCATAAAAAAAAGTTTCAGAGACTTCCTATTGACACACTTTCAACAAAGCTTCTTCAGAGGAGTTTTGCTTATTTGTCCTGCCATTATTAAATTTTATAAACATTTTAATAGTAGGAAAATCTGGCGTAAATCTGGCGTAATTTAAAATAAATAATAAGTAAATCTGTCTGATAGAACGATATTCCATTTATTTTTTGACCGAGCGAAACGACATCTCTTTTTCAACTTGACCTTTCGGCAATTGGTTCATTTGTTACGCAGTTCTGGCCAAACGCATCGACCGATTGTTTTCAAATTTTGCAAAAGTACCATTTTGCATAAACCCCAAACGACGTAAGCGTAAGAAATTTGTTCATTAACTTCCGTTTCAAGATGGCATCTTTTGATTTAACGATGACGAGTGCAGTTGCTGGCATTTCCTGCATTACTGTCTGAACGGCTCATCCTATTACGAGTTCATCGTTCATCCTGAATAATTTCGACCTCAATACGGAGAAAGAGAATAGAATTTCCAAAAATGTTTGTCCAGTAAGACTTCTCTTAAAATAACGGTTACTGGTTAAAATGGCGGAAATGTCGTGTGCGCGTAGAGCAATTAATTAAAAATAAACTGTCGCATCAGTTGTTCTTCCGACGACTAGTTTAATATGCAGATTTTATAAACTTGATTCAAATGTTTGAAACAAATACATATGTAATTGTAATAAGCAAAAAAGGTCGTTGAACAGTAAAAAAAGGGTAAAAAGACTAATTGAAGAAGTAAAGGGATGAATCACGAGAGAGAGAGAGAGAGAGAGAGAGAGAGAGAGAGAGAGAGAGAGAGAGAGCAAATATTAAGTTCTCGATGGCTCTAGAGTTAGCCGAAGCCTAACGATTATTAAGGGGTTGCTTAGGCAATATGACTACACGTTTACCCCCATCGTATTCATGCTTTACTGTTTTTCAACGATTGGATTTAATTTGTCATAAGACAAACCCACTTTTACTCTCTATATATTCTAGAATGGTGACCAAAATATACGAATACTTAATGCTTTTCCACTGTTTAAATTTCTCAAATTGTTAGCGATTTTTTCATGGAAAATGAGCAAACATGTAATAGAAAGATCTGAACACTGGACATTGAAGTGACAACTGTTCCTGAGTACCATACAGTTTAAATAATTCATTGTAAAAAGTTTCCCAGATTCGATTAGGATTTTTTTAATGGATTATTTAATATTTCTTCTACATCCAGTTTTTTCCTTCAAATTTATTCATTTATTTCAGGTATAAACTTTTAAAAAAGAAAATATTCAGCTTCCTTCTGAAACTTTTCTTGTGAAAATTTTGGGCAAAAAAGTTTGACAATTATATTTTTTGGAAAAATAACTGCATATGAGAAAACCGTACAAATTTAATTTGAATCTACAAACCGTTTAGTTTTACAAACACTTTAAAATATTACAAATCATTGCGCGCTGTTTGTAAACAAATTAAACTTCTGAATATAAATCGATGCGACGGAAAGGTTGGGTAACTTCTCAAAGGTCTGAAGCTTTGTTAAAGAGCCAACTTTACGTTAACAATTGTGACGTCACAAGCGCGAGCTAAGCGACGAGTCGTGGAGCTCATAACGCCATAAATTCCGAGAAAACCGCACGTCCAAGCTGGGACAGATAAATTGTATTTGTTATTAGGTAAGTAATGGCGTCAAACTATACGCCAGTGTAACAATGACGGTATCGTGAAATAGGTAAACTCGCCCGTCCGCCCGGAGACTGGGCCCGCACGGCAGACGAACAAACAGACATTCTCGTGTCGTTGTGGTGTAGTAGCCCGGTTCATAACGCGCGCACACAAACACACACACGCAACACACACACGCACACACACTCACACCGAAATAATTATTAAGAATTCCATTCTTCCCCTCCTTTGCGGTGTCGATGCCCTGTCCCCCTCTACTACCGGCGTGGGACAACTAACTCAGTCAGGTGTTCTTAGTCTTAGCCTTAGTACATCGCAGTAAACAGTTCGGCCGCGAGTAGTGTCAGTGCGAACATGTGCCGTTGGAGCTCTAGTGTCTGACATAACCCATCAGATAGGACTAATTAAACTTATTAACCGTGCCGACCGAAACGATATAAGGTTAACCGGTTAGACAGTCGATGAATCATGTCTGATGCCCGTTGCACTTAGCCGTAAGTAATAGAAATAGTTTTAAATTCGTTTACTAGTTTCTGATTAGCTTTAACGGTGAGTTAAAGGGTAAAACAAGTGTTTTTTTATTGTGGTATTTAAAGCACGTAAAAAAAATCTTAAATTAAAAATAATAACTTACTGAATTTTGAACTTCGTTTCAATCCCCTGTTTGAATCCCCGAATTTTAAAATTTTTACATTCGTGCAATATAATAACACAATTTCTTAATTTATCTACCTAGAAAATTGCTACAATTGTATTTAGCTACAATTTCCTAGTTGAATACAAAATTAACTTTTTCGACATTGTTTAGATCTACAGGTAAACAATTATTTTATCGAATTAAAAAACTTAGAGTATTTTATTTTTATTTGCTTTAACCTTGAGTTAGGGGTAAAGTGTTTTTATTGTGATATTTCAAGCGCGTTAAAATAAAACTGATAATAAAAATAATAACTTACTGAGTTTTGAACTTCGTTTCTATACACCTATTTGAATCTCCGAATCCTTACATCTTTACAATCGTGCATGAAGTAATACAATTTTCTAATTTATTAATTTTTATACAAATTTCGATATTATTTAAATCTACAGTTAAAAAAATTATTTTATCGAATTAAAAAAACCTAAAATATTTTATTATTGAGCGTTAATTTTTTTAATCCAGATTGTAATTTTATATACTTTTTTAAAAAAAGGCACTGTATAAAATTTTAAAGAAATGCTTTATAACACTGTAATAGAAATTATATTTTCATCCTATTTTAACATCACATTCACAGAATAGTAAGTTAATTAATATTATTTTAACGAAAATTTATTGAAACAATAAACAATACCTTTAGATTAAATGCAGTTATTTAAATTTCGGGAAATAATTTACTTTGATCATGTCTATATTTTAATTGTAATTTGGGTATATCTATAATAATAAATTAAGATATTATATATCAAGTAACAAATTACCTCAAAAACCATAATTACCTTTTTTATAATTCGTACTTTAAAATACAGTGTTACCACCTCTTTTACAAGTAAAAATAAATATGTATTTAAGTTATATACACTGTGTTACTTATGTAAAGTAATAGACAAAAATTAATGTCTTAAGAATTTAAAAAAAACTTATAGTTAAACGGAAATTTTACATATTAATTTTCTGTTACATTTTTATTGAATTGAAAAATTACTAATAAAAAGTAAAAAATGACTGTTAAATAGAATATTAAAGACGTCGACGTACTGTTGATATGATAGAAATGAAGTTCCAACAATATTTTTTATCTAACACCACTTTTTAAAATCTGATTTCACAATTCTAATCAGCGTTAAAAAAGCTATTTAAGTCAGCACTTTTAATTTTCAAATTTCTTAGACGATAACAAAAATGAACCCTGACCGAATTAGTACTGATGTTATTGGTGAAATTAAATTTTAAAAAGTTTCAAATAAAAAGTTATTTTTTTCTATGTTTGGTTAAGTTTGTCTAAGTTACTCCTAAAATCGATTTTTGTACAAGTTCTAATAAAATCAGAAATTACGTAAATTGCAAACGTAAGAGTGCTAACATACGCCTCTAGATTTTAGGATTGGCGCTCATGTCGAATTCACGGGTCTGTACGTTACCATGATGACCATAGCTCATTTTCTAATAGCAATCAGCTAATTAAGTGTTCAGTTTTATATTCGATGAGTCTTCATTAATTTTCCTCAGTGGCTTTTCATTATTCATTACGTTATTTGTTCAAGAATCGTTAACATTTTTAAGGCAATACATCTTGCCTTAAGGTAAAGTCTTATTGCTGTTTTTTGTGAATTTCCACTGGAAAAATGAGCTAGACGGTAAAGCTCAGAACTCGATACCTTGAAATGAGCACTGATCCTGAAATTTATATCACTCTTGTACAGGTCGTTAAAATTTGTGTATATGTACATACACGAGTGTGTGTGTGTGTGGTGTATATCTTAGCACGCTTCACCGAAACGTTTCACCGAAATTCGTTGTGGTAATAGCTTAGACACGTTTGTTAAGTAGCCAAATCGTTTAACAGTTCCAATATGGACGTTAGTTCACAAATTTTTAAGAATCCATAACTTGTTTATCTTAAGTGTTTTCGACAATCTGACTTCACCATCGTATTCAGCGTTACAAAACGCAAACATTATCATTTTAACTTAAAATCTGTTGAAAATGACGGCGGTAAGGGTTCATTTTCGTATTTTCAATGTAACGTAAGTTTCAAACGCTAATAAATGCAGACGATATTGCTCATTGTGGAAATCAGAATTCCAAAAAGAGAGTGTAAGATAAAGAAAAATACTTTTGGAAATTCGCTTTTATCACGTCAGGGAGACAGCCGTATGCTACGATTATTCACTTGTCCGTTTGGTAACGTTCGTTTTATATTGCTGTCGCTTTTTGGGCCATTTCAAATAATAAAAATTATGTACGGTACAGTTTTTCGATGCTTTTGAGCTATTTTTGCTGTTTGCAAATGTCCACATAGCCGAAAACCAACCAGAACAAAACAGTTTCTGACTTCGCTGCAGACGTAGTGGGCAATTCTTTTAATGTCGGTTCAATTCTGAAAGTCATCCTTTGCTACATAAATCTGAAGAGTGGGTTGCCCCTAATTTCACGCCGTCAAAATGAAGACCACTTTAATTTAAAAATACTCTACCTGATGATCGATGGACGCTCTTATGACAGCCAGTGACTATGTCACGTTACAAGCACTTTACATCGTACGATCTGCGGAAGGCATGGTCTACCAGAGTGAATCAAGAATCGGTAATCCCTCAACAAACTCGCGTGCACATGATAGTAAAGCGCCTAAGCTATCAATACGCAAACCTAAATAAACGCGAGCTGCTTTGCTGACGTGATAGAAGCGAATTTTCAAAAGTAACTTCATCTTACTCTTTTTTGAAATGTTAATCTCACTATCATAATCGGTAGTAGAATTTTAAGCTTTCAAATTCCGTTGAAAATGAGAACAAACACACACACACACACACACACACACACACACACATATATATATATATATATATATATATATATATATATATAATCTAAAGACTCCTCGAGAAGTACTACAGTGATGTGCTCATTTCAAAGTCCCGGGTCGGGGCGTTGCAATTATGGCTGCTCTAACAGCTCATTTTCCAATGGAAAATCGTTAAAAAATGAAAACGGATGTGTAAAAATAAAGAAAATCTTGATTTGATTTCCCGAAATCTGATTTTTTTGTTTTGTTTTTTGAATGGATCGAAAATAGTCGAAGCAAGTTCTAATAATAGTCAGTGATCTAACCTGACTTGTTCAATCGAAATCACCACATTACACAAATTCTTGTACAATTTGACGAACTGATTTTGAGAAAACAGTCAGCTTTTTATGTTTCTGATGACAAATCTGAAATTTTATAAAAAAACTGTTTTTGAGCAATGTTTTTGTCTAAACTAAGAAAATCAGATTTTTAAAATTAATAACAGTTTTGGTGCAAAGAAACATTAGGAAAACATCAATTTAAAACACATTTTTGCAACGAAGATTATTTTATGAAATGAAAACCAATAAGTTCAATTTTACATATTTTCTAGAAATTTGATTTATTAATACGTGCCCTTGGCAGTTTTACGGGCAACCTCAACTGCAAATTTAGACACAAAATACAATACACATCCTATACTTGCAATTAAATATAGCTTCTAATGAACTATATTAGAACAGAACAGAACTACATAATATATAATGAATTATATTAGTTCAAAGAACAGTAGACCTCAAAATACATTTTTAGTTAATGTAAAGAGCTCTAAAACAGCCCTCGTAATTTTTTCCGCCAATTTAACCGGTAACCGTAATATTTACGAAAAATGTTACTGAACCAATATTGGAAATTTTGTGTTCTTTCTCCATGGAGCGGTTTAAACTATGATAGGTTTTGTTGTTTATTATGTTATTATAGAAAATAACTAGCAACTCCAATAGAAACCATACTGACGGAAATGGGAAAACATCTTACACAAACGTTGTTTGGGCTTAAAACGAGATAAGTTCATACTAAATTTCAAAACAATCGGTCAGCGGGTTTGTTTATAACTGCGACACACATCAATGTAAATCAGAGGCCGCCATTTTGAAACGAAAGTGAATAGAGATAAGTCTTACATACAAGTCGTTTGGGCTTTATACTAGGTATCTTCGTACTAAATTGAAAAAATAAATCGGTCCATGTGTCCAGCCAAAACTATGACACACGTTAACGTAATTCAGAAACCGCCATTTTGAAACGGAAGTGGATCGGGAAAAGTCTTACACATAAGTCGTTTGAGCCTTATATAATGTATTGTAGTAAATTTCACAACAATCGCTCAATGTGTCCAGCCAAAACTATGACACACGTTAACGTAATTCAGAAGCCGCCATTTTGAAACGGAAGTGGGTCGGGAAAAGTCTTACACATAGTAGCAGCCTGTCTACTACAAAGTTATGATAGCTTATATCATGTCCAACCTTTATTTTCGACATATTTGTTAAAAAATCTCGAAAAAAATTATAAATATAAATTAGATCGAAACGAAAAATAGTTTTTCTGGATTTTTCGAAATTTACATATTTTTTCGTCTTTATAAAGCTAAAGCTTTTTTTCGTATTTTAAAAACGCTTATTTAAGAAAAATTACCAATAATATTAAGGGGTTTTACACTGCTCAATCTTTTGAAGCGTGGGTTTTTATAAATGGGTAAAACGTACCTATATGTTAAATTTCATGGAAATTGATTATTCCGTTTTATAATCCAGAGCACAAACACTAACGAATAGAACGAATAGAAGTATAGTCATACTGAAAAAATTAGCTTTTTGACTACAAACTGAAAATTTGTCTTACTCACGGAAATAAATCTACAGAATGATTTCAATACGTTTAGAATGTTAGTCCCAAGCTCGGCTACTTTTCAAAATTGTAAACTCTAATCGATCTCTTGACAGTTTAAACGCCAGATTCGCGATCCCGCAAACAATCGATCGTTGGACATTTTAAACGCCAGATTCGCGATCCCGTAAACAATCGATCGCTCGACAGACAAATTCGCGATGCCGCAAACAATCGATTTCTCGACAGTTAAAACGCCAGATTCGCGATTCGGCAAACAATCTATCAGTCGACAGTTTAAACGCCAGATTCGCTATCCCGCAAACAATCAATCACTCGACAATTAAAACGCCAAATTCGCGATCCCGTAAACAATCGATCGCTCGACAGTTTAAACACAAGGTTCGAAATCCTGCTAACAGTCAAACCCTCGACGTTTAAACGCCAAAATCGCGATCTCGCAAACAATAGATCTCTCGACAGTTTAAACGCCAGATTCGCAATCCCGCAAACAATCGAATGCTCAACGTTTAAACGCCAGATTCGCGATCCCGCAAATAATAGATCGTTGGAAATTTTAAACGCCAGATTCGCGATCCGGCAAACAATCGATCGCTCAACACTTTAAACGCCAGATTCGCAATCCCACAAACAATCGATCGCTCGACCCTTTAAACGCCATACTCGCGATACCGCAAACAATCGATCGCTCGACAATTTAAACGCCAGATTTGCGATCCCGTCAACAATCGATCGCTCGACAGTTATAAGTTTAATGTTGGATTTTTTATATTTCTATCTCTTATGCTTTTCAGTTTGTTATTTTTTTTCTATTTCTCTTATCGTACGCCAGATTTATCTTTAAACGCCAGATTCGCGATCCTGCAAACAATCGAACGCTCGACAGTTTAAACGCCAGATTCGCGATCCCGTCAACAATCGATCGCTCGACAGTTATAAGTTTAATGCTGGGTTTTTTATATTTCTATTTCTTATGCTCAGTTTGTTATTTTTTTTCTATTTCTCTTATCGTACGCCAGATTTATCTTTAAACGCCAGATTCGCGATCCTGCAAACAATCAAACGCTCGACAGTTTAAACGCCAGATTCGCGATCCCGTCAACAATCGATCGCTCGACAGTTATAAGTTTAATGCTGGGTTTTTTATATTTCTATCTCTTATGCTTTTCAGTTTGTTATTTTTTTTCTATTTCTCTTATCGTACGCCAGATTTATCTTTAAACGCCAGATTCGCGATCCTGCAAACAATCGAACGCTCGACAGTTTAAACGCCAGATTCGCGATACCGCAAACAATCAAACGCTCGACAGTTATAAGTTTAATGCTGGGTTTTTTATATTTCTATTTCTTATGCTTTTCAGTTTATTTTTTTTTCTATTTCTCTTATCGTACGCCAGATTTATCTTTAAACGCCAGATTCGCGATCCTGCAAACAATCGAACGCTCGACAGTTTAAACGCCAGATTCGCGATACCGCAAACAATCAAACGCTCGACAGTTTAAACGCCAGATTCGCGATCCCGTAAACAATCGATCGCTCGACAATTAAAACGCCAAATTCGCGATCCCGTAAACAATCGATCGCTCGACAGTTTAAACACAAGGTTCGAAATCCTGCTAACAGTCAAACCCTCGACGTTTAAACGCCAAAATCGCGATCTCGCAAACAATAGATCTCTCGACAGTTTAAACGCCAGATTCGCAATCCCGCAAACAATCGAATGCTCAACGTTTAAACGCCAGATTCGCGATCCCGCAAATAATAGATCGTTGGAAATTTTAAACGCCAGATTCGCGATCCGGCAAACAATCGATCGCTCAACACTTTAAACGCCAGATTCGCAATCCCACAAACAATCGATCGCTCGACCCTTTAAACGCCATACTCGCGATACCGCAAACAATCGATCGCTCGACAATTTAAACGCCAGATTTGCGATCCCGTCAACAATCGATCGCTCGACAGTTATAAGTTTAATGTTGGATTTTTTATATTTCTATCTCTTATGCTTTTCAGTTTGTTATTTTTTTTCTATTTCTCTTATCGTACGCCAGATTTATCTTTAAACGCCAGATTCGCGATCCTGCAAACAATCGAACGCTCGACAGTTTAAACGCCAGATTCGCGATACCGCAAACAATCAAACGCTCGACAGTTTAAACGCCAGATTCGCGATCCCGTCAACAATCGATCGCTCGACAGTTATAAGTTTAATGCTGGGTTTTTTATATTTCTATTTCTTATGCTTTTCAGTTTATTTTTTTTTCTATTTCTCTTATCGTACGCCAGATTTATCTTTAAACGCCATACTCGCGATCCTGCAAACAATCGAACGATCGACAGTTTAAACGCCAGATTCGCGATCCTGCAAACAATCTATCTCTTGACAACATCACCAGCGTAACCAAGGTAATTTCGTACGCACAAAATGTACGACATGTACAAGTACGTTGTTTGTTTCTGCGGTTGGCCATGTGACAATACGCTCAGGTTATTTCGATCGGCGAGTGGAACAAAAGCCGAGCGCAGCGACAGCAAGGGCCAGACAACAACCGGGTTCCCGTTAACTTTCAGGTTTTCAATGGGTATTTCTCAAATGATGAATCGCCGAGACTGACTCGTGTCGCACGGACTCTCCGCACTAAACTAGTTTAGTTAAACCACTCACAGTTTCCCAGAAATAATAATATTTAAACCAGACTAGATGCACACGGCCAGACAGAAATCGGTGAGGAATTTTGATAGCGTCAACGGTTTTAAAAAAAAACTTGTCAGCGCAGCAGCTCTAATAGGATCAAACCCTCTCGGTAAGTACGTTGTAACGGTTACTGACGTCACTTCATACATTTTATAAATATTGCAGCCATATTGTTTGTAGTGTTACTATACAGTGTGTCCCAAGAAGAAGTTTACGCATTTGATCCTCCATTACTTTCTCATTCCTCCATTGATCATTATGCAAGTATACATACTTTTTAAAGAATGTCTCGGAAATAATACGTAAGAATTGCGTTTGGCTGATGTTTGTAGAAACAAAATAGCGGCCAAAATAAAACTTTCTCCTTGAATTGGTCAAAGTTGTGATAGGTCTTGCCATTTAGCCAGTATTACAGGAAATAATCAGCAACTACACGCTCAACGTTAAATCAGAGCCCGCCATCTTGAAACATAAGGAAACAGGCAAAAATGTTCACTACTCCCTTTGCACCAAATTCCAAAACAACCGGTCAATGCGTTCGGCCAATACTGCGTACACGCGTATCGTTAAATCAGTCACAACCATCTTGAAACAGAAATAAATGGGGGAGAACCTTACAAATACGTCATTTGGGCTTTGTGCAAGGTACTTACGTATCAAATTTCAAAAGAATCGGTCAATGCATTTAGCTAAAACTGCATACACTAGTTATTGAAAATTAGGAGCCGCCATCTTGAAACGGAAGTTAATGGAAAAAAAATCTTACACATAAGTCGTTCGGGCTTTATACAGGATACCTCTGTATCAAATTTCAAAACAATCGGTCAATGCGTTTGGCAAAAACTGCGTAACAAGTAAACAAACACAGCCCAAATGTCGAAGTCGAGTTTAAAAACAAAGAACTGATTTTGTAATTTTGTTCAAACAAAATTTTATTTTATAATTATTAATTTTTTTTAATTTAATTACATACAAATTAATTAAAGAAAAACTAAATAGCAATGAACATGTAGTAAATCAGACCTATTCAAACTGGAAACCATCCACAGCTACACACTGATAACAACGCCGAACAAATGAATCGCACGCTCTTCGATAACATGTTTCAAATCGTCATCGTTGTTGAAACTATAGCCACTTGTTCCTTTAAGTATCCCCATAAGAGAAAGTCACACACAGTTAAATCAGGAGATCTGTGTGACCAATTTAAAAAAATACTTCCAACGCCTTTGAAGGTTGTCGTTTAGTATGTGATTTTTAAAAGGGATAGAATTTATTTATTTTGGCGGCCATTTTGTTTCTACAAATATCAGCCACATGCGATTCTCACATATTATTTCTGGTACATTTTTTAAAACATGTATAGTTTCAAAATGATCAATGGAGGAATGAGAAAATAATGGAGGATCGAATGCGTGGGACACACTTTATACATTAGATTAATTACATTATTGTATTATCCGTAGAAAAAATAACATGTTTACAAAAAAAGCTACATTTTAGGATCTTAAATTAATATTTTTGGGCAAAAATATATTTAATGGGCTACAATCTGTACACATACCAAATGCAATCGTCCTAAGTTTTATAATCACCAAAACATTTCTATTTTTTCAGTTTTTTTAAAAATCAAATTCAAACCGTTTAAACACAATTTTGGAACAAAAATCATGCGCTACGACTATACCTGCACACCAAAATTTAACGTCCCAACTCATTTTTCTGTGTTGTTTTTCTAAAATACCTTATTTCGGACCCAACAGAAATTTAAGAACATATAAGAAATTTAAGAAAAAATATCGTCTAAGCTATTATCGTCTGCGCACCAAATTTAACCTTCACAGCCAAAGTAATATGTCTATGTTAAGTTGGTTTTTTTCTTAATAACACCATTTTCGGTACTCATAATTCAGAAATATACTTTTGTGTTAGTTACGCTTTACCCGTAAAATCAGTCAGCTTCTGTAGTCATTGATATATTACGTGTAATGTTTCTCAAATAGCCTTTTAAAAGCCCATCAGCTATTTTATAGAATTATGGCTGCTTACTACTCTGTAAATTTTGTTCAAAATGGCCCCATTTCGACACAACAAATTGTGTACTTGAACCAATAATATTGTCAAACAGACTACACGCTAAATGTCAGTCACACACGCTAATGGTTACCAAGATATTTCAGCTTAGTCCTTCCCAATCGAATTTGAGTGCAAAAAGTATCATACGTTTTTTCAAGGCACGTCTAATTTTAGTACTAAATATCAACTTCTTAACTCGTATGGTCGCCGAAATATTGGCCAGAGGGATAGGCTTAATATTCAACAAGATTGTTTTACAACGAAAAATATTCCGAATCATCTAGTCATATCTTCTAATCATTATTTCTTACTTACTGTTAACAATTTATTGTCATACTTATCCTTAGACCTAATTCCGGCGGAGTCACCTGAAGAGATTCGCGATCCACTCATCTAGTCAAGACAAGACACAAACCCCCCCCACACACACACACAGGTTGGCAAACTATAAACGTGTGAAAGCGATCCGCGCTGCTAGAGAGGATGACACCGGTCTAACAGTGTATCCCATTTTTTTTTTTTTTTTTTTTTTTTTACTTAATGTTTATACTTTATGCCAGTTACACTAATGACGATGAGGTAAGATATGTATAATAATGAGTGTTAACAGTAAAGGAAAAGTAACTGTAGTAACTGCGGCTCGAACTAAGAACCTTTATGTGAGTAGTTGAGTGACGCAGTAGACTGACCGATGCTTTAGCTGGTGACCTCACGTGTACGTTAGTCTTACCATAAGGAGCTCTGTATGGACTGACATCATTTTCCTAGCTACAACATGAGTAGAATGTAAAACAGAATGAGCGAGATCTCACAGCACAACAAAAATCTGGCCAAACGGAGCATAACTTCTGTGATTAGGGTCAAAAGTATCGGGAAAATTGAAAGGATACAAGCATCGGCAAGCAAAAATCAGAAGAGGGATTTACCCGCCTTGAATCCTCTGAAAATCCTAGACATTATGAAGAGACTTAGACTGGAGAAGGCGCCGTAATTGAGCATAAGGAATATAAAAGGGGAACACAATAAATATAAAAGTACAATGATAACTAGAAAAACTTTCATTTTCATTCTTAGAAATATTTTGAATCTAAAAGATACAAATAATTATTTTCACAGACAAATTTAAAACAAAACAAATTATTCAATAATTGTGATCATTTTTGCACTATTTTCTGGATGAGTTTTTAAAAGTAATCCACTAAAGGGCTATCAGTTAAAACTTTCAGAAAGAAAAAATATAAATCTTGTGTCCCTCTAAATTTTAAAATTTAACTCAAGCACTTACAAACAAAACTCATTTTAATTTTAAAAATGAGGATCTGAAGATGGTAGACTAGATTAGATTAGATTAAATACTGGATGAAGGGATAATACAACCCCAGGCACTGCGATCAACCTCTGCAACTAAACCTTGTGCAACTAAACTAGTTGTGCAATATTGTGCAACTAAACCTCTTGATTAGGCCTACTAGTTCAGCAGATTGATGCCTTTAGTAAATTCCAACAATCCACTGACTAGTTCATTTTGTTGAAAATCGCTAGGGTCTTGGAAACCAAAAACTCCTTGTTTCCTACCAGCAAGAGCTTCACAATCAAGGATATGTGTCATGCAGTCTCCCCCTCTTTCCTGCACAATCTACACACGGTTTCTCCATGGTACATACCTATCCTGTTCATGTGCACCCTCAGACTACAGTGCCCAGTAATAAGCCGCATGATTTTCCTGAGTTTTGCTCTGCCCAATATGTCTGCTGCCCCTTTAAGCCCTTCACATGGGAACTATACATGTAAACTAATTTTTAAGGGTTACTTTTAAAACCTCATCCAGGAAATACCGTATAAATTGTATAATTTGTCTTGTTTTAAAAGTGCCTATAAAAAAAAAATATTTCCAACTGTTACATGAGGTCTATTGCGCCCCTTTTTACATTCCTGAGATGCTCAGTTACAGCACTTCTCCAGTTCTAGTCTCTGCATACATAACGTCTAGGATTTGGAGAGGATTCTGCTTGGGTAACTTCCCTTCTGATTTCTGCTTGCTGATGCTCGCCCTGCTCCAACCCCCTTATCACGTTGGTTAAGTTCCATTTGGTCAGATTTTTGCTGTGCGGTGATATCTCGCTCATTCTATTTTACATTCTACTCATGTTGTAGCTGGTGAAATGTCCGCCCACATAGAGCCTCGCATGAATGGGTAACGCTAAGGTACACTGGGAGGTCGTAGGTTAACCGCAAAACAATTTTCCTCGAAAAACTAATTACCGGATTATCGTTTCATAATCTAACATCACCATCCTAAACAAAATAGTTTATTGATGTTTTGAATTATACTTTCACTAGAAACCATTAGTACATAATGTTTCCTCTGAATTCCAAACCAGACATGTTCCAGTATGTTGTGTGTTGTTGTTTCTGTTCCAGTATGTTTGACTGGACTTATTTAATTCAGAATATGATGATGGAATTCGGTATGAAAACATATTATTTTATTTCTTTTTACTAAAATAAAAAAAGTAGTAGATCCTTAAGGATCTGAATTAAACCGATATTATTATTCTTTAATCGGACATTTTGTCATTATTTGTGCATATAACTAAAACCAATACACGTCATTTCGAAGTACTTTTTAATCAACTCTCGTTTCTAACTTGAACTAAATCTTTTTTAATCACTCAGGATAGCAACATTGTCTTCATACTATTTTTAGTATTTTAACATAGTCCAACGTATACATCGTATGTCCTAGTTGCTATTTATATGTTTTAAGTCAGACACTTGAGAAGGAGAGTTGATCCGTACTCTCAAAAAGTTCTGTATTATTTCCGTATACACAAATTACTGCATTATCCGAATAAATATAGAACTCTCTGTAATCAAGGACGAGAGTACATTTTTTTTACTAAACAAAATTCTAAAAATATTAAAAAATGCCTGAAAATGTTTTGTACACATATGTTCAAGGTCAATTTCCAAATAACTTTCAAAATTTCGTCTGTCTGTCTATCTGCGTGTCACGAAATTTAATTAGTGAAAAATGACAGCGGATGAACATTTTCACAAGAGGTTAAGTAAAGGTTATTTTGAGTGCGATATCAAATTGAAACGAGATTTTGCGCTGAATCCGAATATGGTACTGAAATTTAAAAATGTATTTTTGAACCCTTAAACGTATCAAAAATGTTATCCTGAATCCAAATACGTCACTTTGAATGTATATTTTTTTAAATTTAGAACTTTTAAAGGAATAAACTCATTTAGGCATCATTGTTTACTTTGTCTATACTTGATTCTCTTTGTTTTTTCCAGGAGGTAGATTCAATTAAAGGGGCATGCGCGGGTATTTTACAGTTATTATTTTTATTTGGACATTATTGTTTTTCGGTTCCGTTCATTTTCTAACGTCTAAATCCTCTTAATAGGTGCAGGTAGTCTGCACGCCTCTGCAGGGTAAAGTACTTCTACGAATATTGCTTAATGGAAATGAGTTTAAACACATTTAAAAATTTCTTGT
The DNA here is from genome assembly GCA_022606455.1 of Callitettix versicolor. NCBI lineage: Eukaryota > Metazoa > Arthropoda > Insecta > Hemiptera > Cercopidae > Callitettix > Callitettix versicolor. The sequence continues at coordinate 37,790,249 of CM040184.1, forward strand.
ATTTTATTATGTTTATTTTATTGCATATTACAATAAGTTCAAGTAAGTAATAAGCTGAACATTGAAGTGGAACTAATAACTTATAACAATTTAAATTAATTTTCTGTTTAACTTCAACTTTAATACATTGACAAAGTGAGAAAATTAAGGGTAAAATATAATTAAAACAATAAAATATATATTAAACTGAAATCAATAATTTATCTAAAGGGTTTCATAGCTTCAGACTTTGTGGATAATTTATATTGATCCAAGTTGATCACATTGACATGATTTTGATTTTGCAGTCTTAATTCACCAAGCAAAGCGAATATTTTGATTGTATCTTCCACAAATTTTAAATTTAATTTGACATTACGTTGATACCACTTAGCACTTTCTGTACACGCTAAATTTTCAAACTGTTACCTCGTACATACCCAAATTTGACAAGCGTAAGTCCAAATAGGTTTAACAACAGATACAATAGACTTTTCGCAGATTTAACTGCGGTATTCTCCCAATCAGTCAATACAATGGACGACATTTTAGCTTCATTTGCTCTGATTTTTTTACTGGCTTGGATTATTTTTTGTTTGGTAACAATTTTTAAAAATAAAACAAACCGAAGCTACTTTGGTTCAAGAACGGGTTGGGTTAAAATCTTCGATCGAATAAAAACAATTTAGAATTATAGTTCGTAAATTATAATATATAATTTGTAAATTATAGTATATAGTTCGTGAATCATAGTACATATAGTTTGCGAATTATAGTATATACGCGTATTTCGTCGAACTACAGTAGGGCCTATACAATTTGTGAATTACAGTAAATATTTCATGAATTATAGTAAATATTTTTAAATTATAATATACATTTCGTGAATCATAGTATATATTTTGTGAATTATAGTGCATAGTTCGTGAATTATAGTGTAAAGTTCGTGAATTACAGTATACATTTCATGAATTACAGTATATAGTTCGTGAATTATAGTATAGATTTCGTGAATTGTAGTATACATTTCATGAATTATAGTATATAGTTCGTGAATTATAGTATACATGTCGTGAATTATAGTACATAGTTCGTGAATTATAATATAAAATTCGTGAATTATAGCATACATTTAATGAATTATAGTATACATTTTGTCGTGAATTACAGTATACATTTCGTGAATTATAGTATATCGTTCATGTATTACAGAATACATTTAGTGAATTATAGTATACATTTTATGAATTATAATATAAGGTTCGTGAATTATAGTGTCTATTTCGTGAATTATAGTATAAATTTCTTGAATTATAGTATACATTTCATGAATTATAGTATATAGTTCGTGTTATGTTTTTACAACTCTCCATTAATTTCAGTTACAATAAAGTAGCTATTCAAAGTATTAGAAAACAAATACTCTTATATATCATGCGCATGATGTACTTGATTCACATTAAAAAAACTACTGTATAATTTTGTAAACTAAAAAAACATCTCATACTACTTAAAGGTAGAAAAAAGTCTCAGTGTTACCGCTAGCGTATTCCCGCTAGTTTGACACGTAACGCCGATACTTCCCCGATAATGCGACCATCTGCGTGGATGTTCCCGACATTCTTTCACCACTTACAGTTATAAATATTCATGCTCGTCTTTATCCTAGCGCACCCTGACTCTTTAATGTTCATTTTCAAGAAATTCCAACTCACATAATTTTATATGCATATTAACCGCAATCAAGAATTGCTCGTTACAGGGCTTCCACGCGTAAATGCACATAAAAACATGTTTATATAGAAGCCGTTAGGTCGGCCATCAGCGCCACCGAATTGCGCCGGGCTCCGCATAATAGAGCGCGCTCGCTGGTCAAGCGTTTTACGAACCTTTTGACAGTAATGGAAACTCGGCAGAACGGTTAGCAAAACAAATAATCGCCGCACGCAACTCTCTCGATGATGTTACGGAAGCAACTAATCCAAAATAATTTCTTATACCTTACACTTTCCTAAAAAAACCCGATTTCACTATTAAAAACCTCATATACTAATGTTTTTAATTATCAAATTACATTTCCGTATTAATGGAATTTGAATTGAAAAAAACGCACATTTTAACGCTTATTAAATTAGTGAAATCGCGTTTTCAAAAATCGTAATGTAAAAATTTGTGACTTTTAGCCAATGTCAATGGGAAAAATGAGCTATTGAGCGGCCATCGTGGTAAGACCCGGACCCGGAGCAACGATCCTGACCTCTGGTTCACCTTTTGAGGGATCTTTAATCGTGTGTGTGTGTGTGTGTGTGTGAGTGTGATTGTGCGTGTGTGTGTGTTTTATCAAGCGCACGTTCGAAATTTCGGTACGATATGATTCAAAATCGGCATAAAAGTCGATTATTGCATGTACATGTTCGTTAGCCAGAAAAATTCGTTCAACAGTTTCAAAATGGCTGCCATTTCAAATCTTTAAAAATTCATAACTTTTCTATTTGACTTTTTTGAAAATTTTATAACACATGATCAACGTTGAAAACTATATAAGTTTGGCTACCGTTTAAAATTTTCAAAATACTTTGAAAATTGAAAAATCAATTGTTTACGGCGGTCATTGTTCACTTTCGTATTTCTTTCGTATTTTCAGTGTTATTTTGGTAATTTATCATTGTACAGTTGAAAATTTCAATTCCGATTACGATGACAGTTTCAAAAAGAGTAACGTAAAGAAAAATATTTTAAGAAATTCGCTTCCGTCACGTCAGCAGTACGTCTTTGTATTGACAGTAAAAAAAAATGTTTGCCTGTATTTTTCCTGCTAAAAGAAACAATCGAGTTACACAATCTGTAAACTTATCGTTTAAACGCTGCACGGGTTGATGTAAAAATACACGAACGTACTTAGTGTAGTTAAAAACTATGATAGTAATATGACATGCGGTGGATTTCATTCACTCCGAAGTAATGTTTCCTCATTTATTGTTAAAAGACTAACGGTATATAAAAGCTAACTAGCGGCCTGTGCAACAGCATTCCTGAAGAATATATGCAGTCTGGCGGCAGTCGAACAATTGTTTACCTGATTTTCTATAAAGCTAGTTACAGCTAGTCCTTCTGAAGCTTTAGAATAACGTTATCGAAAATCAACAACAGAAAACTAACCTCAAACATATACTTTGCGATTATTAAATAAAATACGCTTTGAAAACACGTGAGTAGGCTCCTTGTTTCAAATATAAACTACAAAAAAGAATTTATCAGTTGATTTCCGTGTCGTCTGCATTCCGATTCGAATGCTCGTTTTTAAATGTATTTCATAATTCTGAAACGTAAAAATTACTTTCACGAAAGATAGAGCAGCGTAAAAAAACTTCTAAAGTTCTTGGTGGGTTCTTGAAAAATGAATCAGCTGACTTCCATGTCGTCTGTACTACCGCCACGAGGACTGTACCGATTCGAGTGATCGTTTTTAAATTTTATTTCATATTGCTCAAACGTAAAAATGATTTTCACAAAAGGTCGACCTTAAAAACAACCTTCTGTTGAGCTCCGTAAACCCAAAAATATGCAAGATTTTAAATAACCTGAAAAATCTTTTCTTTTTTTTAACCCAAACTAGGTTTACAAATTCTCTTCAAAACTTTCTGAACTAACTTGTGGAAATTAAAGACGGGGGTGGGGTCATGAAACTTAAACTTTTGTAGAGCTGTGACGGGACTCCATATGAGCAAAAACTATAGAAAAACGGAATCAGTATTAATTGTAGTTTCAAATAATATCCCTGCACTAGATAATTAAAAAAGTACACGTGTGGAACTCGTTGAGCGAAGCTTTTGTTAATGATATCATTACATATGTAATTAGTTTGAAATGTTTATAAATATCTTGTTTTGTTTAAATAAATAAATACTTGAACCTAGCTTAGATATTATTTACTGTAATTATTGTACAAGATCAGTTGTTTTATATTAAATTCTTAACGATCAGCTGATTTCATTGAACAGCTGATAGGCTATAATAAGTTCAGGTTATGTTGTTAAAAACAACAATTATTATAATTGTTTTTATTTATATCGAATTCATTATAAACAGTTACAACGTGCACGTGCTCTTCAAATAAGGAAAAATACCGAAACCAAAGCAACACAACTTTTTCATATAATACACGTGTACTGTTATAGACAAGGAGGAAGAAAAAAAGAGACGGAAATAGAGGAACAAGAATCGTTCCAAAGCTAACATTAAAAGCTTTGCTTCAGAATATTTCTACCCTTAACGTTTTACTACCCCTAAATATTATTCGTGGTCAATCCCTACATTTTCCTAGATTTCTTATATAATGTTACGTTAGATTTTACAGTCACGTCGCATTATGAGGGCCGTTTGCTTTACGAGAAAAAGTTTCATTTCATCTTGTTTTAAGCAGTGTCCTAGGTGTTAGTACTAGTACATGCACTCATTTTAATTTCCCGAGACAGGGTCTTACTGTGATTACGGCTTTCCAATCGAAATTTGCTGATACTGAACATATTAACGTCGATACGATAGATGCGGGCAATGCAATTATTTCTATTATACCTATCACAAGCTCACTGAGGTATTTGCCAAACCCTCGGGGCCTAAAGGCAAGGTAGAAGATACCGCGTTCCCAAACTTGGCTCGTCACTCGTAGGAACGTAGTCTTGCGGGAGTTCGTAAGCATCGTTAAAATAACCAAAACATCGCGGCACGCAGCTGTCTCGCTGACGTGATCGTATTTCACTTTAACTTACCCATTTGAAATTCTTATTCCACCACCATAACCGTACCATAAAGCATATATTAGTACTTAAAACTTTCAGATTACATTGAAAATACGAAATCAAACCCTGACCGCCGCCAAATTAAATTTGTTCATTTCAACGGATTTTGAAAATTCAAAACGTGAATATTTTTGTAGTTTTTAACGCTGATCACATCAGCAAAATTGGACTTTCCAAAAATATTTGAAACAAAAAAGTTATATTTTTTAAACATTTTTAATGACCGCCATTTTGAAACTGGTAAACAATTTCGGTAATCAGCGAATTCATATTGAGTCTATTGGAGCAGTCCCTATGGTAAGATCTAGATCTCGGATCTTGAAGTAAAACGCCGATCCTGACCCTTTGATTACTTTTTGAGGCATTCTGTATTTTTTTTTTTTTTTTTTATGGCACATTGAGGCTATTATCGCCTTCCTAAATGTAAGTGTGAGACTAAAGTATTAAAGTCGTAAGTGTAGTGTTGCGAGTATAAGTGTGTGTTAGACTCGGGTACCGCGAGGGACGTCTAAATTCTCTCAATAGGGGATATAAAGACGTTGTGCGCGCGCGCGCGCGTGTGTGTGTGTGTTTGTACAAATTTTATATGAAACTAAGTTTTATATGAAACAAATTCCTTTATTCTAAGTGCATTTTCGTAACATAGCTAAGATATTCAGAAGTACTTCGCTAAAAAAATTCTGTGTTGCACAAGATAGAAAATTACTTAACTAGACTAATTTTGTATATTTCTTTACAATAAGCTAGTTTTAATTTTTCAGCAATAGTAAAATAAAGTAAAAACCTTGTTGTATGGGTTACAACAAGTCTATTAATAGATTAGAATTTACTTGTAATAAAGTTAAATACTCAAATTAGTAAAAAAAAAAAAAAAAAAAAAAAAAAAAAACACACACTCACTTGTAGCCGTGCTAGGTGTTGAGGTAGTTTTACTGTCTGGTATATCGACTTACAACTCTTCCAGACAACTTATTACTGCCATTGGTATTGATAAGGTGAGATAGCTTGACCATGCTGAGACAATTCCAGATAGCAGCAACCCCAAAGAATACTTGTATTGTGGAAAGTCCAACGGATAAGAAGTGATCTACGCAACACAAAGAGGAAGAGAAAATTAGTGTGAATCCAAACAAAATAAAAACTGAACTCAAACAGCCATACAAAGAATAGTAATGTTCGCAGTGTATTCCTAATTTGTTGCCTGGCAGCACTGCCCTGACGCGCTCGTAACATTTTCCGCCAGTTTCAGCGGTAACAGGAATATTTAGGGGAAATGTCACTGGACTAACTTTATTGGAAATTTTATGCTCTTTCTCCACGAAGCGTTCAAAATTATGATAGTTATTGCCGTTCAGCCAGTATTACAGGAAATACTGCAACTACACTCGTCATCGTTATATCAGAGACCACCATCTTGAAGCGGAAGTAAATGGGGGGGGGAAATCTTACACATACATCGTTCGGTTCGGGCTTTATACAACGCAACTTCGTACTAAATTTCAAAAGAACCTGTCAATCCGTTTGACAAAAACTGCTTAACAAATTCACAAACTAGTTTTCTTTGTTGGGTTCTTTTAGCAACGTTCTTCACGCAGAAGTTTAAGCCCATGTGAGCAAAATTTTCTATTCATCACTTGATAATTGTTTTGTAAGTATATATAAGAAAATAAATTGCATAATCATATTAAGAAAGCACGTTTCGTTTCGAAGCGTTACAGATTCAGACAGAAACTGTTCCAACAGTTTGGAAAATAAAAATATCCGCAACATCTCTTCTGTCTGGAATTGGACGCTATTAAACTCTGCCATGTCGTCATTACCTGCGACTATTGTTGTCTCTATGCTCCAGTGCCGTCATTATCTATAATTGAGGAGGTGAGTCTGCTATTGGACACTAATCTAGTTATCACATTGGCACTGGATATTTACATTCTATTACTAAACTTGTTAATCTATTTCCTACTGTACTGCTATTTAAATTACGTTTCGACTAAAGGAAGGTTAAACAATACGTATATACGTTTAGCTTGTTTTATCATCTCACTATACGAAGTATGTAGAAAGCAATGCGGTCAAACGAAACCATCGTTTTATAACTTTGAATGATAACTTATTCGATCACCTTTCAGATATCTTGAATCGAAAATCAAGTTTTTAACTGGAAGTCACTGAAGTATATAGCTGGAGACTTTATTGGTTCTTGGACGTAAGAGATTTTTATAAAATATTAATAGAAAAAATAATTTTATTTTCTCTTTCACCAACCAATCAATATTTACAGATAAAATTAAGTTCAAATATATATTTTGTTTTCTTTTAACGTCCATAATTTATGCCAGTTAGATTAATGAGAACGAGATCTCAAGCGTTACCGGAAAGCGTAAAGCTTACGATAGCGACTGAGTGTCGAACCTATTACCTTGAGATGTGCAATTCAGAGTTGAAACAGACTGACCTACCAAATATGGAAATCGAAAACATCCTGACAACCGTTTTGATTATTTTCGATACATTAGAGCCAACATTTATAGATAAAACTTAGTTAAAATATACCTATTTTCGTTTAACGTTTATACTTTATGCCAGTCAGACTAATGAGGACGAGGGATCAGCGTTGTCGGAAAGCGTAAAGCTTACGGTAATAACTACGTCTCAAACCTACGTTCTTGAGATGCGCAGTTCAGAATGTCAGCAGACTGACCTCTCAAATCGACCCCTGAGAAAAATCCGATTTGTAAGTTCATTATAAAACACAATACTTTCTGAAAAAATTGGCTCTTCAAATTTTAGGGCCGTGGCCACTAAATGAGGAGCGGACTACGCATTCAACCTAACATATTGTTGTAAGTATGGTCACTATAAGCGTAAAGGAGCTGAGCGGAATCAGCGGCATCGCTGGGCTCCGCTCCGTGTAGCTTCCGGTTGCCATTCATCTTTAACCGCTCAGCTGCACTCCGTTCGGCTCAGCTCCGCTCCGCATTTGGTGACCGCCCGGCCAAAGTAATTTATAAATAGCGTAGTTCAGTCAGTTTAATTAAAGAACGCATTTGTATCTTTTAAATCTAAATATTTAGGCTACTTATTCAATGCATTTATAAAGCCTACCAATGCAAGAACAAATATGAAAATCCGAAAATAAATCTTGACCACCGTCAAAGCTCGTTTTGATTATTTTCGATGACACTAGAACGGGAGTTTAGGAGAAAAAGCAACTCACATACATTTCTTTTGAGTAGTTAAGGGAGTAATTCAAGTCCATTTTCATTAATGTAAGATAGCTTGGTCAGTATTTCGTACTTTTTGAATGTGTCAGTGTGTGGAAGAGACTATTTAGAAGGCTTTGGAAAAATCGGAAGACAATTTTTTTTAAACCAATTTTTTTATATCGGTTTTGCTTGTTTTTCGGTGCTCTTTAGGTCATAGTGCCAAATTTGGGAGAAAATATTACAGAAATGGATAAAAATCCGGTTCGACTTTCTAGTATCCAACGTTTTACACCTGGGCATCCAAGATTTCGTCACCCCTGCCAAAACCGTGTAGGTATAGGTGCGGCCTTCGATGGCGATGAAGAAGCAGGTGCTGTGAACGTCGACCTCCTACGATGAGATTAATAGGATCAGGCGGTCAATAGCGCGCCCCTGCTGCACATATCGGCAGCATTGCAATCAGGAATGGTGTTGATAAAGATCTCTTTGCGGCAGGACCCCCTACCAAGAACGATTCAGTGGGAAACCGCGATCACGCTCGTCATGGTATTCCCGCTGGGAACGAAAAATTTTAACAAATTGAAACACACCGCACATTATTCATTCATACGTCCGAGTTAATTGTGACAAGTTTAGAATACAGTTAAGTTCGTGAAGACGTGAATGCTTATGATCGATGTTTCTCAGCGAAACTTGAATGCGTATCAACGATGTCTTCTGGTATTCTTTTGTTGGAAGACTCATCAATTTTCATTTGAAGCATTTAAAAATTGGTAGAATACTTGTTTTGGTGGGGGAATTTAAATTGAAAAAATGAGTTATTGGTGTGGCCATCATGGTAAGGCTTACATCCGGGACCTTCAAATGAGCACCGATACTGTCCTCTAGATCATTTTTTAGGGATTGTTCATTATATATATATATACATATAGCCTATATATATATATATATATATATATATATATATATATATATATATATATATATATAGAGAGAGAGAGAGAGAGAGAGAGAGAGAGAGAGAGAGCACGCTTACGTTCACAATTTTGGTCTGCTTTCGTTCAAACTTGGCAAAAAAAAAAGATTATGGCAAATAGCTTGGATACTTTCGTTCAAAAGTCTTGAAATGATGGTCATCTCATGTCTTTAGAAATTCATAACTTTTTTGTCGTAAACATTTTTGAAAATCCGACTTCACCATCGTAATCATCGTTAAAAACTACATAAATCAGTGCTTTGCATTTTCAAAATCCATTAAAATTAAGTAATGTTTTGACTACGGTCATGGTTTATTTTCTTATTTTCAATGTAATTTGAGAGTTTAAAATGAGATTTGAAGATTTTCATGCTGATCATGATGGTGAAATAGGAATTATAAAAAGGGCGAGATAAAGAGAGAGGGTGGAAATTCGCTTTTATTACGTCAGCGAGACAGCTGCGTGCAGAGATTACTTTTAAATTACTTAAAAATAGTCGACGGAAATTTTCCAGTTATTTCAAATGATTTGACCAACTGTAATTTTTATTTTTAGTCGAAAATAGTGATCCCAATACTAAAGAGCGATGAATTAATTACCGATGGTAATAACTGGAACACGTTCTGAGAGATTGTTAAAATTTATATACTGTATGAGTCAAAGTGTGAAAAAAATTATCAACTTTAAAATTGTTCCAGAACATTGTAACTTCCATGATACGTTATTAGGCAGAAAGTTCCAACCTTTTAGGGACAAAAAAACGAACCACTTTTTGAGTGGCTGACCCAGCTATTGTAACTCAAATACACAATTTTAGACAAGAAAAATGTTACAAATTAAATGCGATTCTTTTATTATTATTTTTTTAAACATTGTTAGACTAATGAACTGTAATGGCTTCAAAAAGTGTGTTACCCAGCAAATTCAGTTCAACGGTTTCAAAATGGCAGGCATTTCAAATCTTTTTAAAAATTAGTAACAATTGTACCTTACGCTTTTTTAAATTTCCATCTTAATCAGCGTTAAAAACTGCATTTTTAAGGAGGTCAAGGTTTATTTTCGTGTTATGTAAACTTAATTCAAAATGGTTACAAAAAACCTAGTCCGTTTAACAGTTTCAAAATGGCGGAAATTTCTTTTGAAAAAACTTTACATAGCTCAGCTGGTGTTAATTTTTTTAAACAAATAAACTAATTACTTTCTTAACAAAAGTTTCTGCGATTTTTGGAAATTCCGTGTCCATGAATTTAGCGAGACAGCTGCGTGCCACCATTATATCCTTATCGAATGCACTCGATCGTGTAACTTTCTCCAAAACGTAGGTATAATTGAAAAGTAAAAATGTAACCGAAGGGCAAACTATTACAAAGTGAAATTTAGTGAGACAGATTACCGCCTTGCACTGTGTTTAATTTTATAATGAATGACAATATACGGTGCTAGTTGGTAAAACAGCTGATAGCCTAGACCGGCTTAATGCAGGGTATTCGTGTAGAGGTGTACATGATGATAACTATCATTTTACTAGGCAAGTGAGAGGTGTGACCCGAGAATTATGTAGGCCTAGGCAGCTTAATTAGTTGCCCGGCTAACGTAACATAAGTGTGGCGAGCCTATATGAATGGTCTCACGCATAACGAAGTACTTATAAGAGCCGTAGACATATGTGATTTTTATTTAAAATCACGCAATTTTATACGTAATGAGCATTCTAATCAGGAAAGACTTTAGGAGGACGCCCACCTCCAAGATTTATGAAAAAATAGACTACTTACTGTATTGGTAATTTTTCAAAGTACCTAATGTAATCTAAAGCCAGGTGAGGAGTCGGACTGAGCGGAGCGAGTTACACATTGAAAAATTATATAAATCTATTATAATTTAGTGTAAGTTCAGCCACTGAAAGCGTAACGGAGATGAGCAAAGTAAAGCAAAGTAAAGCGCTTAGGGTGGGGAGTTCGGTTTTGAAACAGATTCCGGTTCCCCCACCACGCTGACCACGTCTCCAAACTTATTACTTCTAGTTATCTGGGTTACCGTTGCCTAGGTTACGGTTTTTAAATACAGTAGTTTCCTAGAATCAGCTACAGTAGAACTAAATATTTAGATTTAATAGATAGAAATTCGTTCTTTAAACTGACTGATCTCCGCTTGTGGTTGTCGTTCATTTTCATTCAGCTCCGCTTGCCTCAGCTCAGCACAGCTTCGCTCTGCATTTGATAACCACACACGCGCGCGCGCGCACACACACACACACACACACACACACACACACATACATTTTAACAACCCCTGAAACAGTGATCTATAGGTTAGGATAGGTGCTTATTTTAAGATCACGGGCCCGGGTATTACCACGATGGCTGCTCTAATGGAAATTCACTGAAAATAAAATCACGTGATCACGTGATCACGTTATCTGCAAGTAGCGTGTACCTCTGCGGAACGGCTGTGTTGACGAGCTGGCCGCGCGAGCAATACCTGACCTCAATCATACATCTGGTTATCTGCGGCCTTCTTGTTGCTCGACTTTAACTAATCCAACCGGAAGTTGTGATCGGTCTGTAGCGGAAGTAATGAGTCGCCTAATCACTTCCTCCGGCCAGTCTATCACCGAGAGGAAGACAACACGCCACGATTGGTCACTTATTGGAATTGAGTACGCCGGCTGACACCTCAATAGTTCTTCTGGCCATTAAACGGTTGGGTTAATGGCACGGGTTTTAGTTTATAAACACCAGTTGAACTCGTTCGATTTTTATATCTCATAAACATAAACGACTATATAAAGATTAAACAAGACGTTTGTGTGTGACAACACACACACACACACACACACACACACACACACACGTTTGGAATTTTGGTCCGATTCGATTCAAACTGAATGCGAAAATCGATTTTCTTAATAGCTTTGACAAGATCGTTACTCAGAAAAATCCGTTAAACAGTTTCAAAATGGCGGTCATTACAAATCTTTAAAAATTTGTGACTTAAATGTTCTTTTTTAAATCTGATCTGACTATCGTAATTAGAGTTAAAAAACTGCATAAATTAGCACTTTGAGTTTTCAAAATCCGTTGGAATTAATCACTGTTTTTATTGCAGTTTAGTTTTCGTATTTGCAATGTATTTTGAAAGTTACAGCGCTAGTGCATGCAGAATTTAATGCTGATTATGACGGTGAATTTAAAAAAATGTTAAGATTAAGAAACATATTTTTAGAGAATCGCTTCTATAACATCAACGAGACAGCTGTGTGCCGCGATTATTTTGTTTTGATCCAAAATAATTTTGTAAAAAATTGTCTGATATGACTGTTCAAAATTTAAAGAAACACATGAAAACTTGGCTGCTCTATTTAAACACTTTCGGCAAAAAACACATTTGGAATCAGTATCAGCTATTGCATAAAAAACTGAAAAACAAAAACATTTATAGGCCTACAATGCCGAACATAGGACGAAAGCAAACGTTGACAAAAGCTGAGTTTATTGATGAAGTTACATTAAATCACATTAAATACGTAAGGAAAACACACTGTCCGATTATTTCATAATGTCCACATACTAAAGATAACGACAGTCGAAACCGGAAAAAAATTTACAAATTGAACAGACGATAAAAAAGATAGTTTAACTTTTAAACTTAAATTAACAATCCTTTAGGAAAACCCATGTAATATGGATAATTAATTAGTTTAGTTTGTCAAAACAAATCTTAAATACGAGTAAAAACACTTTCCTAACTTATGAGCACAGACGAATTCTCTAAATATAAAATCGAATCGAATTATTTTCTGTAGGTTTTGTATATCAAGAAAGTAAAAAACACACGAGGAAAAGTCGAAATGCACGCTACAGAGTGGAACCACAGCGGACTTGAATGAATAGCATCCAGCTCTGGTATACTCAGCGGCTGCCCGCGCCCAAAACCTGTTCGCTCGAGTTTTTTCAATCAATCGGGCAACATTTTTCTTTGGTCTCATCCGACTTCAACGTTTATAACATTCGCATGTGTTTATGCAGATTTATGTTTATGTTTGAAATAAATGAGGTTGTGAAATAAAATATTCAAACGTGGAGACAATCAGGAAGCTGTGTCAAGTGACCGAGATGGATGCTGTAGATTAGGTTATTAATTCTTTGAGGTTGTGTAGTTTGGAGTTTTAGCAATACACTTACTAGCTCATTCTGCTGAAGATCCTCAAGGTCCTGGAAGAAAAACATCCTTTGCCTAATCGCTGTACCATAGATTACGTCGCCTACAGTTCCTTCTGTCTTCCTGGACAATACACACTCGGTTTTTCTTTGATACATTCCTATCCAGTTCATGGTGCAAAGTGCAGTCCCGTGGTCTTCCTGAATGGTACTTTTCTAAGGATCTTAATGTTCCTCGTCTAGAAATACAGATCTCGTCAGTCATACAATGTTAGTGTTTCTCACACCTAAGATTTGATCTTTCGGAAGACTTTTGTTTCTAGATATAAGCTTCTTGGGGCAATGAGATATAGTCAGTGAATGAGCAGTTCAATGACTAGCTCTTTCTGCTGGAGAATTTCAGGACCCCAGAAGACAAACATCCTTTGCCTAATCGATTATAATAATCTATAATATTATGTAGGGCACATAATATTATAGATTATATGACCTGCACATCTCTTTCATCTTGCACAATCTAAACTCGGTTTTCCTTGGTACATTCCTATCCTGTCTCTACGCACCTTCAGTCCACAGCTCTATGTAATGAATTCCGTGGTCTTCCTGAGTTTCTCTTTGCTCACGATCTTAATGTTCCTGATTGGCTTCATGTTCCCTTCAGCAGTTCTCGTCAGCCTTACAAGGTTAATGTTTCTCACACCCAACGTTCGATTTTTAGGAAGTCTTCTGTTTCTAGGTATAAACCTCTTGGTTCTTTTCCCTTAACGTCCATAATTTATGCCAGTTAGAATGATGAGGATAATTAAACTTGGCACACGTGGACTACGAATGACAATTAAACTTGGTACACGTGGTCTACAAGTGACAATTAAACTTGGTACATGTAGTCTACAAGTGACAATTAAACTTGGTACACGTGGACTACGAATGACAATTAAACTTGGTACACGTGGTCTACAAATGACAATTAAACTTGGTCCACGTGGTCTACAAATGACAATTAAATTTGGTACACGTGGTATACAAGTGACAATTAAACTAGGTACATGTAGTCTACAAGTGACAATTAAACTTGGTACACGTGGTCTACAAATGACAATTAAATTTAGTACACGTAGTCTACAAGTAACAATTAAACTTGGTACACGTGGTCTACAAAAGACAATTAAACTTGGTACACGTGGTCTACCAATGACAATTAAACTTGCTACACATAGTCTACAAGTGACAATTAAACTTCTTATAGCGGCTATCTTGGTAAGAGCCCGAACTCGGGGCCATGAAACAAACGTTGGTCCTGACTTTCAGCTTACTTTTTGAGGAATCTTTAAAAGTTATATATTTGTGTGGGAGTATGAGTATGATATCATTTTCACCATCACAATTTTGGTCCTATTTGATTCAAAAAAGATTTGGTAATAGCTTAGACAAATTCGTTACCAAGCAAATCGGCTATTTAAAAACTTTTAAAAAATTACGTAGCTTTTTACCTTCACTGTTTTTGAAAATTTGATTTTACACATTATAAACAGAATTAAAATCTGAAAAAAATACCATTTCAAACTTTCAAATCCGGTCAGCGTTCATTTTCGTATTATTAATGTAATTTAAAAGTTCAATGCTAATATATGCAGATAATGCTGATATAGATGACGGTGAATTAGATTTACAAAAATTCGTTTTAATTAACTCTCCTTTTTACGACTTGTTGAAATCTATAACTTTTTGTAATGTGTTTGAATTTACTCGTTCCTGAAAAAAATATCACTGAATGAAAAGTGTTATGAAGTGGGCGGGAGGGGGAACGGCACATGCCGCACAGCGCGCCAGACAGAGTGTGACGTCATCCAGTCCTGGGAAATAAGGTCAGTGGTCCATGTAAACGTAGGTGTGAATGTGGGAATGCTTTTGTTTCTACTGATTCCTCGTGACATTGTTGGAGCTGGGAATAATACTGTCATTAACATAACAATAACTTGTTCTACAATATTGCCAACTTTCCAACAAAACATTTTGTGTTAACAGTTTTCAGCCTGACCTGCGATATAGCTGCAATGATTTGATCGATGTTGGAAAAATATAAACAAATGCAAATCTATATTAAATAACAATGTAAATGTTTGTTTGTTTAAAATCTTAAATCTACGAAAATTCTTCACCGATTGCTTTGAAATTTCGACACAGTGGTGCATTTTAATATGCTTAAAAATATAGACTGGTAAAAATATGCTTTAAAAAAAATACAGCGCCATCTGTTGAACGTATAAGCAACACACGCTATACTAAATATTTTTCGATTCCATTTCAGTGTTTCAGATTGCATTGTTAAACTGAACCAGACTGAGCCACAGCAACGCGTGGCCGGGTACAGCTAGTAATTAAATAAATTTATGTTATTTATCAACCATTCTTAAATAGTTCTTCCGAAGAAAAACAAAAAGGCGTAAGTCACTATCTTCTTAAAGATTTCGGGCTTTATAGAGATGTAAATTTATAGTACAAAAACATTAAATGAAATTTCTAACATTCAAAATTATTCCCCCCAGATGGCTTAGGGTTTATTGAATGGAAAATTCCATAGAAAATTTTGTATACAGCATACGGGTAGATAATTATGTAAGTTTTAGCACGCTATCGTTCGCAATTTTAGTCCGATTTGATTCATATTTGGCACAAAAATCAATTTTGTTAATAGCTTATATACGTTTGTTAAGCAGCGAAATTCGTTCAACAGTTTCAAGATGGCGGCATTTCAAATTTAACATGTATCATGTTTAAGGGCTGGTTGTGATGTTGGATTTTGCGTGATGCCAGTACACAAATTTGTATTGATATAGAATAGTATGTTTTGTACGTCGCAAGTCTCTTATTAAATTAATCAAAATTACCTGTGTTTCCGCCCGGGATCGAAACGGGGACCTTGTGCGTGTGAGGAGCCCGTGACAACCACTACAATACAAAAACTACGAACTTGTTTTACCGATGTAAATATATGAAATGAATCGTTAATTTAATTTTTATATTGATAGTTATAGTAAAATATCAGTTGTTTTTATATTAATTCGTAACGATCAGCTGATTCCATTGAACAGATGTAATACATTTTAGGTTATGTCGTGTTTTCGAACAAATTATTTTAACTAAAATAAAAACGTCGAGAAAACATGATGCAAAATTTTTATTTTTGGTTCAATAACAGACTTTTTTAATTTATAACTTTCTTGTATTATGTGTTTTTGGAAATCTAATTTCACAATCTTATAAGCGCTAAAAACCGCATAAATTACCGTTTTGAATTTTCAAAATCGGTTGAGTTTCATTTTCGTATTTTCAATGCGATTTAAATTTTGAAACGCTGATATATGCAGATCTAATGCTGATGATGAAGGTAGAAATTAGAATTTTTAGAAATTCGCTTTATTTTTAGTAAAACCGGAAACAGATGCGTCTATCAAAATATTTTTTGAACGACCACAATATATCTATGCATCTTGTTATAAGTAAATCGACGTTTTTACTTTTTGATTGTTCATTGTTATTTGATTAAATTGTTTGATTATTGAAAAATAAAGTGTAATGCAATTATTTTATAATTTCAAAAATGTAATTCATAAATTTATAACAACGATCTGATTCTATTTCAGATCTCCGTAAAGACTTCTGAGTGGTGAAGATGTATGGACTCGTATAATTATTTTTAAAGTGAATTCGATAAGGAGCAAAAGGTAAGAATCATGCTAATTAGTTAAGTGTATTCAAAGTCTCTTCAATTAAGTTTATTAGTGGTTTCGGCAGTGGATTTTAGAGGTTACAAACACACTGCGACCTTTGTAGATCTATTGAATCCTCTTCATGTATTCTCAGCTACGGTACCTTGTTAAGCCTCTTCACGAAGTCCAAGATTTGGAGAGAATTCAAGGTAGGTAGATCCTTCATTTCTAAGTGGTAACTTCTTATAATACAAGATCTTCTTGTAAGCTATAGCTTGAAAGTCTACCAGCAGGTGAAGAGGAGTTACACTTTTCACAGAATCTGCGTGTTGAGTTCTCTGCTAATCGAAGATTCCAAAGTTGTCTTAGCATCAGCAATCCTAGCATATTTTACTGAAGTTAATACAAATCTTTTCTCTGCTTCTGTGAGGCTCCTTCAAGTCAATGAGGAGCTCCTTGGTCTGTCTTAAACCTTCCTTATCTCTCCAGAGTTTAAACTTTCTAGCTTCTTCTTCCTCTTTACGTTTCATTTGAAGTGACTGTTCAACGTTACCCATTTTTCTTGCCAGATCATTTGCTTCTCGTTTCCCTTCATGCCAGCGTGACTTGGTATCCAGGTTATTCAGCTTGTCAGTTAAAGGTTGGAGAACTCAGTGCTTGGCTGACATAATGGCAATATTCATTTTCCTATAACGCCTGTCAAGATTTCTCCATTCACAGCTAGACCTCCGCTGGAAAGGTTTCGGGATATTTGATTTTCGGCCCAAATATCCGAAGATCAATAATTATTTTCATCTGTAGTATTTTTCTACCGTAAGAACGTCAGCTCGAATGATTAAAACAAACTTACGAGTCCTTTTTACTGTTCAAATCTAATAAAATTTCAAAAAATATATAAGTTAAACTCATTTGCTTTTTCAAAAATTGAAAATCAACAATAAAATGCCAATAAAGTTGTTTATTGTTTAGTGACATTTATTAAAAACTTGTTTAAAAAGCTTTAAAAAACTTCTGTTACTGAACCAAAAATAAAAATTATGTAAAACGTTTTCCCTTCCTTTTTATTTTTATTGCGTTAATTTTTTTTTCGAAAACACGACAAATAAACATAGCTAGTTTTTAACAACTTAACCTAAAAGTTATTATAGCCTGTCGGCTGTTCAATGAATTCAGCTGATCGTTACGAATTAATATAAACCAACTGATCTTTTACTATAACTACCAACACACATTTGTGCACTCGTATCACGTGACGCGTAAAACCCATCAACGCAACCAGCCTTAAACCATGATATACTTTAATATCGTTGGAAATGTGATGTTTTCTGGTCATTATTTTACAATACACTAAGGTTAAAATAAGAAATTAATAAGGTGCACTATTTGCAAAGATAAAACCGAACTTTGTAATGAGTGGAAATGTTTCAATCATACACTGAAGTCGATAAAACGCATTGACTACTACGCAATTGTCCAAACTAACATAAATTGTACCAAATCTATTTCCCTGTACAGTGTCTACAGGAACATATTTAAAGACTCCGAATCTTAAGATAGCCACTACAACAACTGGCCTAGCAGAAGGAATCAGCTAAAAATATTTTTATATGTTACCAACTTAAATATTTTTGCAGATACAAAACAAAATCTAATTCAACACAAACAGCTGTTTCTTTTTTAAACGCAGTGATTTCTGTTGACTTCACATTCTGTCAGCATACAGAACCTCTTCAAATCAAATTAAAAGGCACATTTATGAACACATTCTCCTCTACAATATCTATCAATATGCACCCTGCAGGGGGTGCAGACTAGCTGCACCTATTGAGAGGATTTAGACGTCCCTCGCGGTACCCGAGTCTAACACACTTACACTTACAATACCACACTTTACACTCGTACTTACATTTATGGAGATGATAATAGCCTCAATGTGCTTTCGCCTTAAAAAAAAAATCTATCAATATGCGCATTCTTCTCTTGTCAATATGTTGCCTTGTCTCGAATCATTCAAATCAGCCGTTATCCGGTGATTTCTATTAAGGTGATTTCACGTACTGTCACGGCCCAAATTTATGGCCGCCTAGCGAGTAACTGGCGTGTACCTTGTCCACCGTGGTATTTAATTACACCGGACCCGGTCATTGTGATGGCCGGCTAATTTATTTTCAATTCCAAACCATTACGCTAGCTGGCGGTTGATTGTTATTATGATTTACGTTGGCCTGAAACCATTGTACGGAAATATTTACAACTCACTAATTACACCGAAAAGATATTTTCTTGTTTGACTTGTGAAATTATATTATAAAAAAATTAAATTTCAAAAACCAACGTAGTACTTAGTATCTTATTGAGCTAAAACCATACGAAGGAAAATTTTGTAAATAAAAATCATTCATTACTTATTTGGCAATCGGAAAAATGCTACAAGCTTCAGTTTCCTTGAGCGGGTTGGAAGCACCATATAATTACGCTTGTGCCCGAATCCAGACTTCTAAAACTAAAAACTATACAATAAAAAGTTATAAAGTTTAGAAACTAAAACGATGTATCTTAAAGAGCTGAAAAAGTTGCAAATTAGAATTGTTTAACCAAACTCACTGACCAGTACAAATCATACAGTCTGTACTGCTTTAATTCAGGTCGGGTAGATAATTAATACTAAGTAGATACGTAAACCAAGTTCAATAAAATCTCTGTATAGCGGCAATAAAAGGAAAAACAGTTTTTGACGCTATAGAGAGATTACCAACATAGAGAGAGCTCAATCAAAAAGTGTATATAAAAATGTTATTATTTGCAAAAAATATTATACACTATTTTTATAATATTTTAATAATATTATAATATTTTTATAATATTGTAATTATGTAATTTTGTCGCAGAACCGCTTCATCAATTCCTTCAAATTCTGGCTTTCGAATTTTCTTGAAACTATTCCCTTCATTTCAGGCATTTTTTAATTTTATTTTAATTTTTCAATATTGTGCAACAAAAAAACAAGCTAAATTAAAATTTCGGTGAAATTGTTTCACATCTATATATATATATATATATATATATATATATATATATATATATATATATATATATATATTGTTACTTTAAGGCGAAAAGCACATTGAGGCTATCCCTAAATTAAAGTGTGAGTGTAAAGTGTTAAAGTTGTAAGTGTAAGTGTATGTTAGACTCGGATACCTTTTTTACACCCTAGAAAGGACGTCTAAATCCTTTCAATAAGTGCAGCTAGTCTGCACCCCCCTGAGGGGCGAAAAAAATAATGCACTGCTTGTAAAATGTACTATTCACAAAACACTCGAACCAGTTGAAGACTACGCACTGCTTTTAACACTCGAATGACGTTGGCATACTGAAAAATGGGGTAGAAGGGTAGGAAGTGTGCACGTGTTTGGCTGATATAGAGAGAGATTCCTGGAATTTTATTGGCTTCAGTAGAGAGGGTTACAATACATATTTTTACTATATAAATGGGAAGGGAGCAACATTTTTGCCTTTATAGAGAGATTTTACTGTTTATCTTAAAAGAAAATTAAACATTTTAGAATAAACAAAATAATGTTTTTAGGCAAGCGCTTTACATAGATCATTATCTAAACCAATATAACCTATTCCTGTGTACAGAAACGAAAGTTTAGCAAAATCATATGAACATATTTTTTTTAAATTATTCGTTGCTTGGTTTTTCTATCGGTAACTCTTTTGTTTGATACATTGTAATCTTAAAGTTTTTATCTGCTCTTAAAAACTAAATTTCATCAAAATCTTAATGAAGTGTTGATAAAGAACACAATGTTATATTAATAATGTTATTTTGGTCACAAAAAGGATTCAAAACAATTTTTTTAATTTTCGTCCGACTAGTGAGCAAACCAATCAGACATGCCGGAGTTTCTTTATGTCTGGATAATTAATTAATGATTTATTAATTAGACACACAGATGTACAGACATACTGGAGAGTTAAACTTACATTGAAAAACTAAGTGCTAACAAAGATTTGGCGTAATTTTTCAAAATCCGTATATAATATTGGTCTATTTAAGGTGGCATATGAAAAATCGTAACTCGAGTCAGCGAAATAATACAGGAGTCAAATAAAACAATCTAAATACCCAGGTGATTTCTAAAAATAATTTTTTAATTGCACCCTCTTCTTGGTACTCTGATTTCACCATCATAAACAAAATTAAAATCTGCATATATATATATATATATATATATATATATATATATATATATATATATAAGTATTTTAAACTTTCAAATTACAAAAATGAACTATGATGGTTGTTAAATAAATTTGTTATTCAACGGATTTTAAAATTCAAAATGCTAATTTATGTAGTTTTTAACGCTAAAAGTTTGAATGAAATCTGACGTTCAAAAATATATACAAAATTTGAACGACCTCTTAAAAAATAATCTAAATGTTATGATCGATGGTCATTTCAAATTTCCGAGTTTGGGTCTTACCACGATGACTCATACAATACGTAATTTTCCAATGGAAATTTGCTAAGAAAAACTTAACTGTGACAACAGTCGTGATTTGTTTTAAGGTTTCCCCGATTTTTCAAACGTCCAAATCACTTTTCACATTCATGCGGTGAACGTAGACACCTTACGGTCGATTCTGTTCATCACACTTCGTATAGCGAGTGAGTAGGCCACTTTTTTACAGAGACAACCTGGCAAAGTATAAATTTACCAGAATGTAAAGATGATTTTTTCCAGTTGATCAGAACAATGTGTTTTGCTTACTACGGTAACAAACTCTATAAGAACACTTTTTTAATACAGTGTAAGTGAGAATTAATATTAACGGTGTGTTAAAATTTAAATAATATATCTCGGCTATTCTTAAGTGGCTCCTTTTATTGTCTATCATTCTTCCAAATAGGAATTCTAATCGCTGAATTGTGCCGTAGATATGTCCGCAAGGTTTCAGGAAAATCTTTCACGAGGAAGTATTTCGAAAATATTGAACCTAAACAGAAGTTACGATTGGGAAAAACGTTAAGGAAATGTGTAACTTATTAAAAAAATCCTGCAATAATTGTACTTATGAAAGCTCAACACCTGCTAATAAATATTCACCGAAACAGCACATGTTTGCAGACTCCAGCTTACCCCAAACGGTAGAATAAATGCACGCCAGCATTACCGCCGATGCCAAGCGCGTCCGCCCCTCCTAGCCGCCAAATTCCCCGCATTCCATTCAGCGGCCCCGGCCTGAATTTCAATTGCTCCGCCGCATAGCCCCGAGCTTCCCACAAATCAGACGGCAACGAAATTTGACTTATGAAGCTTCTGTCCAAAAAGATCTATTACAACGTTATACTATTTTAAAGGCGTCCGCTAGAATTTAATAATCCAAACAAGAACGAAGCACCGGCCGCACGCCCAATTTCTGCCTATCGTATAATTATTAACATGCTCTATTATAATACACGTATCCATCTTCGAGACGAAATTAATTAGGTGTAGTTGTAACACATGTTGCAGCTCGACCGGGCACTAAGAGGCGTTTCACGTCCGTGCGTTTTACTAAATGATAACTTCTCACGTAGTACGTGTCATATGACGCGACGTTAAATCAAAAATGTTTATTCACTTGTCCTCGCTAGGCGTATATTTATAAGACACCTCCGCCATCCTCTCAGAACAGTTGAGACCAGCCGCGGAGACCAATAAATCCACTGTCTGTTGAGGCAGAAATAGTATTGCTACCGTCAAAAGTTTTCTTTTAGTTTCAGCAACTGTTTCTGCCCTATTTTGTCAAGGAGCTATTATAGTAATATTTTGGTAAGCCATCTCAAGTTTCGCTTCTCCAAGCCTGTGTAGATGTTAGCTTTAAAAGTTAGTAAACTGCGAGAAGACCCTTACAATATAAAAATGACTCAACAAAAATGTTTGTGAAAAACACATTGTCTCTTCACATTCTGACGTGATATAAATACAAAAAACAAAAAATGTGTTTACTTTTTTGTAGTCATTTTGTTTATTCCTAAGTATGGTAAGGGTATTTTAACACTTTACCCCACAGAGGGTGCAGGCTAGCTGCACCTATTGAAAGGATTTAGACGTCCCTTGCGGTACTCGAGTCTAAGAAACACTTACAACACTACACTTATGACTTTAACATTTTACACTCACTTACATTTAGGGAGGCGATAATAGCCTCAATGTGCTTTTCGCCTTAAAAAAAAGATTAACACTTTATATAGTCTCCACAGTGCTCGGTACATCGAATCAAACTTTAGCGACAAGTTCAGGGTCGACTCTCAAGTTGTCTAATTACAGTAAACTAGATTTGACAAGCTGAGGTAAAACTTTGCCAACTATTTTGAGAATATTAGGATTATTTTTCAGATGAAAAGCACGTAAGGCAACCATCTTCTTAAACATACATGAGTATGTCGTAGACGTGCGGTGGGATTGCTATTCCTGACACCTCCTCACGTAGTCCGTGTGATATTAAGCGACGTTTACTGAAGAAGGTTTATTTACTTGACCTGACTAGGCGGCATATGTAACACATCTTGTAATACGTGTAGATAGTACGAAGTGTTACACTAAGCGATATATCCTCACGTAGTCCGTGTGATATGACTCGACTCTTACTGAAGAAGGTTTATTTACTTGACCTGACTAGGCGGCATATGTAACACATCTTGTAATACGTGTAGATAGTACGAAGTGTTACACTAAGCGATATATCCTCACGTAGTCCGTGTGATATGACTCGACTCTTACTGAAGAAGGTTTATTTACTTGACCTGACTAGGCGGCATATGTAACACATCTTGTAAAACGTGTAGATAGTACGAAGTGTTACACTAAGCGATATATCCTCACGTAGTCCGTGTGATATGACTCGACTCTTACTGAAGAAGGTTTATTTACTTGACCTGACTAGGCGGCATATGTAACACATCTTGTAATACGTGTAGATAGTACGAGGTGTTACACTAGCTATATATCCTCACGTAGTCCGTGTGATATGACTCGACTTTTACTGAAGAAGGTTTATTTACTTGACCTGACTAGGCGGCATATGTAACATATCTTGTAATACGTGTAGATAGTACGAAGTGTTACACTAAGCGATATATCCTCACGTAGTCCGTGTGATATGACTCGACTCTTACTGAAGAAGGTTTATTTACTTGACCTTACTAGGCGGCATATGTAACACATCTTGTAATACGTGTAGATAGTACGAGGTGTTACACTAAGCGATATATCCTCACTTAGTCCGTGTGATATGACTCGACTTTTACTGAAGAAGGTTTATTTACTTGACCTGACTAGGCGGCATATGTAACCATCTTGTAATACGTGTAGATAGTACGAAGTGTTACACTAAGCGATATATCCTCACGTAGTCCGTGTGATATGACTCGACTTTTACTGAAGAAGGTTTATTTACTTGACCTGACTAGGCGGCATATGTAACACATCTTGTAATACGTGTAGATAGTACGAGGTGTTACACTAAGCGATATATCCTCACGTAGTCCGTGTGATATGACTCGACTTTTACTGAAGAAGGTTTATTTACTTGACCTGACTAGGCGGCATATGTAACCATCTTGTAATACGTGTAGATAGTACGAAGTGTTACACTAAGCGATATATCCTCACGTAGTCCGTGTGATATGACTCGACTTTTACTGAAGAAGGTTTATTTACTTGACCTGACTAGGCGGCATATGTAACACATCTTGTAATACGTGTAGATAGTACGAGGTGTTACACTAAGCGATATATCCTCACGTAGTCCGTGTGATATGACTCGACTTTTACTGAAGAAGGTTTATTTACTTGACCTGACTAGGCGGCATATGTAACACATCTTGTAATACGTGTAGATAGTACGAGGTGTTACACTAAGCGATATATCCTCACGTAGTCCGTGTGATATGACTCGACTTTACTGAAGAAGGTTTATTTACTTGACCTGACTAGGCGGCATATGTAACACATCTTGTAATACGTGTAGATAGTACGAAGTGTTACACTAAGCGATATATCCTCACGTAGTCCGTGTGATATGACTCGACTTTTACTGAAGAAGGTTTATTTACTTGACCTGACTAGGCGGCATATGTAACACATCTTGTAATACGTGTAGATAGTACGAGGTGTTACACTAAGCGATATATCCTCACGTAGTCCGTGTGATATGACTCGACTTTTACTGAAGAAGGTTTATTTACTTGACCTGACTAGGCGGCGTAACATCTTGTAATTCGTGTAGATAGTACGAGGCGTCACACTAAGCGATATATCCTCACGTATTCTGTATGATATGACTCAACGTTTACTGAAGAAGGTTTATTTAGTTGACCTAGTCATATGTAACAGTATATATTGACAGGCTGCATATGTAACACATCTTGTAATACGTGTAGATAGTACGAAGTGTTACACTAAGCGATATATCCTCACTTAGTCCGTGTGATATGACTCGACTTTTACTGAAGAAGGTTTATTTACTTGACCTGACTAGGCGTCATAACATCTTGTAATTCGTGTAGATAGTACGAGGCGTCACACTAAGCGATATATCCTCACGTAGTCTGTATGATATGACTCAACGTTTACTGTAGAAGGTTTATTTAGTTGACCTAGTCATATGTAACAGTATATATTGACAGGCTGCATATGTAACACATCTTGTAGTACGTGTAGATAGTACGAGGCGTCACATTAAATGATAACACCTCAAATAGTCCGTGTGATATGACTGAAAGTTTACTGAACAATGTTTTCATACAAGATGTTCAATAAAAGACATGCATATCTCATTTATTACGAAAAAACCTCATAAATATGATATACAATTTAAAATAGATTTCCCTGTTGTTTTTTTCAACAATATGGAATATTTAACTTGTTTTCAAAAAAACATTTTTATTTTTTGGTTTATTTTTCTATTTTTTAAAAAATCAAATCCAAATTATTTTTAACAAGTAAATAAACAACTTTGATGTGAAATGTTACACAAGCAAGCAAAGTAGACCTACTTATTAACGTTTAATTCGTCGCCGAAGCAAACTTTTCTTTGGCATTTGGAAATAGAAGAGAGAGAGAGAGAGAGAGAGAGAGAGAGAGAGAGAGAGAGAGAGAGAGAGAGAGAGAGAGAGAGAGAGAGAGAAACAG
Source organism: Callitettix versicolor (assembly GCA_022606455.1). Classification (NCBI taxonomy): domain Eukaryota; kingdom Metazoa; phylum Arthropoda; class Insecta; order Hemiptera; family Cercopidae; genus Callitettix; species Callitettix versicolor. Next base: position 37,816,271 of record CM040184.1, read on the forward strand.
AGAGAGAGAGAGAGAGAAAGAGAGAGAGAGAACGAGAGAGAGAGAGAGAGAGAGAGAGAAGAGAGAGAGAGAGAGAGAGAGGGCGAGCAGATTAAGACATGATACACGCGTTCAATCTCGGCCATTAGCAGAACATTATCAGATCGTGATGATTGACATTTCCGTGCCTGGATTAGGACTGGACTGTCGGACGTGTTAGGCAGTCTGTCTGTTGATGGATACGCAAATATCATCAGGTGCGCGAGTTAACTAAGCTATGAAGTCAACGCGTTGCTTTTATCACATAATAGATCTTTCTTTTTGAGCTTTTTATTTTATAGATCTTTCGCAGTTAGTGGGAAAAAGTAACGAAAAATAAACACAAATGTACAGCAAGAAGTTGAATAGTGTCATTCCTTAGTAAAATCGTTGCAAACCATGCAGGTGTTGATTCCATACTTGTATTACTTGTTATTAAAGCATGCCATTCATTATATTTAGATTATTCAATACAATATGCCTTACTTTGTTCTACTTTCGTATTTAAAACTATAACCTATAAAATTAATGACTGAATTCTAACATTGTACCTTACTGAATTATTTACAAATGAAACCTACTATAACCGGATGTTACGAAATATGTAAATTAGGCTACGGTATTTACTGTCTACTAAAAGCAGAGTATTTCAATTAATAACATTTACATATTAGAATTGGCTTGATTGTTTTAATTATTCTACTTTCAAAACTGATTCGGTCAATAATTATTAAAGTCTTGGTTACAGTAATAATTTAAAAATTGCTATCAACAAGTTTTTTTTTAACAATCAGCTGTTTTGGTACACACACTTATTTCTGTCACTTGTGCCTGCATTGTGTTTCACTATCGTGTAGACACATTATACTGTTCCTGGATTTTTATCAGTTTTAAGTCGGTTTTATTACATTTTTTTTTGTAAAGCCCTAAAATAGAAAAGTATGAGGCGTGGGAGTGCCTGGGTTAATTGAAGAATGGGGTACCCCATATAACGCAGTTCCTTATTTTTGGTACAAAACCGATCGGTATGCTTAGCATAATAATTTATGAAAGATATAACAAATTTTAAAATGTAAATGTATTAAAACATTAAATTAAAATACATTTGTATTAAAACAAATTTTAAATTTTCACAAAAGTTCTATCACTTAAGCAATTTAGACGTTTTTCAATCAACTTGACCTCCAAGAGAATCAATGCAAAAAATAATACTACTTAAGAAAAGACACATTAAAACAAATCCATTGTAAGATAAAAAACAATCAATAGCAGCTCTGCAAATTACAGTAACATTTACGTTTAAACATTTAACATTAGAACATAAAATTAAGTTACAAGTCGGGGTTTTTTCCAAAAGAACTTGAAATGTATTTGCATTAAATTCTACAAGAAATTATCTTGATCTAGAGCGTGCCAATAAACAATTCAATAATAAATGTAAATGCTACTTTACAAACGCCTCTAATACAACAGAAAAACCAGAAAGGCAAGAAGGCATTGAGACTTTTTAATATGTAATACTCAACTTTAATTAAAGCACTTAAATAAAAATCCAATACATGCGCAGTAAAATACGAAATAATTACGCGGCTGCCTTATGACTGGATGGAAGCGAATTTTCTAAAAAATATTTTCTTTTCTCCTTATTTTGAAATTCCGATTTCACCATAATAAACAATATAAAAATCTTCGCGTTTTAAACTTTCAAGTTATACTGCAATTACGAAACGACAATAAATCCTGACCATCGTCAAATCAAATAAAATTTCCTATTTTCATCGGATGTTAAAATTTAAAAATACTTTTTTTTGAAGGTTTTAACGGCTGATTAATTTGCAAAGCTACTGTTGATTGTTTTCAATTTTACAAATTCCTGTTTTAAAATATAAGTTTATTACAAAGGATTTGTTTTAATGGGTCTTTTCTTAAGTAGTATTATTTTTTGCATTGTTTCTTTTGGAGGTCAAGTTGATTGAAAAACGTCTGAATTGATTAAGTGATAAGACTTTTGTGAAAATTTAATACTTGTTTTATTACGTTTACACTTAAAAAAAATTGACTACCACTCCAAACATATCGATCGATTTTGAACCAAAAATAAGGACTGCGTTATATGGGGTACCTAAAAATTCTTCAGATAACCCAAGCACTCTCATACTTTTCTATTTTAGGGCTTCACAAAAAAATAAAACCGACTTAAAACCGATAAAAACCCAGGAACAGTATAATGTGCCCCTAGGAGAGTGAATCCCAATGTAGGCACAAGTGACGGAAATAATTAATTGTGTGTACCAAAACATCTGATTGCTAAAAAGAAATAATTGTTGATAGTAATAATTAAAATTATTACTGCATACAATTATTGTTGAGACTTTAATAATTATTGACCAAATTAGTTTTAAAAGTAAAATCGGTAATAGAAAAATATATTATGAGTATTTAAACATTTTATATAGCCGCCGTTCTGAAACTGTTAAAACGATTTCACGAACTTGCCAAAATCGATTTTAATTCCAAGTTTGAATCAAATCAAGCCAAAATTGCGAAACGTGATAGCACAGAAACACACACACAGGCGCACGCAAGTTAAAGATTCGCTTGTAACACGTAAGCGAGACAGCTGCGTGCCGGGGGTTATTTTATGCATACAGACGACGGCGCTTAGAGACATTGTAATAGAAATCGTGTTGGAACAATGCCGTATGACTTTAAACTAGGCAAATTAGGTTGACTTATTCAGTGCAAATAAGGCATTGGCTAAATGTAGGTTAGCCACCACGTCTGCAAGGCGAGGTAAAGCGTGTAGCTAGCAGAGTAGCAATTAGTCTGCAACTAGTCTGGAATGTGTGCGTGCGTGCGTGCGTGTACCGGTTCGACACAACTAAAGTCAGCGCATTTCGGTAGGCGCTATTTTCAGTTTTGAAGCTGGACATATAGTATAATTGTTGAGTGGCTGAAAATATTTTAAAATAATAAAAATTCCAACTACTGCTCTAGCGAATTCCTGTGCAAAATGAACTACTGAAGCGGCAATTATGGTAACTCCCAGACCCAGATGTTTTGTGTAGTGTTAAATATATTATATAATATTTAGGCTATTATTATCACATTATTAGCATAGATCAGACTTCTGCATTTATGAACTGCACACCTCAAGGTTGTGGGGTCTCGACGCAGTTATTTCCATTGCTTCAATCTTAAGTATCGATAACACTGATCCCACGTTCTCATTAGTCACGTGTGTGCGCGCGCGTGTGTATTTTGCAATTTCGTTCAGATCTGATTAAAAATTGGCACACAAATCGACTGTGGTAACAGCTCGGGCAAGTCCGTTGACCAATAAAATTCATTTAACAATTTCAAAATTACGGTCATTTCAAATTTTTCAAAAATTATAACATTTTTGTCTCAAAGTTAAAAACTGTACGAATTAGCGTTTTGCATTTTCAAAGTCCGTTGAAATTAGGAAATTTAATTTGTCAAGGTTAAAGATCATGGTTTGTTTTTGGAATTTTTATGTAATTTGAAAGTTTAAAATGCTGATTGGTGCAGATTTTGATGGTGAAAGTAAAATTTCAAAAAGGGTAAGGTAAAGAAAAGTATTTTTGGAAAATCGCTTCTATCACGTCAGCGATACAGCTGCGTTTCGCGATTATTTTATTCGTAAAATATTGACGTAAATCTCCACGAGACGTTAGCACACGTAACAGTTTAAATAATGCTCACCGTCAGTCGAATCGGAACTTTGAGTTATGAACTTGTATTCAGGCCTACATCAAGAAGTGATCATGCAATTACAAGGCGTTAAGATATGACGCAGTGTAACACAATCAGCAATAAGATCCGAAGAACGCACTTGATGATTTGAAAGGTAAAGGCCTGATAGAGGCTGTCGTTGAACACAACCGCTACAAAAGGAACAGGAAGATCGGTGACGATAATGTCGAAGCGGAAGGCTTAAAAAAAATATGACTGACAGGTGGAAATTATGAAGTGTCTGCGAACTGCACTGCGTTCGTATTGCTTTTGTGAATAACTGTCGGGAGAACCCTGAACGTCCGATTCGGGTACTTAGAAAATAAAACTAAAGTTACGTTGAAAACTTTTTTAATTAACTTACACCGAATTGTACATAAAAAATAAACTTCACTGATTAATATTTTTGTTGAGAATTTCACCGTTACAATCACCGTCAACGTCTGCAAAAATTAGCGTATTACTTTTAAAATCAGACAGAAAATACGAAAATGAACCCTGACCAACATCACGTTCATTTTATTTATTTCATATGCCTTTTAAAGTCCAATACTCCAATTTCTGACGATTTTAACGCTGAATATGGTGGTGAAACCAGATTTTCAACAAAATATTAAACAAAAGAGTTACCTATGATTTTAAATGGCAGTCATTTTGAAATTGTTGAACTTTTGATGAAAATTGGAACGAAATTGCGAAAAATAAGTGCTAACAATGTGTGTGTGTGTGTGTGTGTGTGTGTGTGTGTGTGTGTGTGTGTGTGTGTGCGCGCGCGCGTGTGTGTGTGTGTGTGTGTGTGGACGCGTGTGTGTGTGTGTGTGTGTGTGTGTGTGTGTGTGTGTGTATGTGTGTGGTGATATAGGAGTGAAGATCAAGATCCCGGGTTAGGGCTTACCATGATAGCCGCTCCAATAGCTCATTTTTCCAATTAAAAAAACAAACAATATAGGCATTCTAAAACCACTTGATGTTGGAAAATTAGCTATTGAAACGGTCATCGTACTAAGACTCAAACCCTTGAAATGAGCGCCGATCCTGACTTCAAGACCACGTTTTCAAGTGTTGTTAAACATTTTGTATGTGTGTGTGTGTGTGTGTGTGTGTGTGTGTGTGTGTGTGTGTGTGTGTGTGTGTGTGTGTGTGTGTGTGTGTGTGTGTGTGTGTGTTTCTGTGCTATCACGTTTCGCAATTTTGGTCTGATTGATTCAAACTTGGAATTAAAATCGGTTTTGGCAAGTTCGATATATATAAATATATATATGTCTATATATATATATATATATGTATATATATATATATATATATATATATATATATATATATATATATATATATATATATATATATATAGAGAGAGAGAGAGAGAGAGAGAGAGAGAGAGAGAGAGAGAGAGAGAGAAAGAGAAAGAGAGAAATTTGACAAATAGAGATAGCTTTGACAAATTCGTTCTAAAGAAAATTCCCTTTTAAGTGTTTCTAAATGTGTTCCCATTTAAAACCATTAAAAACTCAACACTTTTTTGTGTTAAATACTTAACATCATCGTTATCGGCCTCGAAAACTGCATAAATCAGTATTAGGAATTTTAAAAAAGAATTTATAAAAATGAATTTTACGGCGGTCAAGGCTTATTTTCTTATCTTACATATAATAACGTACAGGTTATAATGCTGATTATGATTGTGAAATCAACATTAAAAACATGGTAGGATAAAAAATTACATTTTTTAAAATCGCTACCATCACGTTAGCAAAGCACTTGCGAGCTGCGATTATAACAATTTGGAAACTGTAAATGGAATACATCCAATAAATTCTAAGTTTACAATATTTTCTCTTCATATAGAACATTAATAAACAGTTTATACTTCGCCACTGTGTACCCAAACACACAACACAGACACACAGACACTACAAACACTTGTAGTATAGCTCATGAAGAACAACCTTGACCAAACGTTTATGTAGTTGAATATTTGAGTACAAGTTTGGAAACCAGTTTGATCGGCGATGGGTGGCGCATGCTCTTCTCTCTTGTCTTCTTTAATTGGGAACCGCACCAAACGTACAGTCCACTTCACAATCACAGAGTACAGTAAACTGAAAAAATTACAGGGCTGTAAACCCGATTTAAGCGACAGTATTACTGTACAGTCCACTACACAACAGTCCACTTCACACAACTACAGAGTACAGTAAACTGAAACATTACAGGGGTGAAACACGATTTAAGGACAGTGTCCACTAAATAACAGTCCACTTCACAATCATAGAGTACAGTAAACTGAAAAAGTTACAGGGCTGAAACCCGATTTAAGGGAAAGTGTTACTATACAGTCCACTAAATAACAGTCCACTTCACAATCACAAAGTACAGTAAAAAATACAGGGCTGAAACCCGACTTAAGGGCCAATATTAACAATCCACTAAATAACAGTGCACTTCACACTGTACTCAGAGTACAGCCGACTGAAAAAAATACAGAGCTGAAATACGATTTAAGGGACAGTGTTTATAGTCCACTACATAACAGTCCACCTCACAATAACAGATCACAGTAAAGTGAATAATTACACGGCTGTTTGACGACTGCAATGTCAGTTTTTGGTATTGATCTCATACTAAAAAAACCGTTAGTTCATACATTTTAATTTTTTAAATAAAATTGTAGCAAGCGGAGAGATAGATATTTTTACAAAGTACAGCATTAAAAGAAACAAATTACATATTTTATATGTCAAAAAGGCGGGGACAGAGCGCTTAAAATTCTCATTGGTTACAATTTATATAACGGATTTGAAATAATATATTCATAACCTAATGGCATATCTTATATGATATTAAATTGAATGTTCAACAAGAAGATTTTCTGTTTTGGTTGAAATATTTTTAATTATAGAAAATTATTTCCTTTGTGAGCGCACCATGCATGCATGATTCTCTTGACGTCAGAGAGACAAACTGAAACAAAATTATAAAAGTAAATCACAGCCGCTAGATTCAATTGTCTGCCCACTGCCGCCAACTTTATCGCGATGAAACTGTACCTACAATGTGTAATTAATAAAACATAAAGTAATTACTGCACAATAGTTCTCTCCCCCCACCCCACACACTCCCTCCCTCTTTGGTTCACCTTGATGTACGTAAAAAATTAATGTTTGGCAGCGAACTCTAGTCACACTCGTGTAATACACTAATTATTTTAACTTCCTTCTTTTTTTTGTTAAAACTAGCATAGAAATTGTTTTTTATCTCTGTATTTATAATTTCTGAACCACCAGAGAGCCCGCACTATGAACGTTTTAAGTAAACACAGCCTTTTGAATAAGAGTAGTCGTTGGGAGGAAGGGAAACACGTTTAAAAAATAAACATGTTGAAAAGCGATGGGTTTGAAATAATAATCATGAATTTATGAGTCATTGTAGTATGTACATTTCAATACATATAATTGTTTTTTTAATAGAATGTTTACAGGGCATTACAATACCTCATTGTAAGCGATATTTGATGTAAGAATGTAACCTTCTCGTAATTTTTGTATTTCATTTTCTTTAATGGCTGCAAAAATGTTAGTTGATTTAATTTCCCTTGAAAACCTTACATACGATTGTCAATGAGTAAACACAATTTGTTCATTTGGTAAATACAATCCTGCTCTTTGAAGTGTTTGTCCCTGAAACTTGTTTACAGTGATAGCAAACGTAGTTTTATTAGATAACGGTCTTCTATTCGACTGAAAAGGCATGTTTGAATCAAATCATATTACGTTTATCCGTAGTATTACTAAAATTTTCCCCGTATCAATCAACTGAGCATTAATTGTAAAAACAGTGTCCAAAACAGTATTTGGTATTCGAAATGCTTGTCCCGGTTGTACGACGGGCAGGGATAAGGGACTGTCAGTAGACCACATAACCTACAAGTTTAATGACTTTTAAGTAAATATTGACATTATTCTAAACACGTTATGCAAAAAAGTGGCACTTGTAATGTTATTGTCTATTCGTTATTAATAAGTTAGCTTTATAAAACGTACAGAATATTGTCTGATTTGTGATGCCGCGCATGCTCACAAATGATGCGTTTTGCCTATGACAGTTATGTTAAAATTTTCCCCAAACAGTACGTTTTAGCGGAAAATCGTCTTGCAATGTGAGAAGCCGGTTGAAAAAAGCCGTCTGGAGAGGTCGTCCTTCCAACCTCGTTAATCTCTTCTTGTAATTTACAAAAACAAAATTTTGGAAACAAGAAAAACCTATAGATTTGAAAATTGGAAGACAAAATTTTCAAGTTCTACATAGAAGTACTAAATGAAGTTAGTATTACCAGTGGAAGGAGCTAATCGGGATGTTTTTATTACATCGTGCGCTACTTGTTATTCTCTTTTCAGTTCACGCCGCAGGGAGGTGCAGAATAGCTGCATCTATTGAAAGGATTTAGATGTCCGTTTCGGTACCCGAGTCTAACACCTACGTACACTTACAACACTACACTTACGACTTTAACCCTTTACTCTCACACTTACAATTAGGGAGGCGATAATAGCCTCAATGTGCTTTTTGCCTTAAAATAACAAAAAAAAATCTTTTCAGTTCAGGGTAACTTTCCTCTCTCCAATTTTCCATGCAATTTTAAATGTAAATTTATATGAAAACATTTAATCCAGATTACTAAACCACTACTAGCAAAACCTTGTCACTACCTTTTACTGTTCAAGTTAAGAGTTTTGTAACAAAACATTAATATAGTCCGATCGAAACAAGAATCGCCTGTGCAGCGTTGGGAACCTGTTCATCGTGTACCGACCTTCCGACGACACGTGAGCCTTTAAGAATGCAATATTCTGTTCACTAGGAAGATAAAGAAGCTGGCCTGAGAAGGAACGCTGTATCATTTAGCCTAATAAATCAAACTGAGTGAAGAGCAAATAATTAGGCTTATTATGGGGTAATTGACATGTGCGGTTTACCGAAATGCAACCGGCCGCTACCTATCTTGGACTTGCCTCTCCTACCTGCACATCCTGTACCGCAGTCGAGTTCATCTGGTTCTGTCATATTATTCAGAGAGAAAGAGTTATGTGAATGAAAAAATGTAATAAGTTGTAAATTTCATTTACACGATTGTATTGTTAGCCATGATGCGTTCGCAAAATTTGAATCAAAACTGGCACAAAAATAAATTGTATAGTACCTTGAACGAGTTCGTTACCTAGCAAAATCAGTGATCTAGAAGTCCCTTGCGGTACCCGAGTCTAACACACACTTACACTTACAACACTACACTTGCGACTTTAACACTTTACTCTCGCACTTACATTTAGGGAGGCGATAATAGTCTCAATGTGCTTTTCACCTTAAAATAACAACAAAAAGAAGCAAAATCAGTGCAACAGTTTCAAAATATCGGCAATTTCAAATCTTAAAATAATTTTCGCCATCGTATTCAGCGTTAAAATTTCTGTAAATTACAAAATAAATTCCACTGAAATGAAAATATGAATTTGGCGGCGGTCAGGGTTGCTTTTTGTATTTTCAGCGAACTTAACTTTTAAGTTTAATAAATGCTGGTTTGGAGTAATACCTTGGGTAAGTTCGTTACCCAGCAAAATCCATCCAACAGTTTCAAAATGTGTTTAAACTTTAATCATAACATTAAAGTCATCATTCATAACTTTAATCCTAAATTTTTTTGGAAAAATCTGTCATAGTAATCAGCATTGAAAGGCGTATATTTTCACTAAATAAAAAAGTGTATATTTTCTTGTTTTCAATGTAATTTTAAAATTTAAGCAGTAAAGTATGCAGATTTGTTAGCGATGACAAAATCAAAATTTAAAACGTTTGTAAAAAATGTTAGAATATGTTCAGCTATTCTATTGTTAGCAACTACATACGTCATATTTAAAGATTTATAAAATCCTAATTTTAGTTTCGGTGATTTGATTAATAATTGATTAACTATTTAATTAAAAATTTAATTAATTATTGAAATTAGTAATTAGGATTATGACCTGTTCTTCCCGTCATAGGTCTATCTACTCACCTCGTAAACGCTACCGAGGTTTCGAAACTCTACTGTTCCATTTTCAGGCCGTAATACAAAATGTAAAATCCCTCTGTCGAGGTCGTCACAAAGTTAAACAAAACATTAAAAACACACGTCACAAACACTGAACACAATTACACGATTAAAATATTCACGTTTAAATTTGGTTTGGCCAAACCATACGTACTACTCGAATGTTGTTACATTCCTGACTAAACGGACATTAACTTACTTCCAAAAAAGGGAGCTTAGTTTGACAGATGTTGTGGAGTCTTTAAATGGTAGAGACTGTATTTCGCTAAACAAACACTGCAAGGCAGCTTGGCAGTATCGTCATCAATTAATGGAAGAATTTAATTATTAACCGTATTTTGGTCATTTTTCTTTGTAATAAAATTTTAGTTTGGTTTTATCAAAGTTCTTTTTGTTAGAGTTTGTACCTGAAGAAAGTCAGTAACTCCTCAAACGGCGTTTCGGCCATGAGAACTGTGCTTTGTTTAATAAGTAATACTCGTATTTATACTCATTTTATTTGGAAGTGTAATTTTATTTCTGGTATGGAAATATTCTTAAATCATTTTTTTCAAAATAAAGCACTTTTTCTATTCTAATCCTAACCTTGGAACTACTTCTGTAATCAACGTTTACTTTCTGGGTTAGTGCTTAGTGCTAAGACAAAATAGAAAAGTTTTTTCCTAAAAAAATATCTTTCATTTACCGTTGAGCTTCTAGAACAGATGAGTGCAGACTGACCACGTGCTCGCGTAAGTCATAAATGTTTACCGTGTAAAGGTCGGGAACGTTAAAAATAACAATTAAGTAGAACGTAAACAATATTATTAAACGCTAATTGAATTAATTTGTGCTCTGAAGATTCGTTGCTCTTTTCCACTACCGTGAGTCATGGCTCCAGTGTGTTTCTGATGAGTCACCACGGTCAGCGGCGCAACTCGAGTGTTTTGTTTGGGGTCAGTTTTTGGCCGCCGTCACGATTCTGACGTTGTCAACTACAGCGCACTATACATTCGAGTCAGCTGATTGGTCTGCCGGTCTTGTAGTGCGACAAACAGTGTGCGATAATTTAATGTCTCATGCAAAATTTTCAAATTAGCGTAGGAAACACAAATCAACCCAAACACGATAAGAGTACGGTATACCTATAAGTAAAACTAAACGCTAGCGGATTGGAAGCAATACAAAAAATATCTTACCCGCTTTTAAAATTCCGATTTCACAGTCGTAACTAACACTAAAATCTGTACAGCATTTTAAACTTATTGAAAACGCGAAAAAGAAACCCGAGCGACGTCAAAGTCATTTTCTTTTTTCAAAGAATTTTTAAAATTCGTACAAATTTTGACGCTGATTACGATCATGAAATCAGGTTGTTTTAGAAAAAAACAGTCTAAGATAAAAGGTTATATTTTTTAATTTCGATTTGAAGTGCCCGCCGTTTTGAAACCGTTGAATGAATTTTGATGAGTAACAAACTCGTCTGAACTATTATAAACATCGATTTTTTTTTTAAATTGAATCGATTTGGACCAAAATTGTGAACGTGACAGCACTAACACACACACACACACACACACACACACACACACACACACACACACACACACACACACACACACACACACACTAAAACACACACAATATTCATTATATAATTTTAACGATTCCTCAAAAAGTAATCTGGATAGGGATCGAAGTGCCGGGCTACACTATGTAGCCTGTTCGATAAAGTTTGTAAGTTTGATATCGGCATCGAGAGTTCACCGAAGCAGGTTCACCTCAAGCCGTTTCGCTCCGTCTTGCCTCCGCCGCATTAAATTTACGATTACCAAAATGGATCTGAAAAGATAATTTGTAAAAATCATAAACTAAGATCTGCAGATGGGAGGCGGGCTGGGCATGAATAGTAGATCAGTTTTCGAAGAACTATGTAGAACTGGTTATAACGTTAGATGAGCGAGCGCGCCCGAGGGCATGGAGGGTAAAAGGGTTTATTGGTTCACGTTACGTCATCCTCATCGCAGACCACTCCCTCATGACATCATTCCTCTGTTGGTTTAGTTTTCTTGACGGAAGGAAATAAATTTCAAAAGCCGCTAGGCTCAGAAGTGCTGTCTGCAATCAAGGTGCCAGCAGGTTATTAGCGATTTCCATTGAAAAATGAGCTATTGGAGCGGCCATTATCGCAACACCCGAATCTGAGGCCTTGAAATGAGCGCCAATCCTCTATAATGAACAGTACTTTTTTATAGAAATGGGAACTTTAAGGTTCTCTAATCTTGGGCAAATTAATTCAAACATTGCTAAAAAATCGATTTTGGCAATAGTTTACCCGGTAAAAACCAATGCGAATGAATTATGTCATTGAATGCAAACGAACTAGACGTATAACCATCATTATAAAAAACGTACTCGATATTAGCGGCTAAAGTCCAAGTAATTGGACCATCTGCCGCTAAGAACTCTAGAAGCTACACCGACGGGGAAAACGTTTGCGGAAATAGGCAGTACTGTAGTTTTGGATTCTGTGCAAAGGATGTTTAGCATGTTGAAGTTAACCTCTAGTATAAATGGAGCGTAAACATATGTTTTAAATTCAATAATTAACACAGTTATCGTGATCCAACAGCAATGACATTAATACCAATCGACATATAACAACATGCACTTTTATTTGCACGCATGAAATGTTTATAATTTTAAGATTTAATAATGCTAATTAATGCAGACGCTGGTCAAGATGGTGAAATTCGATTTTCAAAAATGTGTGAAATAAAAACAAATATGGCGTATTAATTTTTGAAATAGCCGCGATTTTAAAACTGTTAATGAATTTTGCTGTTATTCATGAGTAAATAAACTTGCCCTAACAAAAACTTATCTTTATGGTAAATTTGAATCAAGTCAAGTTGCATAAATTGCAAAAAAAAAAAAAAAAAAAAAACAGAACAATATTTTCATATTTTTAATGGTTTTTAAACCGTGATGATTTTCCTCCGCATGATTAATTTTAGAGTAACATTTAATGAAATAATTTTAGGAAATTAGGACGTTTTCCCAGGCTTTTCTTGCTAGGTAACGAATATAATTTTGCATGGAGATAGTGACCTGTTTTTATAATTATTACTTAATGATGGAATATTTATATTATTATTTGACATTTGTCATCATTTGTGTATATAAAGCAATACACGCCCGTGTGGATTGGATCTGTTAATCAAAGTATAAATTTTGTTTCTATACTTTACTTAAGCACTACATTTAAGCAAAATTTAATTAAAACAGTTAGAGCCGATTTTCAAAAAATCCAATTTTTAGATGTTGTTTACCAAGAAGAACTTGAAAACTAAAATGTTTTAAAACTGGTTCCAAAGTATAAGGAAAATAGTACGTTAAATTTAATAGTACGTAGTAAATTTAAATAGTGCGATTAAATTTTATCAAAATCGACCAATTTTTCATAGAAGCAAACGCCAAACTAAAATGACTTTTCCTAGAGTCAACAGATCAGAAAACTGATTAGATTAAATTTAGTTTTGTGGTTATGGTGTTTCGTGACTTACGGTATTAAGATCAAAGGACTTGTACAACTACGCCTCTTAGTGCCCTCAATGTGTTTTACCTCATTGAGAAGGATCTCTTTCTTCTCCTTCCAAGTACTGTTGAAATCTCCAAAAACTGTTTCTAAAATAACCTAATAAATTACAGTACATTGAATATTTTAATATCGGCTAAAGTGTAGTCTGTCAATAAAAACCACGTTATTACAGACAATAGTGAAAACTGCCAAAACATTAAAAGCCGAAACAGCTGACTACAAACAGGAAACAAGCAAGTTCATTTACCCTACCTAGCGATGACCCATTTATGACGGCGACCAATTAACTTGGATCCATTATATTTCCTGACTTAATTGTATTAATAATTGTGATGCCAAACTTTGTGACCTGTAACGTATACTCACGCGCTGTTGTTACGCTTGTCCTGAATCCTTTGTTCGACTTATTTATTCACTTCAGCGCGAGCGCACGACGATCGCTTTCTCGCTGCGTTGGAGACTTTAACGCTTCAGTAGAATAGATGCTCTTAGCGACACATTCACTTTCGTTGGAATTTCAAAGCGGATATCATCTGTTCTATAGAATTTATGATATTCCTCTTAAATAAAAATATTAACATGTATCATGTTTTAGGGCTGAATGTGATGTCGGATTTTGCAGCACGCGTGATGCGAGAAACATGTTTATTTAGATATATAACAGTATATTTTGATTATCGCAAATCTCATATTAAATTAATTTTAACTAAAAATTACTGTTTCTGTCCGGAATCGAACCGGGGACCTTCCACATGTGAGGCGCGCGTGTTAACCAATACACTTCGAAGACATTTGATAGTAAGTACATGAAATGAATCGTTAATTTAATTTTGGTAGTTACATTAAAGATAGGTTTTTTATATTAATTTGTAAAGATCAGTTGATTTCATTGAACAGCTGATAGGCTACAATATGCTTTAGGTTATATTGTTAAAAGCTAGCTATGTCAATTAGTCTTGTTTTCGATCAAATTATCGTAATTAAAATTAAAGAAAAGTGAAAACATGACACATGATTTTTATTTTTGGTTCAATAACAGAAATTTTGTTTAACTTTTACTTTGTCGCTATACGCTTATATATATTGTGATCATAAATAAATCTTATCTTGAGATTTCTATAGTTATATCCAAAACTAAGGATCATTAAAGAGGTATGTGAACATAGCTGGAGACAAAACTAATCAAAAGATTTCTATGAAATTTTGCACGCGTTTTTCCCACATTTCAAAACCATTTTTTAAAATAATTTCCAATAATTGTTATTTTTCTGCCCTTTTTGGTAAAATATTTTCTTAAATTTATCAAAAATTGTATTTTCTAAAAATATTCTTTAAAAATATTGATAAAAGTTTGGTCAAATATGGACCTTCAGTACAGAAATAAAACCTAAAATTTGGTTAGGAGTAATAAAAAAAGGTTTCTCAAAAACGGTTCTACAAATTTTGGTCACGTATAAATTAACGTTATTGACCGAAGTAACTTTCGTTCGTTTCACTTTCGGAAGAACAATTTTCTTTTATTTTCATTTTCATAAACTGACATTAGTTATGCATTTTCATCCATGACAAATCTCCTTGTAAGTAAAACCTGTCTTTGAGACGTTTTACGGATTTGTCGGTGTCTTCACTGCTCTCCAAATTAGATTCTTTCGGGTATAATTGAACATAAGATAAAGTATGTAATATTTAAGGACGATTTATCATAGAACTTCAGTTGGAAAGTTTTGAGCAAACGTCACCCCGCTTAAACACCAAACTACCACCTGATGCATTGCCGTCATATAAAAGAGGTGTTGTGTTCCTAGTTACAGAACACAAAAAGCTGGATACAATTTTCTTCAGCGCTTAAGTTGAAAAGTTTTGAACAAAAGTCACCCCGTGTAAACAACTGATGCATCGCCTTCATGTAAGACTATTATTGCCGCCTGCATAACAACAGCTGGTCAACAAACTTTTCTCACGATCAGCTGTCTCTGTGTCTGGTTATCGGAATTTTTATTGACTGAAATCTACTATTAGCCGTCAGGGACTGGCCAATCGAGATGATTTTGAACACAATGTAATGAATTACAAGTGGTTCTTCCCCTCCCCACCTCTAAAACTTTACTAATTCTCTCCTCGCCTGCAGGAGTTGTTTGTGGCCCGGCTTTAATCAACCTAAATCCATTTCAGGGACAAAAGCTGCCGTTCGATAAACTCTTTGTTCGCCCACCTATCGATCGACCTTTTTTTTTGTACAATGTTACTTTCTTCCACCTTTAGTAGTGCCGGAAATCTAGTTCAATATCAGCAATATTTCTACCCTATAATTTTATACATTTTAAATAAATCTGCATTAGACTAAACAAGATTTTTAACATTTATTGAGCTTATAAACAATATTAAAAACTTCATTTTGAAAGAATGTTTACACTGAAAATTCACAAAGCTTAGCTTTAAAAAAATTGTTTTTCACAATCAAAAGCTTTTAAGTTTTAATACTATACAAATGTTTGATATAATATGTAAAATCATTTAAATGACTAGTAGTTTTATTTTATCATTTTTTTCAAACAAAATTGAGTTCGTAGTACTGAAGAATTAGTATTAACTGTTTGTTAAATCTTAAACAAGGTGTCTTGGCTATTCTTAAGTCAAGTTATCTTGTCTGGCAGTTTATAACATTCTCCCCATAAAAACTGTATTAAATAATACCGAAATGTGTCCTATATTAAACATTTGTGCAACGTTACAGGACGACTAAATGCCCTTAGTTGTCGAACAGACAGACGATAAGAGTGGAGAAATGCGTTGGAATAAAGGCTTTGAGTATTTCATTAAGTTGTCCAGCTACTTACAGACTTCATTAAACGAATTGTTGAAGGTTTGTTTACATTAAAAAAATACTTAAGTATTACAAAACACGTTAATACAATCACAATCAATTTATTAATAGTTAAATGACGCTCAAAAACCACCGTTTGGTAAATACAATCATGGTTTTTGAAGTGTTTGTCCCTGCAACTTAATTATAGTGATAGGAAATGCAATTTTAACCGTATAGTCCATGGAAAAGGTATGTTTGATAACGTCTAACTGTATTTTGACATTTTAATTGTACTTCGTATTTTATGATATCGGTCTTAACAGTTGATAAATGCACGATGGAAGGGATCAAACTGTGTAAAAACAGTGTCCAAAACATGTGTTTGGTATTCGAAATGCTTGGTCACATAACCTATAAATTTAATGACTTTTAAACAAATATTGAAATTGTTTTAACCCTAGAAGCGATGAACGACTTATGTCGTTTAAAATCCTACCTCTAAGCGCTGAGCGACTTATAAGTCGTTGAAAACACCGTTGCTTTAACACACTGTTTTAACACATTTATCCTGTTTCAATCTTAATAAAATAAATACCAATATAAAGTAGAGATTCTAAGCTTTATTTAGCATGTTTTAGATTTATAAAGTTTGCTTTCAATTTGTTTTAATAAAATCGTAAACAAACGCACAAACTAGAAGAGCTACAGTTGCTTGCAATACTGCGAGTGGAATTTGTCAAAATGCCAATTTTCAAAAAAACATTCAACCGAGTAAATAATTAGCCACATGATTTTGGGTGGTATCATTTGAAAGATTAGATCTTCCTGTAGATTTCATCTGTTGACCATATTTGTCTACAAGTTATAGTTTGGTATCTATGATTTTTCAAACTATGGTCAACATTTGATGTAGAAATCTACGAAATAAAGACCTCATTGAAAACAACGATTACTAGCCTGTTTTATGCTATAACTGAACGTAGTTTATTCTAAGATATAGATTAAAAGTTACTCTATAAAATAGTATATATGCCATCTACGAAATTCAAAGGTCTAATATTCTATTTTGAAGCTAAAAGTGCACGATTTTCACGGTTTGCGCGGCATCTGCATACTAGTTGTCTGCAAAGTCTTTGTGGAGAGTACAGTTTGCAAAGTACATCTTTTGTGATTATAATTAGAAAATGTAAGTTTTTAATAATTGTTTGGTGTTTTGAAGTGTTTAAAAATTTGTTATTAGATAATAATGTGTGAGATGAAAAGTGATTTATAAGTAAATACAAGTGATAAAAGTGAATTTATTAGTAGGCTATACCTAACCTTTTTTAATTTAATTTAATTTTTTTTTCTTCAGATTATTTTCACTAAAGTAACATTCTTTAATTTTTAATAACTTTAACATTCTTTTAACATGTATCATTAATTTCATGATATCTATTAGTAGTGTTTGTAAATTTGTTTTCATACCGACAATAAACGATTGTAAAATATTCTCTCTGAAAATGTGTACTAATTTCATTGTTTCGACCGTAACATAAAAAGTTATGAAGTTATTGAAAAATAAATTATATTGTTCTCTTTTGGATTAAATTTAGAAACTTTTGTATATCTTGAAAAAAAATTTAAAAATTCTTACTATTTTTTCAAGGGGTGAATATAAACAAGTTTTTTGTGTAATTTGACAGAGAAAAAAATCACTTTCTCAATATATATTTTTTTAAATTTTTTCTCCAAACAAATGTCATACTTATGTTATATATTATTGTTTAGTGAATAATTTTCTTCAAAATGGTATATACATTATGTGGTTTTATTTGAGTTTATATATTGTTGTATACAACTGTATGTTTGGAGGTATTTTTCGGACATTTGTGTCAGAGTTGAGTTTTTAAATTAACGAACAGAGTTTTCCTCTATTCCAAAGGTCATAACTGTCTTTAAAAATGTTTTTTGTTTTTTTTGCTTACAATCATTGAATGTAACAGTTCTTTCTGCAAAAAATGATATACAATACTTTAAGTTTTAAACAGAAATTATATTTTAATTTCAAATATTACCATGCATAGTACAAGGAAAACTGTTTACACTTCACTGTGTTCTGCATGACACTATTAGGGTTAAGCACGTTATGCAAAAAAGTGACATTTGTAATGAGTTGTCCATTCATGATTAATAAGTTATCTTAGTAAAATATACAAAATATTGTCTGATTTGTGACGCCGCGCATGCATATCCAAGATGAATTTTGCCTATGACAGTTAAAAGTGTCTATTATGTTAACATTTTTCACAAACAGTAAGTTTTAGCTCAAAATAGTTTTACAAAATCAGAAGCCTGTTAAATTTTTTTCTAAAGATAATTCATTTATGCCTGAACGAATAGTATGTGCTGAGAAAAAGGGATGTTGACTCGAGAAATAATACATATGTTATGAGATATACAAACAAAATTTTAGGACAAGTAAAACTACTGTAGTAGTTTTAGCATTTGACGAAAAGAGAGTCACGACTAATGAAATATAGTTTCCCATTTACAACCTCTAAAGTATATGGATAAAGTGTGGTGAATTAGCAGTTCTATAACACCTGCAGGAGATCGTATTTCATAGTGAGAGATTAAATTTTCACCGCTTTTCAACGAAAATAGTATTTTCATCAAATATATATCAGTACGTAATATTAACGGTAAATGTTTTGATACTAAAACATGGAAACTTAGTGTGTAGTATACACTCTACAGCCTAACGGCATGGTACCTTAAGCTTGCGTGCCCAATCAGTCACCCGTTGCCTAGCAACCACAAAGCTGAACGACTCTATTCGTTAGTCACTGCTGGATGCTTCACGTAACTGGGTGAATTTACCAGACAGCCTTGCGAATACTACGTAAATATTGTAACATAAGTATCACGTTGCCTAGCAACCATTTAACTGGAAGTCGCTATTAGTTACTGCCAGGTACTTCTCGTAAATGGGTGAATTTACCAGACAGCCTTGCGAATACTACGTAAATATTCTAACATAAAATCACGTTGCCTAGCAACCACATAATTGGATGTCGCTATTATTAGCTCAATTCTTACTTTAGTTCAGCTGTAGTTTTTAAACTTTTTAAGTAAAATCATGAAAGCTTGTATGCTAATAAATTCGCTCACGTGTCTGTTTTCTGTCTGTCTGTTTGTCAGTCGGCAAGAAATCTGTTACTCGTTAACGATGTCACCGACGCTATGAATTTTGGAAAATTGATCTTTGTAGTGTCCCAGACCGATCAAATTAAGAAGGATGACAAAGAGAGGTCGGTAAGCGATAAAATGTTCATACATCGCTGGAGGTTTTTATATATATATATCCTCCAGACCTGTAAAAAAGTTAAAGTTTCCATGCTGCCTTCTGAATTCGATATGTTAGGTAAGAAAAATTTCGAGATTTTTTACAAACATAGTTCGGATCAAAACAAAACAAGTGTTTTCAGGATTTTTTGATGTAGTATATATTTTTGTATTTATGGACTGCAACAAAAGCGTATACCGTCTGCATTAGCCCAAGTGTGCACAATAGTCAGACGTTAAACACCAAAAAAAAAAAAAAAAAACAAACAAACAAAAACAAAAAACAAAAAAACAAAAGCGTATTTTGAAAAATTCACCAACTGTTTTAGGAGTTTTATTTTATCCTATTTGGCCTTCTGCAATTTGGGTAAAAGTAAGTAAATTCGAACGCCAATTTTATGTTCGGAGGATCACTTAATTCGGTACAATGCGTGCGTGTGACCGGCAGTGCAGACGCGGAAATCAGCTGATCCATTACAAGGACAAGGAATAAGACGCCTCAGTAATTGCTTTAAAAGCATATGTTTGACCATTTTTTTTTTTGAAGACGTGGTATTCGTGCTTGTAAATATTGCCTCAGCAGCAAGAAATTTCTCAATATATGCGAACCCTAAAAATTTGCTAATTTAAAACTTGCTCTTAAGTGTGTCAAGTTGGAGTTTCGATACAAAATAATGGAACTGTTACATAACAAAAAAATTCTGTTATTGAACTAAAAATAAAAATAATATTTTTTCTTCTCCTTTTTATTTTAATTATGATAATTTGTTTGAAAACACGACACATGATTTTTATTTTTGGTTCAGTAACAGATTCATTTTCTTTTTTTTCTTAAAAATTGTAATTACATGTATTGTATATTATTAAATATTCTTGTATTTATTGTATTAATTGTTATTTTAGTTACGATTTTTTTCGAAAACATGATAAATTAACATAGCTAGTTATTAACAAAATAACCTGAAACTTATCATAACCTATCAGCTGTTCAACGAAATCAGCTGATCGTTACGACTTAATATAAAACAACTGATCTTTTAATATAAGTACCAAAATTAAATTAACTATTAATTTCATATATTTAAATCGGTCAAATTTCTTCGTATTTCCGTAGTGTAGTGGTTATGACGTGCGTGTATGAACACGCAAGTTCTCGGTTCGATTCCGGGCGAAAACACAGACATTTTTATTTAATATGAGGCTTGCGAAGCGAAAAATATACTGTTATATATCAATATAAACATGTTCCGTGCACGAAGCTTCCTCGAAATCCAGCATCAAAACCAGCCATGATAAAACGATATTTCGGAGTTAAAAAAAAAATGGGAAGTTGAAAGTTAAACTCACTAAAGTTATTTTAAAAATGTTAATATAATAGTAGTGATCCGTGGGAAATTTGGGTTTTGTAAAGAAATATTGTTTTAGTAAAGCCTAAGAAACTTATATAAATCTAAAGAATGTAGATCTACTAATCTAATAGTGACATGATAGGAAGGAATTTAACCATACACTTCGTTGTCGAATTCCTGACAACATATTTTGCAGTAAATCCATCCGTCTGAAATTCCCCTTATTCAGGGAATAGTTTTATAAGATAATAAAGAGGTGAAGCAGGTTGTTTTATTGGGTCGTTTATGATAGAACTGGAAATAAGTAAATGGACCATTGCTTTTTGAATTCAATTAAGGAGGTTGTCACTAAAATATTTTTTCGAAAATGGGTTTTGTTTTTACTATCACCATGAGCACGAGGAAAACTAAAGGGTGAATATCCGGCTTATAGCACTCAACTCAGTCAAATTTTAGAGAAAAATAAGGTCTACACAGTAGAACCAAAAGTTGGAGCGGCCATCATATTAAGAACCAAACCCGGGACCTTAGACTGGAAACCGATCATAACATCTAGATTTTTTGTTGAGGGGTCGATAGTCGTTCAAGAGCTATCGAAAAAAAGTAAATAATTGATTTGATTTCCCAAAATCCGGTTTATATGCATTTGCTTAATTTTTTGATTATAAATGAAGATTCAAGACTCAAATTAGTGGAGCAAATCTGTCCCGGGATTTCATCGAAAACCCAAAAATAAAACCGCAACCGCCGTCTAGTTTACTTTTTCCGATTACTCGAGAACCGATTTGTTACACTGATTTCAAATTAAAGTTCACGTGTGAATAAATTTTGAGAAATAAGACCGATTTATTATTAATGGACAAATAAGATCAGGATATTTCACGGAAGTAATTGACTGCAAGAAGGTTGGTGTAATTTTTAGGCTCGGCGGCCGCCAAATTCGTGGCTGCGCTGAGCTGAACGGGTGAAAATGAAAGGCAACCGGATGCTGAGTTCAGTCTGTTTAAAGAACGCGTTTGTATCTTTTAAATCTAAATATGCATTTACTGCAACGGATTTTAGGAACTATTATGTTCAAAAACCGTAACCTAGGTAACGAGGAATAATAATTTTGGAAGAGTCGTAAGCATGGTGATGGAAGTGAAATCACTTTCAGAACCGAACCTACACAGAGTCGAAGCTACGCGGAACGAAGCTCAGCGACGTCGTTTTACTGCGCTAAACAACGTTACATTTTTAGTGGCCGCAGTGACATTACAAATAATAAGTAAGGTTTTGAATACGTAGTTCTCTCAGCTCAACACAACACACCTTTGCATTTTGTGTATTACACAACGCCCGGCCTTATGTACTACTTGTGTTTGTTTAGAACAAACATTTATAAATTAATTAACGTTTTCCCTAAAAATTAATAATGTTGTTAAAGATATACGATTATAAAGGCTATACGCCATTAATGTCTCCGCATCACGACCTACTAACAGTATAGAAGCAAAGTAATGTATTCAAATTTATGTAGGTCTATTGAAAATTAACAACGGCCGATTACTATCAGAGCGTTTATAATCATGTAACAATTTGGAGTAAACAACTCCAATGTTCACTCAGAATGAATAAGGTTTAATTCTTCGAGCACCTGTATCCTATATACAGGTCAAATGTATTTGTTTAACTATGGTATATAAGCAGCTTATAGACTGCAGGATATTGGAGTCTGGCTATCCTCAACTTTGGGGCATGCAAGCATAACAGAAAAGATTACATGCCAGATTCTAATGATGGGGACTGACCATATGGCCAAACGACACATGGTTTTAAACCCTTTGATGTCAATATAACATTAGAGTAGGAAAATCGTGTGTTTGGAAACTCTGGAAACCTATTATGGTATGGAGATGGCTTCAAGACAAAAGCTACTGCCTAGAACCAAGGTCAAAAAAAGCTGTTGCCTTAGGACACTTTGCAACAGTGTTCCAGGCTGAAGTAACGACAATTAATGATTGTGCACAGGAGAATTTTAAAAGGGCCTTCAAGAAGACTCGTATTCATATTTATACTTATAGTCGGGCAACAACCAAAGCACATTTTGTTTACTATAATTCGGTCAAAGCTGGTCTGGGAGTATCGGGAGGTTACTCTTCACTGAGTTCAGGAAAATAAGGGGTTGAGGGTTATGAGAAGACAGACCGACCGGCTGGACTGGGATCTGCATCTGAGTTTATTAGAGTCGAGCTGGCTTTAGATATCTCTCTATCGTTGGCCGAATTTGCTTTCAATAGGTGGATTAACAAGCAAAATGGGATAACATCTCTTAGGTAAGGTTCCTCATGGAGGATGTAGAGGGGCGGTAGATATCTTGGACAGAGCACAGATCAGGAAAATCATGTGCCTCACTACAGAGCACTGTGGTTTGAGAGTGCACATGAACAGGGCAGGTATGGACCACGGAGAAACCGTGTGTGTATTCTGTAAAGAGGAGGAAACTGCAGGACTCGTAATTCATTATTATGAAATATTTACTAGCAAGAGGCTGAGGGTTATTGGTTGGGGTTTAACATGTATAATTTTATATTTTAAAAAAACAGGACCACAAAATAAAATATTCTTTACATTTTATTTGTATCTATTAAACTTATCAGAGGAAAAGATAAAATGGTATAAAAGTGCGATAAGGTGTTTTAACTCATTCATACGACATTTTATCTTTTGTTCTGATGAAGTGTAATTATTACACACGAAAAATGAAAAAAATTTATTTTTCTAACTCATTCGTCCCTAGCTAGAAGCACGTCGCAGTTTCAATAACAGCACGATCCCAGAACGGTTGCACTGTCCTATCTCCCTGTTCATTTCGAAAATATCTCTTTTGTGTGCAACTTTATAATTGGTAGTGAGGCAGTTTTTGTGGAATTATAGAACATATTTCTTAAGATGTGTTCAGTTTTCTACTATTTTTCAGTCGAGAGAACCAGCGTCCCTTGGTTTCGGAACAGCTGTTGTAGGGAATAGGTCCAATATCAGCACAGAGCATTCAAGACAGTTACGGTTCAGAAGTAAATAGGAAAAAACAGCAAAACTAACCTTACCAAATGTTTTGTCGCATAGTTGCCTACCATTACGTTAGAAGGTAACTCCTGTCTGGTGCCGAGATGTAAGTCACAGATAAAGCTGACGGAGCGGCTGGGCAAGGCACGTGGATTGCATGTTGCATGCTCGCACTTAATCGGAGCAGAAATAAACGCATTACTTCAATCTAATTAACATTGAAATTTGTTTTTTTTTTACAAATCACTATGTTTTAAACGGACCGACGAAAAAAGCCGGTGTGTTCGTTAGCGAAGAAGTGCTTCAAGTTCTTCGTGATTTCTTTAAAGGCCGAAGAAAGGAATCGAAGAGTGCGATAAAAATAATGACAGATACATTATCACGGATAAGTGGACGAGATGAACAGTCAAATAAATCATTAAAGGGAAACTGATGTTCAATTAAACGGATTCATCGTTTTAGTATTTTATTTATCTGCTTTGAAAGAGTATAAAAACGTTTAATACCCGCGGAAAAATTGTAATCACGCAATAGTTGTCCGTGAAAAATAATTTTGTCGAATCACTGCGCTGCAAATATTTCATTGAATAAAAGAAACGGAATTCATATTTTCAACGGAATTAGAAAATGTAAAATGCTAATTTATGCAGGTTTTAACTCCGATTACGATGGCGAGATCAGTTCTTCAAAACCTTGTAGGATCAAAGAAAGTAATAATTTTTTGAAAAATTTTAAGTTTCCGCCATTTTGAAACTGTTGAACATATTTGTTGAATCTGTTCGATATAAAAGAAAAATCGATTTCTGTGATAATTTTGAATCAAACTGGACCTAAATTATAAGTACTAGAGTGTTAAATCTATCTATCTCTCTCTCTTTTTCACACACACACACACACTATATATATATATATATATATATATATATATATTAGCCGCCTCGGTGGCCTAGGTGATAGCGTACTGGGCTTTCACCCCGAGGACCCGGGTTCGATTCCCGGCCAGAGCTTGGCATTTTCATACGCTATAAATCATTAGCCCAAGTGTGCATGATAGTCGGACGTTAAAAAAAAAATGTGTGTATATATATATATATATATATATATATATATATATATATATTTCAATTCAATTTCTTCAAAAAGTGATCTACAAGGCATGTTCGACACTAATTTCAAAATTCCGGGTCCGAGTTTTACCATAATGACCGCTATAATAGCGCATTTTCCAATGTAAATTCACTAATATATACGTTATACGTACGCAATTGCGTGTAAGATTAATGAAAATAATGAGTTTTTCTGAAAATTTAAAATTTCCACCATTTTGAAACTGTTGAACTGTTGAAGCCGTTTGAGCTATAACAAATATCGATTTATGTAAATATTTTGTACCAAAATGAACCTAAATTATAAGTGTTTATATAGGCTATATATATATATATATATATATATATATATATATATATATATATGTGTGTGTGTGTGTGTGTGTGTGTGTGTGTGTGTGTGTATTCTAGTAAAATAAATAAAATGTTCAATTCTCCTAAAAAAGTGAGTTGAATCATTTCAAAAAAGTTCGATGTTCATTTCAAAATTCCGGGTCTGGGTTTTACCATAATGGCCGCTAAATGATAGCGCATTTTCCAATTTAAATTCGCTTGTCTACACGTTGTGTGACGATCATGGAAATGTTAAATTAGTTCAAATTGAAATTTAGGATCGACGGTCAGTGCAGGCCCTCGATGGAAACGATCCCGAGATAATTACAGCACCGTTAATTCACATCAAGACGTTACTGCCGGATCCCTTCCCATTTCTTTGTAATTGCCTGTAATTTTCGGCTCATTAATTAATCGAAATTACAATTATTATTGTAGAATATTGTAATCATTTCTTTGAGTGGCGTTCTGATGCTGGTTGCTCTAGTCCTAAAGGACTTGACTTAGTACTGGGAGCAATTTTTTTTTTGGTTCTGGTAACATTAAAATATCCCGAAACCACATATCAACATATTATTAGGGGACTATATAAAAGACTAATTGTTTGATCGTAGTTTCACCATGGCGACAAAATGGAGGTTCTTAAGGTACAAAAAAAAATCCTCGATACCTCGAACAAATATTTTTTATTAAAGAATTGAAAAATAGATTTCACACAATAATCAGCGTTAAAACCTGCATAAATTAGCATTTAAAGTTATCAAAGTAGATTTAAAAAATTAGAAAATAAACCATTCGGAATCATTTTTGTATTTTCAATGGAATATACGTATTACAAAAAATACGTAGTATAAAAAGTGATATTTTTTAAGATTTAAAATGGTCACCAAACTGATTTCGACGGGTAAGACACTATTTCATACTATTAAATAAACACACACACACACACAGACACACAGATACACACACACACACACACACACACACACACACACACACACACACACACACACACACACACACACAGAGAGAGAGAGAGAGAGAGAGAGAGAGAGAGAGAGAGAGAGAGAGAAGAGAGAGTGAGAGAGTAAAATTACTATTGACCGAAGAGACACCCCACAAATTTACCGTTTATACGCTAGGGTTATACTACTTCTAAAGAAAGAAAACATATTGACGGTTATCTATCTCACTTTGAGTTATGTTATATATAGTAAGATTAAAGCGCTCGCGTTCTGTCGCGCAAAAATAACCGTAACAATAATCTTAACTTTAAGAAACCATATTGTTACCTCTGTGAAATTGGGTTAGTGTGTGTGGAATTCGCTCATTCAAATTCCGAAACCAAGATGGTTGTAAATTAACAGACTTGGCACAAGAGATACTGATAACTGTACATGTGTACAGGTAGTGAGCGAGTGCTTGCCAAACAATACTGCAGTACTGTAGTGAAGTATGCCATCAGGCCATACCGCACCTGTAAGTCAAACCGCAGCCTACCTACAACAAAACCCCTTCAGCATTACCAAATACTTAATTAATCAATCAATAATAAAATATTTAATTAGTAAGTAAACCAAGGGAAATAAACTGGTTATATAATCTGTTACCACAGGAACACATTAGAACTTTCTTATTTGTAGTTTTGTTTTTATTCAATAGCATTCTTACGGTTGTCATAGAAACCATATTAGAACTTTGGTTTTAAAACTATTAATTTATAATTTCGTTTTCATTATAAAAAGTGAAAATTACACTTTTGTTACCATAAGAACCAATATTAGAACTTGATTATTTATAATTTCGTTTTCATGCAATATCACTGTTATGAAAATTACACTTTTGTTACCATAAGAACCAATATTAGATCTTGATTATTTATAATTTCTTTTTTATTCAATATCACTGTTATGAAAATCACACTTTGAATACCATAGAATCAAATATTACAACTTGATTATTTATAATTTCGTTTTCATTCAATATCACTGTTATAAAGATTACACTTTGGTTACCATAGAATCAAATATTACAACGTTATTATTTATAATTTCATTTTCATTCAATATCACTGTTATCAATATTACACTTTGGTTACCATAGAAACAAATATTACAACTTGATTATTTAAAATTTCATTTGTATTCAATATATAACTGTCATGAAAATAACACTTTGGTTACCATAGAAACCAATGTTAGAACGTAATTACTATTTACACTGATCACTACCAATCATTTTTTATGAAAAGTTTCTCTTTTGTCAGCCCTTCCTGAGAGCTTAATTAAGAAATGTATAATTTCCTCTCAAAATCAAGAGAAAAACCATGTAACTATCAGACCCGAACAGACGTTATGGGTAGAGAAAAGCATTGTGGATAAAGCAGAGTTCAGAAAATATACCAACAATAAATGATATACAAATATTATAAAAACTTTCGCACATTTAAATATTCCTCTCAAAACGTACAGACGGTAGTCAGGGTTATGTTTTAGGTATAGGCCTATCCATTTTAGGCTACTAGCGAACCACAATTTTTTGTTTTTAAATTCGTTACATTGTTTTGAGTTATAATACTTCGTACTTATTATAAACAACGCTTCAGCGAAATCCGATGAACCTATTTTTCAGTAGCTCTCAAATTTGATTTTCTTTCGGCTATAACAGTTTATTTTTATACTTTTTTCTATTACTTTATTTAATCAAAATCGTTCGTGTATTTTGACAAAGTCTCATTTTCAACAGTTTTGAGATAAAAAAAGCTTCAAAAACATTTTGTATTGAAGAAATAAGCCCGCCGTGAATTCAGACCTACACGTCAGTTTTTATGAAAATCGGTAAACTAATTAATCTCCAACAAAGTACACAATCCCCTACACAAAACCATTTTTAACCAAGTCCTTGTCTTAAGAATCATTCCGTCTATCCTTTTTCTCTTTATATTGATCGTAAAAATAAATTATATCAAGATAAAAATGAAATCTTTTCTCGACAAAAACCGAAAAAAAACAAACATCGAGGAATAGGTTTATCTGTACTCGCAACAAACACAAGAACCGAAGTGATTAATGAGGAATTTAGTAGAGCCACAGCACGGCCTCCTATACTGTAGAGCAACTGAAATAGATGACGCTTGATAACTAGAAGGCTGTGGGTGAATTATGTTGCAAGTTAAAGTAACCGCTCGCGCCAGACTATCTGACAGATGGCGGTGAGCGGACGACATTACGCAGTAATTTAAACTGCTTTGCGCGCATATCTCTCGCACGCGGTCATAAACATTTAAACATACGTTAATTACTTTTATTTTCAATCTCGAGTTAAATTGCTTTTATCATAAAACATATTTTGTTAAAACACATTTGTTACTGAGCTACTTAGTTCTTTAGAGAATTTCCATCCGGAAATGAGCTATTGTAGTGACGTTATTATTTTTTTTTATTTTTTATGCCAGTTAGACTAATGAGGACTAGGGATCGGTATTAGATTAGATTAGATTCAAACTAGAGGAAGGGATAATACAACCCCAGGTACTGCGGTCAACAAACCTATTGTGCAACTAAACCTCTTGAGTACTAGTTTAGCAGATTGATGCCCTTAGTAAGTTCCAACAACCCACTGACTAGCTCATTCTACTGAAGATCCCTAGGGTCCTGGAAACCAAGAACTCCTATTCTCCTACGAGCAAGAGCTTCACAATCAAGGATTATGTGTCCTGGTCTCCTCCTCTTTCCTGCATAACCTACACACGGTTTCACCATGGTACATACCTACCTACCCTGTTCGTGTGCACCCTCAGACCACAGTGCCCAAGGGATCGGTATTAACGAAAAGAGTAAAGCTTACGTCAGTAACTACAGTCTCGAAACTAACCTTGAGTTGCGCTAATTAAGAGATGCATCAGACTAATCGGTGTTTTAGTCAACTCGGTAGGACACGCAACCTTTAAAATTTACAATATACACAAACGTATGTACATATTCATTTATCAGTGAATTTTCATTCTAGGAATCTGTTTGGAGTATTCTTAACTTGTTTGAGACTAGATCATTAAACTTTAATGCAATTAACATAGACTAATTAATTTTATTTACTTATTTATCGCCTTTACTCAAGTTCAAGTACTGGTGAAGAAAAACCGAAGAAAAGACCAAAATTTAATCTCTCAAAAAAGCTCTCGAAGCTTCAATATCTATTATTTAAATTAAATTTTACGTAAATCTAATAAGATTTAAAGATTAAAGATACCCAAATATCGAGCTAAACACGTAGTACTCATGAGTATTACGTTCAGCTCATGGTCAGATAGGGAGGAGGGCTCGTAGATTTAACATTGGCCACCCTAACCGAAATGCTGAAATTATTTTATATTAGATTGGATTGGTTGTAAGAGATAACGGGGACTGGTAGTTCATGTCATCGAGATCAAGGGATCCACTGTGTAACTCTTAGGTAATATAATAATTCTGTAGAATAGTTCTCTCAGTGAGTTTGATCGGTCTACTGACTTGCTCATTCAGCAGGAGGTCCTTGAATTACTGGAAATTAAACCGTATCCTGCTGGCAATAGCATTACAATCATAGGTCACGTGACCTGAAGCTTCCTCATCCCAGCCCACTGATAAGTTTCTATCCTGCTCAGGTGCACACTCAGACCAAAGTGCCCCGTAATTAGTCCTATGATTTTTCTGAGTTTCCCATTACACGATGTTCCTACTATTCCCCAATATCTAGAGGATATCTAGAGGCTCACTGGCTGATTGAGCCCCGGTTTTGGAGTACGGTTTCCCGTCATTCTGTCGTCGCCTCTTAGGGTTTGAGGACGTCACACGGTTATCAGTGACTTATGAGATTTCCCCATATAAGGATTGTACGAAGTTTGATCCCTGGTAGGTTTTATGCTTCAGTGCTTAATTGCAATCCCCTTTGCTATAATCTTCTACCGTCTCATTTCCCTATAGACGTTCCTAGCTGATAGCGTTGCAGTCTTGTATTACGGGTTTCCGTCACCCTGTCGTCGCAGTAAAGGTTCAACCTCTTACGGTTTGAGGAAGTCAGTAACACGTGAGATTTTCCCTATGTAAGGGATATATTACTCTCCTACAAGGTTTGATTCCTGGTAGGTTTTCTGCTTCTATGTTTAATTGGAATCTCCTTTACTACCGTCTCTTTTCTTCTCAGTTCCCTATAGACGTTGAGGGTAATGAGGAGGCAGACCGACTGGCTGGACTTGGATCTGCATCTGAGTTTATCGGACCTGAGCCGGCTTTAGGGATCTCGCTATCGTTGGCCAGGTCTGCTATTAATAGGTGAATTATTAATCAACACCAGGAAAGATGGGACAACCTTCATGGACAATCCCATAGTAAACGCCTCTTAAGCAAAGTTCCTTTTGGATGATTCAAAGGGGCAGCAGATGTCCTGGGCATTACACAACTCAGGAGGATCACGGGGCTCATAACAGGGCATTGTGGTCTGAGGGTGCGTATGAAAAGGACAGGTACGTACCATGCAGAAACCGTGTGTAGATTGTGCAGAAAGGAGGAAGAAATTGCAGGTCACATAATTTATGATTGTGAGGCACTTGCTAGTAACAGGCTACGGGTTTTTGGTTTTCAAGACCCTATGGGTCTTCAGCAGTGTGAGCTAGTCAGTGGGTTGCTGGAACTTATTAGGGGCAATAATCTGCTGAACTATGTATTTTAAGAGTTTAGTTACACAATAGGCCAGTTGATCGCAGTGCCTGGGGTTCAATTATCTCTTCCTCTAGTATCTAATCTAACTTAATTTAAAGACGATACTAGCTGATAACGCACCAGTCTTGGAGTACGATTTTCCTTCAGCTCTGTCGTTGCAGTGAGGTTCAACCTCTTACGATTTGAAGAAGTCACAAGGTGATTCTTGACACCTGACTTGACACCTGACCTTGACAAATCACTGACAAGTGATTTGTGAAATTTCCCCTACATAAGGGTTGTATTTCTCACCCACGCTGCTTAATCCCTGGGAGGTTTTCTGCATCTATGTTTAATTGGAATCTTCTTTACCACTGTCTCCTCTATTCTCATTTCGCTATAGACGTCTGTAGACGGTGTTACTGATTTTAAAATCAGTAACGGTGTTCGACCTCACCTCTCACTTCTTCTATGACAGTCTGGACAAATCCATCTAGCATGCCCACATTCTGCAGCGATTCTCTGCTTGTGGTTAGGTTAGGCAATTCACTTGGTTAGGTATAGCCTAAAATATCATACACCTCTATGCTATTTTCATTCCCCAAGTACTTTCTTACCAGTTATACAGAGTTTTAACAGTTTGTTTTCAGCCATTAATATCCCAAAAGTATCTAAGGAAACAAACCTTAAACCAATACATAGTCCTGCATGCGCAGGTAAGGCTAGACTGAAACTGTAGGTCGCCTGGCATTCAGGTCCGTTCCTTAAAGCTTAGATCCTCCTTAGCTACGCATCCATCGGTGTACACAGTTCCACCTTGAGTTGGGATTTAGCTAGCGTGGAAGCACTGTTAAGAAGTGGAAGTGATGATGGGTTTAGATTTTTAAACCTCCCGATGGGTTGGAAATGTCAGTAGCTTATGCCAAGTACTATAGCAGTCTCTCCTCTACATCGTAGTTGTCCGCCATTCACTTCCCAGATGACAACAGTCTACAATACAGGTGAAATATTAACAGTTACCCTACAGTAGACAATACCGCAAGACAAAGTAACGCATCAACCGACCGGCAAAGTGAAACATAATAATAATAATAATAATAATATCTAGCGCTACAGCCCATCACTAGGCCTTGGTTTCCTCAACTAGTTTCCGCCAATCCTATGTACTTAATGCAGCAACCCTCCAGTTCCTTGTGTTCAACAGTTCTTTAGCGTCCATATTAACGCCATCCACCCATCTTAGTCTGGGCCTGCCCTCTCTCATGGATCGATGTAATTACTCCTCCATGAGCCTCTTGGATACCTCCTCAGTGGACATCCTAACACCATGGCCAGCCCATCTAAGTCCGACGAGTTTTATTATTTTGGCAATGCCAACTGCTGTAGCTCTCCATGCCCCTTCCTGTTGTACTGGGCCGTAAATTCGTCGGGGAATTTTTCTCTCGAATGGAAGCAGCGTTTTTTCGTCTTTCTTATTTACAAGCCAGCTCTCGGAGCCATACGTTAGCAACGATCGGATTACTGTCTTATGCAATAGGATTTTTGTCTTCCTGGATGTAATCCTACTTCTCATGTGCCTATTTAACCAAAAATAACTCCATTACTCTTCTTCTTATTTCTTGGGATACGCCGTAGTCCCTGGTAACTAGGAACCCAGGAATACAAAAAGAATCCACTCTTTCGAACTTAAAGTGAAACATAAACAAACATTAATAAACCAACTAACGTATGTAAATTTATTGTTGAAGCTACGTTGCGGCTGCGGGACAACAGACTTAGGCTGCGCCACTCAATGTATATATGGACTTTAACCTTGTGACCTTGGCCACAGGTGTAGTTTAAACTGGACACTTTGCCGACCGACCCATTCATACCATGCCTACCCCCTCCTTTCCCTCTCTCTCTCACTCAGCTCGGCAGTGTTATTTACTTCTTGCACAGTATCAAAATTGTGCACGATATACAGAGTGCGCAAAACGAAACTTGCGCACTTCACAGGTGTACCAACCTCATAAAATTAATGAAAAACGTTCGTATAAACATAACCCCGGAAAGTCTTACTATATTATGTTTCTCTTACAAAATAATTTACAACTGTAAAACCGCTTAACCGATTAAGTTGAAATTTTGAGCGGTAATCATCAATTTAAAGAACTAGTTAAAAATCAACACGTTCTAATAACCCATTTCAAAATGGCGCCATTTATGTAATATTTAAAGTAAAAGACAAATACTGTTCAAAAAATTTTGATTATACGTCCTGTAATTTAGAATACAATAACTTTATAAATATATCTTATGAAATAACAAATTCAATGATTTAAAAAAAACACAAACATTAGGGCTTAGCAGTACATGAATATTCGAACTACAAAGATACACACCAGATTTTCGTAAGCGATACTCACTCTTTTGAAATTCTGAATTTGATCACCACCACGATCAGCATTAAAACTGCATATACTAGCCCTTTAAACATTTACATTGAAAATGCAAAAATGAACCCTGACCACCATCAACAATTGTTTAACTTTAACGGATTTTTAACATTCAAAACGCTAATTTATGCAGTTTTTAACGCTGATTGTGAAGGTGATATCGGAGTTTTAAAACAATTTAAGACAAGAAAGTTACAAGTTTTTAAAAATTTTAAAATAACCGCCATTTTGAAACTGTTGAACGAATTTCGATGGTTAACGAGCTAATACCAAAATCGATTTTTTAGCCCAAAATTTATATATATAAATTTTAACAACCCCTCAAGAAATTATATAGAGGTCAGGATCAGTGTTCATTTTAAGGTTCCAAGCCTGGGTCTTACCATGATGGCCGCTCAAATAGCTCATTTTAATAATGGAAATTCGCTAAAAATCGATCAAGATAGAACGATGGAAGTCATTTTTCGGACTATTTCCTGAATTAAAAAAATCACAAAATGTAAAACCACTGTTCAGAACCGAACTAGTAATAACTCTCGGCCCTTGAATGGAAGACCACTTAAAGATAAGAAAGGAACCATAATGATAAGAAAGTTAAACTAAAGAGGTCAAACAAGACACACCTTCTGGTTGTAATACGGACGGCAATTCGACGCGTTTCTATTTAACGGCACTTCAAACACAAATTATGTTTCCATTAACGTGTTTGTCTTTCGTCGTTGTGTGTGTTTTGCTTTTACCAAACACAGAAACACTATTGTTCCGTACAAACATCCGTTTCCGAATGGACGCTTTGAAATGCCAATAGGCCTACAGCCTAATAAAAGTTCAGTAGACTCATTGCTAGTATAACTGAAGCATTCATTTTATTATCGCTGCTTCTAATTGGCGAAGCAAAGATCACATACATCTTCTTGATTAGGATTATCTACTGATAAGTCATAATTCAAATTTAACACACCAATTTTTCCGCTAAATTAAAGTACCTTTTCAAGTACAGACCTATCAATTTTTACTATTAAACTATATATTTGGATGAAAGCTTTGATTTAATGTAAAAAAAATAGTTAAAGTTATTAAGTATTTCAAAATCTATCATTGGTTAGCTTCTTTTTCTTCTTTCTTTTAACATGTATCTTGTTTTAGTGTTGATTGTGATGGATTTTGCGCATCGCGTGATAGCAATGCACAAATTTATATTGATAGTTATAGTAAAATCAGTTGTTTTATATTAATACGTAACGATCAGCTGATTTCATTGAACAGCTGATAGGCTATAATAAGTTTTAGGTTATGTTGTTAAAAACTAGCTATGTTAATTTGTCATGATTTGGAACAAATTATCGTAATTAAAATAAAAATGAAGAGAAAACATGATATATGTTTTTTTTATTTTTAGTTCAGTACAGAAATTGTGAGATTATCGTTGATGTAATGGATTCGTACAATTATATTGGTGTTACTACGTTTTTATTTTTATACTACTTAGACTAATGCGAAGATCGACAAAACATACGGAAAAAGCCAACTACGAGCATTATAACTAGACTCGATTACAGCTGAGACATCTGAGTTGAACAGCTGATGGGCATAGCAATCTCACAGTATCTCTAGCACATAATACCCTTACTCATCCACTCAAGACATATACACATACATTTACTACTCTACACAACTTGGCTAACTCTAAAGAGTAAAGCGATCAGTACTGATTGAATGAATGAATGTGCCTAAGGCCGGGTGACCACTAAACGCAGAGTGGAGTTGCGTTGAGCGGAAAGGATTCAAAACCTAACTTATTGTTTTTAATGTCAGTGCGGCAATTGAAAGCGTAACAAGAGCTGAGCGTAGTTAAGCGGCGTTTCTAGGTTCCTCTCCGCGCAACTTCGACTCTGTCTTGGTTCAGTTCCGCGGTGACGCCACTTCCCTCACCACGCTGACCACGCTTCCAAACTTATTATTTCTCGTTACCTAGGTTACGGTTTTTAAACAATAGTTCTTAGAATCCGTTAAAGCAGGCTTTAATATTTAGATTTAAAAGATACAAACGTATTCTTTAAACTGACTGAACTCCGCTTCTGCTTGCCGTTCGACTTCATTCCGCTCAGCTCCGTTACGCTCGTCTGAGCTCAGTGCAGCTCCGCTCCGCATTTGGTGTATTCCTGACGAACTCTCAGTGTACCCATGCATGCAGGGCTCTGTATATGAGGACATAATTTCCCTAGCTGCTTATGAGAACAACATTAATAAAATGTTAGCATTAATTTTACATTAACAGAATTAGCGGAAATTTACAACACAACAAAAAGCTGATCAAATTGAGCACAACCTCAAGTGATAAGGGTCAGAGAAGATAGAGGAAAGTAAAAGGGAATTAGCAAAGCAAGCCTCACCAAATCCTAGATGAAGTGGCTAGGGATGGATAGAGGGGACCCTAACTTAGGAACATTGAAAAGGGAGCTCAGTGAATCTACAAAGTGCAACCGTAATTCTAGAAATCCATTAATTTAAGTAGATTCGATCCTATGTACAGATCATATTTGTAGGGAATACAGAATGAGCAACGGGACAAACAGTTTTTTGATAATCGAATGAATTCCGAGTATTTAATCAAACAAAGCATTGAAACGAAAGCGTTCACACGGCGGGGTATATTATGATCTACAGCCTAACACTAAAATACCATAACTTGTCTATTTGAATAACAATTTCCGATTGGACACGGTATTCGTTCAGGCAGTTAGCACGTAATTAAATTTTAATTCACAAAAGTTAATGGGCAGTAAAATTACAGATGGAACGAAGCCATAAAGCATTGATGTCACATTGAGAGAACGGTTTTTGCATAGATACATTTGGAGGGGGAGGGGAGAGAGGCTGCCGGTGACAAACCGGCCGGTTCGTGATTCCGAGAAATGTCGCCAGGCCGCGCTGTCATCGCCCTGCCTGCTCTGCAGACAGACACACTCAATATGGCTAACTTACTATACGTCACTATTTTCTTTCCGAACAATTGAAGCCTATCATTGTTCCGCCTCTTTTGACTTATATTTCAATAGGGGCCTACTACCTTATTTTTTTAAAATAAAAAATAAAAACTCATTTCTCGTAGTCTACAAAAAAAAACTCTAACCTAACCGAATATAAAATTCTTCGTTACCATTTTACCATTCTCCAAGTAGAGTTGCAAACATTTTATT
Source organism: Callitettix versicolor (assembly GCA_022606455.1). Classification (NCBI taxonomy): domain Eukaryota; kingdom Metazoa; phylum Arthropoda; class Insecta; order Hemiptera; family Cercopidae; genus Callitettix; species Callitettix versicolor. The sequence goes on from CM040184.1 coordinate 37,852,989, forward strand.
ATTAAATTACACCTGAAACCTTCGTAAGTAAACAGACATAACCTCAAAATAAACGTAACAAACGGGTAGTGTAAAATAATAAATAATAATATCCGAATTACTGCGTTTGTACTTACGTATCACACACACACGCGCGCGCGCGCGCGCGCACGTACAATCAAGATAAGTGTATATTGTAAGAAGCACATAAACCGTGAGTATTCTTCATATTGACGTACAGATATTTAACCCGATTACAATACTTTGTAACGAGTATAGTACGAGTAACAAGTATAATACTCGTAAAGCCAAATACCAGTAGCAGGATTACAGTGGCCAAATACCAGTCACTGTTCCTCTGTAACTGGTTCCTCTTACAAGTGATAACAAAAAAATCTTTTTCCAGCAATCTCGTGAAAAGGTAAAATTTAGTTTGAACTGCATATGACAACCTTCTTCTAACTTTTGTGATGTGGCGATATTTTCTCAGATGCCACAAGGAAAACGTAACAATAGCCATTTTCATTAAATCCTTAGAATAGATTAGATGAAAAACTAGATGAAGGTGTTATAAAATCCCAGGCACTGATATCGACGGACCTGTTATTCAATTAAACCACTTAAATACTAGTTCAGCAGATTGGTGCCTTTAGTACGTTTCAACAATTCACTAACTAGCTCGTCCTGCTGGGGGTCGCAAGGGTTCTGCACACCAATAACCTTTAGCTTTCTACTAGCAAGACCTTCACAATCATGAATTATATGTCCTGCAGTTTCCTTCTATTTACTGCACAACCAACACACGGTTTCACCATAGCACATACCTATCCTGTTCATTTGCACTCTCCGACCACAGTGTTCTAAAATGAACCCCATAATTTTCCTAAGTTGTGCTCTGCCCAAGATATCTACCATGAGGCCCCTCTAAGTCCTCCATGAGGAACTTTTTAAGAGACGCTTGCTATGGGAATACTAACGAAAGTTATTCTTGTTTGTTAATCCTTGAAAGAGAAATCCCTAAAGCTCGGGTCCGATAAACTCAGATGCAGATCCCAGTCCAGGCATCCAGTCTGTCTCCTCATTATCCTCAACCCCTTATGTCCCGGAACCAAGTGAAAAGTAAACCGGTTTCCCAACGACAGAACACTGAGGTTCTCCAGACACTTCCAGACCAGCTTGGACCAAATTATAGGACCCACACTACTTGAATTGCTTTGATTTCTATCTATATAAATATGAGTACAATTCTTTTTGAAGGCCCGTTTAAAGTTATCCCAAACACAGTCATTAATAGCCATTCCTTCAACCTGGAATACTGGTGCATACTACTTGTTAACAGCTTTCTTCACCCTTCGTCTCAAACAATATACGCCAGCACCAGTGACTGTCTGTCTTGGAGCCATCTGTATACCATACTACGTCTCCACATTTTCCCAACACACGATCTTCCTCCTCAAATGTCATCTTAACATCAAAAGGTATCTAAAAACTGTGTCGTTTAACCATCTGTTTGTTTAGACCCCATCATTAGAATCGGGTCTCTGATCTATTACACCCTTAGGAGGGTTAAAATGGCCGTTCTAACTTAGTACATTATATTGGTTTTTCTCTCTCTTCGATTAGGTTTATTATACTAAACCTAAAATTCAACAATATGATAAGTTTCATAACATTTTTAACGAGACAGACAACATTGCACGACCTCGCGCAGTCAGATTAGAGTAAGAGAGTGAATATTTTTAAAAGAAAAGCATAAACATTCTCTTTCCTTCTCTCTCTTAACCAGCGACGCAAAAGTCCACCAAAGGCAACGTGGTTTGTATTGTGCAGTGCATAAAATTAATAACGGGCTCACCAAAATCAGCTGTTTGATTTTAATGTAATCAAAATAACATTACCACTTCTTTTCTCTATGTAAATACTCCTAAGAACAATAAGGAAAATCTGATATCACCATCGTAATCAACGTTGAAATCTGCATATGATAACGTATACATTTTTATTATAGAATTCGAAAATTGTAATTGCTTATTAACACGGTAAAATCAGATTTTAAAAAAGTGTGAAATAAAATAATATGGATTTTGTAAAATCTTAAATGACCGTCATTTTGACACTGTTTAATAGCTTTCACTGGGTAACCAACTCATCCAAGCTTATACGAAAATCGATTTTTATGAAGAGTTTGAAACAAATTATTCAAAAATAACGAATGTGAGACTGTTAATAAACACACACATACACGCGCGCGCACGCACATACTCCACACACACACACACACACACACACACACACACACACACACACACACACACACACACACACACACACACACACACACACACACACACACACACACACACACACACACACACACACACACACACACACTGTCTTATATATTGACAGATATAGCCTACAATATAAACTTTAACGACCTCTCAAAAAGTTCTCTAGAGGTCAGAATCGGCGCTCATTTCAACGTTTCCGATCTCATTACCATAATGACCTTTCAAAGAGCTAATTTCTAATAGAAACTTACTGTTCGGTAGAGAAAAAAATTCAAAACGTAATTCCAGACCACTGCTTCGGCCTCTTCCATTATAGTCCCGATATAAATAGAACGGTAGAAAGTTTTGCAATGTTTTTGCAACGTTTAGTTTTTCATTACATACCTTATCAATAGTAATACGCTACCGCCTGATCTCAACAATTTCGCTTTCAAACTGTTATCACTTTCCGTATTACCGTTCCAAATGACTCTCGATCTCTAAAAACGGTATTTCTATTTACGTGTTTGGAAGTAGGACCTGTAATACGTCCATTATTTTATAAATACTACATTACTTTCTCTTCTTTCGATCCGATTATTATGTTCTGCTTTTGCTTTTCCTCTCTCCTCAAAGACAACTGGATAAAATTTAGGTTTTAATAAAACGATGTATTTGTAAAAGTTTGCTGTAAGATTAGTCATATATTGTCGTGTTAATGTTCTTGGTAAATTGTATTAGTAAACTAAAATGCTTAATAGAACACGAATGAAAAATAAGCTTTAAATAAAACGTTGCACACAATAATTAATGAACACGTGTGATAGGACTGAGTGTAATTTTTTTGTTTTCGATATTTCAGTTGGCAACATTTTGTTTAAGTTATCGTGTAACCTAACGTTCTGTAATTCTTATTCCTAGATATTTAAAAAAAGTTTAAATAACATAACCTTACACTTTGTTTGAACCGTCAGTTTGAATTTTGCATCAGTAGGCCCTACTCCTAAATAGTACTAAAATTTTGTTCCCGTTTAAAAAAAACTCCATTTTGCTGACTACTTGCACAAATAAATATGCTTTACTAACAAAAATGTTTTTAGCTAGAACTTAATCAGCTAATTATTGAAACCTTTGAACGCAATGAAATAATTTAGTCTAAAAATATGAAAAATTAAGAAGTGGCTGTTAGAAAATGCTCGGAATTTTCATTACAGTTGCAATTTAAATCCACTAAAAATTTTTTGGCTGTGCAAAAAATTTTAAAATAAATCCTTTTGCAAACATCATGCATTATTTAAAAAATATATGTCTAGCGTAAAGTGATAGATAGTGTCGACTTCCGTGAATCATTGTGGCTATTCCCTCCTCTCGCCAAAGCTAAAATTAAAGCCACGCTTCAAAAAAATGTGAGAGGGAATACATTCTCACATAGTCGCCCATTTCTAACTGGAGATAATTTAATATCTGAAAAATACCCCAAAAAAGCTGAAAAATTAGATTTTTTCAGCAATTAGAAAGAATTTTATTAACATTCCGTTTAAAAATAACGGATCGCCTCAGCATTATGGCCGAGATGTAGGCGCATTTTTAAAACACGTATTTCCTGGTCGGTGGATTAGAAAAATGGGGAAAAGTAAACGGGAGGGGCTGTAACTTCAAACCGAAAATTTTTTTAAAAATTTCTGATACCGAACCAAAAATATTAATCACTTATCATGTTTTCTCGCTTCCTCGGTTTTGTTATTAATCAGTTGATGTTGCTCTTCAGTCGTAACTCTCTTATTAATTGTAACATTTTCATCGTTAATTTCACTTGTTCGTTATAATTTATTTTCTAATCGTCTTAGTCTTTCTCTTTCATTTTTTCTTAATGTTTGTTCTTTATTTAAAACATTTTTTTAAATAATTTTATTGTCCATTTTATTAAGAAATTTAATTTTTAACATAACCTCAATTGAAATAATCTTGAAGCAACAGCTGTTCTGCGAAATCAGCTGTTTATAAGACATCACAATTATATTTTTATACAATAATTGTACTGTCTATTTTATTTAGAAATTAAATTTTTAACATAACCTCAATTGAAACGATATTCAAGCAACAGCTGTTGTATGAAATCAGCTGTTTAGAAGTAGTCACAATTATATTTTTATACAATAATTTTATCGTCTATCTAATCTAATTCATATTATATTTCTGAAAGTTTGTGTGTTTGTTTGTTTGTTTGTTTGTTATTCAATCACGCTTTAACCACTTGACCAACTGAGATGAAATTGGGTACGAATATGGTTTAAGTATCAGAGATACATATAGGTCTATTCCCGTTTTACAAAACGTCATTATATTACTTACCCAGCCCAAAATAATTATCAGTTTTTAGTTTTGTGTCATGTGTTAATTGTAGTTATTTACTGGACATGTGATTTAGTTACCTGAGATGAACATAGATTCAATCCTATTTTAATAATCTTAATCTGTGTTTTATTTATTGCAAAATTATTGTTTTTAATGTAACATTTTCATATTTTAGTTGAAATTTTTTTCAAAACTGACTTTAATTTGTTACTTTGTGTTGAATTTTCAATATTAAATGTAAAAAAAATCCCTACACAGAGTGCCAATTGTAAGGTAGTATATATATTTGTGTAATTACATTACATGAAATATAGTAAATATGCAGTGTAGCATAACCTATATTTTTCGATATTTTTGTTACTAAAATGCTTTATTATGTGCCCAAGAGCAAGAATCCAAAATATGAAAGCACGAGAAGTACGATAAAATCTAAAATAAAAGTGACCAACATAACCTCAAAATTGGTACCAGGCGAAAATCAGTAACGTGTTGTAAATCGGTAAAACAATAAAAATACGAATAACACGGGTTTTGGGTGATAAGAAACCAATTTTTTAAAAGAATTCTGCATAACCAAACTGACACGGTTGTTAGGCCTAACAAGGTGATTCATGAAAAACCTTTATATTTTTTTTTTTAAATAGCCTACTATATATCCTGACACGGTTGTTAGGCCTAAAACGGTGATGCGTTAAAAACCTTTACATTTTTTTAAAGAATACTACATATCCTAACTGACATGGTTGTTAGGCCTAACACGGTGATGCGTGAAAAAACCTTTATATTTTTTTAAAGACTACTACATATCCCAACTGACACGGTTGTTGGGACTATCATGGTGATGGTGAAAAAAACCTTTATTTTTTTTAGAATACTACATAACCTAATTGACACGGTTGTTAGGCCTAACACTGTGATGTGTGAAAAACCTTTATATTTTTTTAAAGAATACTACATATCCTAACTGACATGGTTGTTAGGCCTAACACGGTGATGCGTGAAAAAACCTGTATAATGTTTTAAAGCCTATCACGGGTATAATATAAACGGATGTTGAGCCTATCACGGTGATGTGTGAAAAACCTTTATATTTTTTTAAAGAATACTACATATCCTAACTGACACGGTCGTTGGGCCTATCACGGTAGTGTGTGAAAAAAAACTTTATTTTTTTTAAATAGTACTGAAAACCTTAACTGACACGGTTGTTAGGTCTACCATGGTAATGCGTGAAAAATACTTTATAGTTTTTTAAAAGAATACTCCATAAGCTAACTAACATGGTTGTTATGCCTAACACGGTGATCCATTAAAAAAAACCTTTATTAATTTTTTTTAAATAGTACTTATAACCTAACTGACACGGTTGTTGGGCCTAATAAGGTGATGCATGAAAAAAACGTTATATTTTTTTTAAAGAGTAACTTAACTAACACAGTTGTTAGGTCTAACACAGTGATGCGTGAAAAAACCTTTATATTTTTTTAAAGAATACGACATATCCTGACACGGTTGTTGGGCCTACACGATGATGTGTGAAAAAACCCTTATATTTTTTTTAAGAATTCTACATATCCTAACTGACACGGTTGTTAGGCCTAACACGGTGATGCGTGAAAAAACCTTTATATTTTTTTAAAGAATACTAGGCTACATATTCTAACTGACACGGTGGTGCGTAAAAAACCTTTATATTTTTTTAAAGAATACCACATATCCTAACTGACATGGTTGTTGGGCCTATTATGGCGATGTGTGAAAAAACCGTTATTTTTTTAAAGAGTACTTCAAACCTTAACTGACACGGTTGTTAAGTCTAACATGGTGATGCGTGAAAAAAACCGTTATTTTTTTTTAAAGAGTACTCCAAACTTTAACTGACACGTTTGTTAGGCCTAACATGGTGATGCGTGAAAAATCTTTATATTTTTTTTTAAAGAATACTGCATAAGTTAACTAGCATGGTTGTTAAGCCTAAAGCGGTGATGCATTAAAAAACACCTTTATTTATTTTTTAAAAAATAGTACTCCAGAACCTAACTGACACGGTTGTTGGGCCTAATACGGTGATGCAGGAAAAAAGCCTTAATTTTTTTTAAAGAGTACTCCATAACTTAACTAACACGGTGGTGCGTTAAAAAACCTTTATTTTAAAAAAAGAAATACACCATAACCTATCTGACACGGTTGTTGGTCCTAACACGGTCATGCGTGATCTTTAATGTATATTACGATTGCGGGAAAAGCCGTGACGGTTAACAGGTAATCATATTATATTTCTGAAAGTTTGTTTTTGTTTATTTGTTTGTTATTCAATCACACTTTAACTACTGGACCAATTGAGATTAAATTTGGTATGAACACGGTTTAGGTACCTGAGATAAACACAATACTATTCCAGTTTAATTGTATAATAGTGACTTTTTAATAATACTGTATTTTATTAAAATATGACAGCACCCTGTTTTAGAGTATCGAGTAGCAAAAATGTATATTTCTTGGCCGAAAACCATAAATCGTATAATATTGTAAATAGAAATATATTAAAATGAAATGATCTATTCTGATTTTGAAAATCGACTATAAATTTTATTGCCTACATTATAATTGCAGGCAAAGCCGCAACGGGTAACAGCTAGTTTTATTTATAAATTGAATTTTCAACATAACCTCAATTGAAATGGTATTGAAGCAACAGCTGTTGTGCGAAATAAGCTGTTTAGAAGCGATAAACAATAGGAAGCAACGCACTAAATCTAATATTATATGCAACACGACATTGCTATCACGCAAAATCCAATATGACAGCTAGCCTTAAAGCTAGATACATGTTAAAACAGATTTACCACAAAATTTTACATCAAAATGATGACCCCTTCATATTTAAAAAAAGACCCGTTCGAGATGGCGTATTCCAAAGGGTCGGACCAAATTTCCAGTAGATTTTATTTTCATTGATAGAATTTCATTGTGTTCTGAAAAAATATCATTCGTTTACGAAACATTTTGCCGTACTCTGACTTCCGGTACAAACAGCAGCGACCTTACATTAACCTTAAACGAAACGTGTAAATTGTGCCATTAATATTCTTATTTGTAAAATCGTAAAACGTCCTACCAGATTCCAACGTGGAACAACATTTGGCATGTAAGTACAACAATGAAAGGCCGCGAAGCTAATCAAATCGCACATTTCTGAATAGAATTATGGTAGAGGTGAATCCGTTACTCGCGAGGTAGAAAGCAAGGTTCCACTCAGCGGGGTAGAGGCAGAGCGCAGTGTGTGCGGGACTTTCTCACGGTAAGCGGTGCGGCGCGAGTTGGCGGACAATCAAAGCCTATTGCTTGTTTAAATCTGTCAATAGAATCTCTCGTTTAACGTGACTATAATAATATGCGGTCGCCGGCGAACGTTTAACGGTTAAAATATGCGGCATTCAACAAAGTGTGAACGTGTTAAAAAGTGTTTAACGAAAACAGCTTCTGGTAATTAGGCTGAGAAAAAGGTAAACCTATATCTAATAATGTTTGTATGTATCCATCTTTGTATGTATCCAATTTTTTCTCTAAAACTGCTTTAACGATATTGATATAATGTTTTAATTTTCAGGCTCAACACAATTTTAACATTTATCATGTTTTAGGACTGGTTGTGTTGTTGGATTTTGCGTGATGCGTGCCAGTGTCGTATTGCATATAATAGTATATTTAGATCGTTGCTTCCTAATTGTATATTGCTACTTCTAAAACAGCTGTTTCGCACAACATCTGTTGCTTAAATATCATTTCAATTGAGGTTATGTTAAACATTAAATTTCTAAATAAAACTAACAATAAAATTACACAAAAAGTGTTTAAATGAAAACAAACATTAAGAAAAAAATGAACGGGAAAGACCACGACGAATAGAAAATAAATTAAAATGAAAAAATAAAATTAATAATTTGGATTTTGGATGATGCAAGTACGCAAATTTATATTGATATATAACAGTATATTTTGCGCGTTGCAAGTCTCATTAAATTAATTATAATTAAAATTTCTTGTGTTTCTGCCCGGGATCGAACCGGGGACTTTGCACGTGTGAGACGCACTTGATAACAACTACACAACGGAAACTATGAAGAAGTTTGACCGATGTAAATATATGAAATGAATCATTACATGATTTTGATAAATATGTAATAGTATAAGATCGGTTGTTTTATATTAATTCGTAACGATCAGCTAATTTCATTGAACAGGCTATAATACGTTTTATGTTATTTTGTTAAAAACTAGCTATGTTAATTTGTCGTGTTTTCGAACAATTGTCGTAATTAAAGTAAAAAGTAAGAGAAAATACGATGCATGATTTTTACTAAAGTTTTGCTTAACGTTGACAGTTCACGCCAGTTAGACTAACGAGGAAGAGGGCGTTAACGCTAATGGTAAAGGCAGTAACTGCGTCTCGAACCCACAACAACCTTGAGACGCAAAAATTCGTTCTAATTTAAAAATAAATTTAACACGGTCAGTTTGATTATGAAGATAAATATAAATCTTTTTGGCTCGAAAAATCGATCTAGGTGGGTCTCATCTTGGGGAAAACTTGTTTTAGTTAGGAACCGTGTTTAACACGGGCCAGTATAAGTATCCAAATTAAACCTATAATTATAATGATAAGACCACTGCGAATGGATACTGTTAAATCAGCTGATACTTAGCTATTGTTTATCTTCAATCAGCTGATGTAATAAATATAAATATTAATTAACTTTTTCAAAATTGAATTCGCGTTATCTTTTATCCTAGAAACGGCTAAAACTTGTGTGATGTAATTTTGGAATGTAACATTTTCAAGTTAAAAAATGATCTTTTTTTAGGTTTTTTCTTTTTGAAAAACGTTTTTAACACGTGAGGCCTTATGGATCTACCTAAAAAATAATAAAACTTTAAAAACTGTTCAATCAGCTGATACTTAATTACTGTTTATGTTTAATGAGCTGATATAATAACCCTAAATATGGATAAACTTTCTTAAAATTGAATTAGTATTTTACAATATAAGAAAAAACGAACTTGGTGGGTCTATCTTAAGGAAAAATTGATTTCAATTAGAAAAACTCGAATAACAAGATCCCATTTAAGGATCTACCTAAAAATAATCAAATACGATACAATTTCAACAGATTAAAGGTTTGTCATCAGGTTAGGTTATATCGCAACAACATTATGTAACATACTTGTACGAATTTGTATTGTTACTGCCTAATTTAGTGTGGTAACACACCATTTCGAAATAATTCGAAAATAATCATACGTAGTTGTTTCGTTGACGTAATCAAAAAGAATGTCCATAAAATATTTTTTCTTATTTTTTTTAAAAAATCATAATCAGAGTTAAATGCACATATTAGCATTTTAAACTTTTAAATTGCTTGGAAAATACGGAGTTGATATATATCATTTTCTTAATTTCACTGGTGTGAAAATTAAAAAAAACTAATTTATGCAAATTTTAACGCTGATGCGTTAAGATCCATCTGATATTAATGGTGAAATCAGATTTTCAAGAAAGTGTAAAATAAAGTTAAAATATTGTAAGATTTCGAGTTGCCATTTTTTTAATGGACAAACTTTTTTTTACTAGAATTAATGTTTGTTTGGTTTGATTGTCACATATTGGAGTGTTCGTTCATATTGTTAATTCTTTGAAAATTCTTTGCTATAATATCAGCGAAACACCTACGTGTTTATTACTTGATTCATGAATCTTCACAAAAAAACTTTGTGCAAATTCTGAAAATATTTTGAGAAATTTGGTCGATTCTAAGGTCTTTTGATAGGTTGTGATAGCTCTCGAATTGGGGGTTTTCATGAAGAGTAGGACATAACCTAATGACTAATAAGTTTCGTTTGGACTGAAAATTCATCAACATCGTTATTTGTTATTTTTAAAAACTGTTTCGCCTCAAAATGCTTAAAATAAAACTTTTTTTTTCAATTAAAAAAATCGTTCACAAATTTAAACAAATAAGGATTTTGCGCCAAATTACTTTGCTATTCCATTAGTCATACAGGCATTTGAACTCAAAGTGGTTCTGAAAATGGAAATGCGTTGAAATCTTAATATAGATTTTTTTGTTGAATTTTAAAGTTTTTTTAATAAACTTTAAACACGTTTAAATATTTATTAATTTAATAAATCTTCTTTAATCAATGTTAAAAATGCAAAACTATCTTGAATACAAAAAGTTTTGTCAAACTTTTAAAAAAACTTAGCAAATGATTTTTGTGGAAATCAATCCATTTTTATTTTCATGGATGAACAAAGGGACTAAAGCGCGTACACAGACTGACACATTAAAGAAAAACAATTACAACAGCAAAAAGCAATAAAAAAATTATGTTTCCCTGCGTTGACTTTCTGACGGACTCTCAGACAGATCAGCTGATTTCATTGAACAGCTGATAGGCCATAATAAATTTTAGGTTATGTTGTTAAAAACTAGCTATCTTAATTTGTAGTTATATTAATTCGCAACGATCAGCTGATTTCACTGAACAGCTGATAGGCTATAAGTCTCAGGTTATGTTGTTAGAATCTACTTTTAATAATTTGTTGTGTTTCCGAAAAAAATCGTAATTAAAATAACGGATAATACAATAAATACAAGATTTTTAATAAAATACAATACATGTAATTATAATTTTTAAAAAATATGTTATTGAACAAAAAAATAAAAAATCGTGTGTCATGTTTTCGAACAAATTATCGTAATTAAAATAGAAATGATAAGAAACAATGATATCCTACATGATTTTTATTTTTTATTTAATAACAGAATGTTTTTCACCAGATGCTTCTACGGACTCCACCGCGCAAAGTTCGGCACCCCGGTTACCGGACACCCTGTACACACGAAATCCGTGTCATATCGTGTCAGCGGCACCGTTATCTTTATTCGCGTTATTTATGGAAAATAAATAACGAGCCAACGACAACGCGTAATTCTAACGCCCGGAAAGGAACCGGTTGAGTTTTAACTGCAGCCGCTTAAAAACAAAACACACAGATAACTTGTTAATATTTCCTGGCGGAAAGAGTTAATGTCAAATTGTCGTACATAAATAGGGGGGCCCACCTGTAGAGTTCAAAGTGTCAGAGTCGGTTACCCAAAACAATATACAGTACTTGCGTAAAGCCGTACTTCAAAACAAAATTATACGTGGGCAAGTGGAGGAGTTCGTTAACCCCGGACGTTTCGGCAGAACAAATTGTTTCATTTTAATCACGGGTCTTACAGAAAACCTAGTGCCCGCTTCTCTCCA